>CM064579.1:21710825-22258325 GCA_032716605.1 Paralithodes platypus | reverse complement strand
GGGAAGTCAATCCGATTAGGGCTTTAAGTATATAATCTGTAAGCAAGTCATCATATTTCATTGGCGAGTGTTAAAAAACATTATCTATCTAATTGTAGTCTTAAAATAGCCCAAACATACGCCAAAGTAAAGTAATTCACGATCATTCGAAATTGGGCTTTTGTGTATTTATACTAAAAAAACAAGTAAATTTTGATATTTATGGGAGTGCAAAATATAAATATGTTCTAATATACAATTAGGAACTCCAAAATGTTCACCAAACCCGAATATACGAAGACAATAATAGGGTTAGTTGTCGTTCTAAAACAAAGACAATAATAGGGTTAGTTGTCGTTCTAAAACAAAGACAATAATAGGGTTAGTTGTCGTTCTAAAACAAAGAAGAAAGAACAACAACTTGCGTTCGCTTGTACGATCTTCGGGAAAGGAATGCTTCCTTTATTAGACCCTCTAAGTAGCGTATTATGTGAATGTTGTTGAAACTAATGGAACTGAAATTGTATACATCGACTTCCAAACCAATCTGATGATCTCTGAACTTTGAAATAATTGTTATAATTTCGAAATCTGGCCTTGTTCATAATAACGGAATGAATAGTCCTGGTACGATGTTACCAATGTTGTTGTTGTTGTTGTTGTTCCTCAAGCTGCCTGGCCGAACAGCCCCAAGGCCCCGAATAAGGCCAAGGCCATAATCGAGCGCCCCCAAAGAACCCTCCCTGCCGACCACAATAAAGCCTGGGTGACCGAAGCCACTCCATGGCGGGGAGCTAAGGAGGGTGCGGAAACGCCCGGGAAACCAAAGCCCCACCCAGGGCCCTGTGTCCATCAGCAATTATGAAGAGAAAGTTGAGGGGCAAAGGAAAAATGTGACGCTTTGGCTTCCAATCATGGTAGATTGGGAGGTCAATCCACGGAAGAGACGCCGTCACTTGAGATCTAGAAAATATATAAGTAAAAGGAACAGTCAGAGTAAGCTATGGGTATGGCAGAGATCGCTCAGTTCTCACTCTGATAGACCAGCCCATCACCACATGACTAGAACCCAATCCTCTCAGCATCAGCTAGGAAAGGCCCTAGAAAGCCGCCTTAGGCGAGGGGATAGCTCCCCTATTTCAACCCTTTTCGGGGTTGGGCACCCGCCCTGTTGCCAATGTAGTGGCTACGGAAGTAATTCGCTGGATCTAGCGGTAGCCACTCTTGCCAATGTAGTGGCTACCGCTAGATTCAGCGAATTACTTCCGTCACTTCCATCTAGCGACATCAAGATGTGATTAATTCTAGCGATATTCAAGTTATTTTCACCATCTTAAGGAATTGTAGAGATGTTTCGATTGCTAAAGATTATTCTAGACACTTCAACATATTTGTTTCTAGTGACATACAAGTTTTTAGTGTCTAGGGTCTATCTAGCAACTTGTCAATTATATTCTAGCATACATTTGTGCTTTAGTTTACCTTGAATTGTTTTCTAATTTTGCCCTCTTTCTCCAGAAGATTTCCTACATGGTATAGTGTATTGTTCTATTGATAATTGAATATTATATAGGGCTATTTTAAGTTGGCTGATAATTATGAAGCAGTAATGCTGGACGATGAGAATACTGTATGTAAACATGTCTCGGATTTCACAGATAATTTTTGGCATTTTCTGCCAAAAGCCCAATGGCTAATCAGTGATGGTAACGAAAAACGCAGCTAAAGTTAACACGTTGTACTCCTTTGCGCGTCCTCAGATACAGACAATAAAACACCCATCTAGATTATAACTACAGTGCTGGAAAGTGTGAAAAGGAACAACTTGAGATGGTTCGGCCATATGGAACGTATGGAAAGCGAGAGAATGACTAAGAGGGTGTACGAGAGCGAGGTGGAGGGACAGAGAGGGAGAGGTAGACCGAATGAGAGGTGGAAAGATGGAGAGAGGAAGGACATGAACGAAGGCGGTGCTGGTTGGGGGGAGGGGCGTCGACTGACTGGGGACAGAGGTGCATGGGGGCGGTTCGTTCGTGGCCACCCCTTCGGGGATCACGGCGTCAGGCAATAGATAGATAGATAGAACGACAACAACGTGCTTCTCCAATAAAATGTCGATTCCCTTCTCCAATGCATATAATTATGTCCAGGTACCGTTGACCAAATAAGTTCTGTTTCTAATCGTAATCTGATGTATGACAGTAAAGTTAGTAGGCCTAGGCTATGGGCTACAAATGAACTGTGAGTGCAGTTTCTTTTAATTATCAGTTTACTAATAATAGGAGTTAACCACTATACTCGTAATTCAATCGTAATATGCAATATATTTCCCTGAATATGATCACGAAGAGGAACAAAACATATAAATATGTGGGTAACTGCAGGCTACGTGATAGCTTTGTATTGATCTATTTTCTTAGTTAAAATGCAATGAATTTAGGTGGTGGTTCATCTTCTTTTAAAATTAGGAAAGCAGCACCAAGAAAGATATTTTCTTAGTCCATGCTGACAATCGTCTAGTAGTTGTTTACCTTACATCCAAAAAAGTACGTTCCGCACCCCAGAATCCGGACCGCACTCTGGAATGCGGCAGTAGAGGCACGCACTTATGTTTCAACTTTAGTTTTCCGGGTCTGTTTATCGTATGTGACGTCACAGGCCCGAAAACGGACCCGCAAAAGACTTGTCGTGTGAACCGGGCTTTAAAGCCTAGTTCACACAGCCGTTTTCCGTGCCTTTTTTCGGCCGGTACAAAAAATCGTGAGGTCAGAGTGACGTCACTTACAGCCATGCTGGCCGTACGTAGGTGTGAACCGGGAAACCGTCTACCAAAATCCAGACCGGACAACAAAATAAATTCGATTTATTTGTTTCGGTCCGCACAAGAAGTCCGTTCCATACTTTGAATATTGAAGTGAAATGTGTGTAATATTTTTGTTATACCCTGATTTTATTTAGGTTTAACTATTAGTTCAGGTGAGTTCTTTCGAGACTGGGATTTCTAAGTTCATACAAGTATATATAATGAATACAATAGAGGATACATATAATGAATACAATAGAGGATACATATAATGAATACAATAGAGGATACATATAATGAATACAATAGAGGATACATATAATGAATACAATAGAGGATACATATAATGAATACAATAGAGGATACATATAATGAATACAATAGAGGATACATATAATGAATACAATAGAGGATACATATAATGAATACAATAGAGGATATACATAATGAATACAATAGAGGATACATATAATGAATACAATAGAGGATACATATAATGAATACAATAGAGGATACATATAATGAATACAATAGAGGATACATATAATGAATACAATAGAGGATACATATAATGAATACAATAGAGGATACATATAATGAATACAATAGAGGATACATATAATGAATACAATAGAGGATACATATAATGAATACAATAGAGGATACATATAATGAATACAATAGAGGATATATATAATGAATACAATAGAGGATACATATAATGAATACAATAGAGGATACATATAATGAATACAATAGAGGATACATATAATGCCAAAATATAGTTTGGAGTACAGCTTTATTTCACTTATTCCTAAGTACATATAATTGAATCAGAATGGTTAACTTGAGAACATAAATGGCACAACTTAATCAAATATATTCTAGCACAATCGCGGATCTGGATGGAGATCAGGTATGCTCAATGCGGCTTAAATTGAATTTCCTTTCCTTAGGATTCTATCAATATTCTCTTTTCGAAAAATTGTTTAAACACTTAATCGGTTACCTTAATGTTCGCTTTTACTCATAACTTGATTATAAACAGCTACTAGTATTTGACGAGGTTAAGAGAAGTTACTATATTTCTTTTCTATGAATATATAATCTTGTACACTAGTACAGTATACTTAGCAAGATTGATTTCAGGTTTTGTGGACCCTAAAATATTTTCACTAGTCGGGATTATTTCAGAGTTAGTTGAGGTGAAAATCCGCCTTATTTGGATTTAATTCGTTAATCAAGTTAGCGAGGTGTACTAAACAAATTTATCACTAGTACACGAATAGAAGGAATCTGTTTCTATAGATTCTCGTTGATGAACACTCTGATGATTTATTTCAAATTAAGGAGTTCAGAGACTCTGAATATTTTCTCACTGGTCGGAAATATGACAGAGTTATTCGATGCGAAAATCCGTCTTATTTGGATTTAATTCCTTATTCACATTAGAGAGGTGTACTAAACGAATTTATCACGAATAGAAGGAATCTGTTTCTATAGATTATCTCTGATGAACACTTTGATGATTTATTTCAAATTAAGGGGTGTAAGGAACTCAGAATAATGTTATAACTTTTTGGAACTCTAACTTATTTCTGCCTCGTCACTGGCATCAAGTTAGGTATTTTTCTTCAATCTTTCTTTTCTTAGAGATGTAGAACACTAGCTGCTCGAAGTCTTCTGAATCTCCATAGGCCGTCCAGGTTGGCCGGTTGTGTGAAGTAATGTTACAGATGGATTAATGGGAGTGGGGTCTTAAGTATGGCTCCGTAACTTGTAATTATACAGTTGGGCACCTTATCAGACTAACGCGAGTATTTGAGCCTATAGCTTTATCATTTATACTCGTCTATCCTGATCTTTATATTAATCTGTGATGAAGTTCTGTTAAGGTACTCTTGGAATGGGGTTTTTCATATCGTGCCTCAGTTATGACGGAATAGCACGATATCGGACGAACGCAAGAAGAGTTTTAGTACTTCTCTTCTTGACTGTCTCTACCCGTTTTAAGAGGTTCAAGGAACTCAGGGCGGTGTTTTAACCTTTTAAGTGCAAAGTCTAATGGGATGCCACAGACGAAATGCACCTAGGACTTATGTTTGCAGAATCCCTGTGAGGGTGTCTCGCTAAGCCCTTATAACACAAAAGAACGTAGGATGCCAATATCTCCTGTGAGAAGTGGTAGTGTAACTTTCAATAGTAAAGTGTTGAGGGGTAGGGATGCTCGAGTCCCTCAACTTTTTGCTAAGGAAAATGTACTTAGAAGAACGTGACTATGTTAAATACTGGGATGCCAGCAGTACTAACAAAGTTCCTCTAATAAGACACTTGTGAACTTTCAATAGTAAAAGTATTGAGGAGTAGGGATGCCAGAGTTCCTCAACTTTTCACTAGAGAAAGTGTACCTAGAGAAGGTGACTATGTTAATCACTGGGATGCCAGTAATAACAAAGTTTCTGTTATAGGCCACAGTTACCGTACCTACAATATCAAGAGTAGAAGTGGAGGGATGCCTACACACTTCAACATTTAATATTGGCGATACAGCCTATTAGAGGTCTCTATGTTAACTGATGGGATGCCACAAGTAACAAAGATCCCTTAATAGGATTTCTTTACTCACACACAGTGTAAGGACTTCGGGGTGCCGTACATCCAACTGAATGGAGGGGTAATCTTGAGGTTTCTCAACGTGAGGTGCCAGTAGTTAAGAAGCCTCAAAATTGCTTAACTTCCTTCAGATTTCCCTGACCTAGTATTCACAATTACTGAGGGGTACCCGTCCCCTGTTTGAGGAGAGCAAGGGCGTGCATGCGCACTCTCTGTTAGGACAAGAAGTCCTTCTTGTCCTAGGGGGAGGTTGACTTCTTCTACTTTACGAAATAACTCTACTATACTTGAAGATCTTACAAAGGTGGTATGGTATGTAGATGTTACCCAAGCCAAGGCTTATTTGGATTTATAGGGTACAGGTGGAGTCATGGGGTTGTGGAGATAATTTAACTTTTGTTCAAGGTTTGAGGATGATTTTGGCTTGACCTTGGAGCGTGAAAATTCAGGGGTGAAGGATTCACAAGAAGTGGGGTTTCTCAGGCATATCTGGATATTATTCTGCAGACAAGAGTCTGTCACCTTTAATATTGAGAACAGAGGTAGATGAACATTTTAAGTTAGCTTGTTAAGGATAATACTGATAATTTCTGAGCTTCTATATATACGAGATGGAAATTTATACGTTATATGAATCTCGGACGGTTGTTATTTCGATGAGTTTGTGTTGGTAGTCCTGGTGGTCAAGGAGTCCGAGGAAGTGGGGTTTCTCAGGCGTATCTGGATATTATTCTGCAGACAAGAGTCTGTCACCTTTAATATGGAGAACAGAGGTAGATCAACATCTTAGGTTATCCTATTAGGGATAATACTGATAATCTCTGAGCTTCTATATATACGAGATGGAAATATACACGGTTATAGGGATCCCGGACGGTGGGTATTTCTGTGCGTTTATGTTGGTGGTCCTGGGGTTAAGAGATTAGCCGGGAGGAGGAAAGGTTTGGTTGGTGACATCTTTGACTTGTAGTAATGAATATAGAAATAGGGAGAAAGGAATGTGGTTTGTTTATTAATAGAATAGTTTGATGATGATAAGACATGTACATATTATGTGTGTTGGAGAAAAATAAGATAAATAAAAAAGTTAATCTGTGTGTAGGACATGGTTCTTGCATAATTAAATACATACATATTTTAGCATAAGAAAATGGCAGGTATATGAGCCTTCTTAATATTATTAATCAGGTGGCCTATTATGGCCTGGTAGAATATGGTTCTTACCTCAGTAAACACATACATAAATTATAAATAATGGTAGGTATCATAACCTTCTTAATATTAATAATCTGGTGACTTAGTATAGCTGCTGCTAGTAGGTCGACATCAAGGGTTTATATCAAGACACGAAGGAAGATAATGTGATTTGTTTACTAGTAGGATAGTTTAGTACTGAGAAGACGTATAAATAAGTGTGTTGGAGAAAACAAAATAAAAGAGTTAATCTGTGGGTTACATACGAAAATCGGACCCGGAAAACTAAAGTTGCAAGGGTGCGAGCCGCATTCCAGAGTGCAGCCCGGACTCTGGGGTGTGGAACGTACTTTTCTGGCGTAAGTGTTATGTCGGGTTATAATATTTTAATTCCCGTGGTACAGTCCGTAAAACAATCCAATTATGGTTTGATGGACTTCTATACTCTTGACAGGAACATCCCTAGTAGGATCTTTATGCAATATACACAGGTATTCAAGAGGCCAATATAATACTCAATGACAACACAAGCATGGATATACATATATTGGTTTTATTTTATAAGGCACAATGGGCAAAATGGTATGGATCATAAAAGGGTGTCTCCTGAATCACACTAATGATAATATTAGTATCCTGAAGTTTACAATAATGAATACTAGAGCAACGCAATGGTGAGTGTCTCGTGTGAATTGGATCAAAACAGGAAAGTATACCCAAACCTATTAATACCCATAAATAATTAGTAGCCCTCAATGCAATAATAAATGAGGGTTGAGTGTCTTCCGTAATTATTGAACAGATTAATTCAGAGGCAGGATAATATCCAGCAACTAGGATAGAGCGAGTTGATGTTTACAAATATTGACTCCCTTTACGTCCGGTGAGTCCCACGGTGTGCTATAGGTGAGGTTTAAATATTGACCGTAGATAATTGACCTCAGGTAGGGGTCACCTGGCAGGTCACTAGCTGGACTGCGTTAGTGAGATATAAGTTTATACTTAATGCAACTCTATTCATAGTGTGAGTTCAATAATAACATAATTAATATGAGTGGATAGAGAATATTATTTGGAATAAATTAAATATACTAAATCTCGGGGAAGATGAATCTATATTTTATCACGTATTTATATTAAGTGATCGTATGCTCAGATAACAAGACAAGTTTAGGAATTCGTATTAATATATATATATATATATATATATATAATCGAGTAAAGCGAGAATGTTTAAATGGCAGAGGTCAGAGTGTAGATAGTTATTTTTACTTTACACTACATAAGCAAGTAAGACTGACAATTAATTATACGATATTTACGTATAAAATGAGACTATATGGATAAAGGGAGAATAGTCACTGGGGCGCATATGACACAGCAAAAGCTAATTAATACCTGAATTCGGTATCAATCAAAGAATCTGAACATGTTAACAGATATAACGAAATAAATCGAAGTTTAATAACTAGGGCGCTGGCGACGAAGTCCAGCTCATTAATACTTATAAATCACTATCAGTGGTCGAGTCTGAACAAGTTAACAGAACGACGGGAATAAAATACACAGGCACAATTAGTGTATGAGGGGTGTAGGCGACGAAGTCCTACTCAATAATACTTATAAATTAGTATCAGTGATCGAATCTGAACGAGTTAGCAGAACGACGGGAATAGAAAACACAGGCACAATTAGTGTATGTTGAGTGGATGTATATAATTGCAATATGAATGTTATGTGGAAGAATTCCTAAACATTAAACTCGAATATCACTACATCAATAATCATCAGAACAGAAATTAACGTTCATAAAATAACTTCACAAATGATGAGTAAGATAAAGTATGGGAATTAATAAAGGAATTACTCCATGAATTCGTTGGCAAATCGGGCGTAGGTCTTAGGTAAAATAGAGATAAGAGAATGAATCAATTACGGAATACACTGCGACTTCAACTCACAAATAATAAATCATAATACATGTAGTGAGTAAATCTGCGAGCGTGTGGTCTTTATAAAGAGGATTAACACAGGTATGTAACGTATGCGTAATCTGCGAGCGTGTGGTCTTTATAAAGAGGATTAACACAGGTATGTAACGTATGCGTAATCTGCGAGCGTGTGGTCTTTATAAAGAGGATTAACACAGGTATGTAACGTATGCGTAATCTGCGAGCGTGTGGTCTTTATAAAGAGGATTAACACAGGTATGTAACGTATGCGTAATCTGCGAGCGTGTGGTCTTTATAAAGAGGATTAACACAGGTATGTAACGTATGCGTAATCTGCGAGCGTGTGGTCTTTATAAAGAGGATTAACACAGGTATGTAACGTATGCGTAATCTGCGAGCGTGTGGTCTTTATAAAGAGGATTAACACAGGTATGTAACGTATGCGTAATCTGCGAGCGTGTGGTCTTTATAAAGAGGATTAACACAGGTATGTAACGTATGCGTAATCTGCGAGCGTGTGGTCTTTATAAAGAGGATTAACACAGGTATGTAACGTATGCGTAATCTGCGAGCGTGTGGTCTTTATAAAGAGGATTAACACAGGTATGTAACGTATGCGTAATCTGCGAGCGTGTGGTCTTTATAAAGAGGATTAACACAGGTATGTAACGTATGCGTAATCTGCGAGCGTGTGGTCTTTATAAAGAGGATTAACACAGGTATGTAACGTATGCGTAATCTGCGAGCGTGTGGTCTTTATAAAGAGGATTAACACAGGTATGTAACGTATGCGTAATCTGCGAGCGTGTGGTCTTTATAAAGAGGATTAACACAGGTATGTAACGTATGCGTAATCTGCGAGCGTGTGGTCTTTATAAAGAGGATTAACACAGGTATGTAACGTATGCGTAATCTGCGAGCGTGTGGTCTTTATAAAGAGGATTAACACAGGTATGTAACGTATGCGTAATCTGCGAGCGTGTGGTCTTTATAAAGAGGATTAACACAGGTATGTAACGTATGCGTAATCGTATAAAAGGCAAACAGGGTTTTAACACAGATCAAAGATGAATGTCAAGCTTAACACAGAATAATCACAATTTCAGAAGGATGAATGTATTACGCACATACGAGATCTCGGGCACAGATCACGATTAAAGAAGTACACAGCACGTTTCACATATTTACATAACTAATACCTCAATAACAATAGCCAACCAAAGAAACACAGAAACACTTAAGTAGTTGGAGGGCGGGGGGTCGAGAGTACAGATCTGGCCGACAGGGAGTGAGGGTAGAGGACAGCACTTCAGGGCTGTTAACGTCAGTCGAGCAGGGGTCCTAAGTCCAGGGCGTCAGGTAGCAGGTGGTCCCACTTCAGGAGTACTACTGGAGGTACTCTCGAGGGGTGGGGGGGGGGGTGAGGCTGGGTCAAACCTAGACACTTTGCCATGGAAGTCTGAGCTCGAGGGTGGAAGACTTTAGGGAGGTGTGGTTTGCATACATTATTCAGGATTTTCTGAAGTACTATGCTAAATTGTTTGTGACTCTCGTGTCTAGGTTTTCGGGGTTATAGGGCTATGAAGAAAAGGGTAAGTTGGCTGTTACAAGGTACATATCAATCCTAGCCTTGGAAATAAGATAGAAATACATGGGCCTATCTCCAAGCTATCATCTTAATATTAGATTTAGCATGGATGAGGCCGTATGTTGCTATAATTGCATTAACTTACTTATAAACTTCATTCCTCTGATGGTCCTTCAAGGGTTATAACTCTTTGCTGAGGACTCAATATGAAACTCTACTTGTACCGTCACAAGCAGAGTCTTACAGGGTAGATGCTAGTCCCATTTGTTCCTATAGCATTCAGGTCGTTGATGTTTTATTTGCAAAACCACTTTTCATTCGTGTCCTTCATATCCAGGAGCTGAGTACATGCAAGGTTAAGAGATACAACAGGTTGGAGCATGGGGTCACTCAAACTCGTACCCGCTCGCGCATGACGTCACGATGAAGGAAGGGTCGGAGGTCACTCGGCTGTTTACCATTCATTCTCAAAGGAGCAGCCGAGCCAGCACTATCCTCCGTTTTCTTTTACTTCATACCGTGATGCTATAACTACTGTATAATGCCCTGTGAAAGTGCAGCTCTTCTATTTTAACTGAACAAAATGCCTTTATATTGTCAAGTTGTTGGATGCATTTTGGATGCATTATTTATATATATATATATATATATATATATATATATATATATATATATATATATATATATATATATATATATATATATATATATATACAGTATATGTGTGTGTGTAGTATGTAGGCTATGAACCGTAAAACCGTGTAACTTCGGAAATTTGTCGAGGTTTTTTAACGATATCTCCTGACTGTAAACACATTATAGAGATATAACTAGGTAAAGTGATGCGTGGTGATAGTGCGCGGTAATCCAGAAAGCCTCCTAAAATTTTCCCCCATAATAAGAGAGCTATCCTTATCCTAAATGGTGTCCGAAGTCATCTTGAAAAGTGGCTAATTACTTATTATCGCCAATGTCCGAAGTTACGACCCAAGTCCGAAGCGACCTGGTTTTACGGAATGTAATTATTTGAATGTATGTGTGTATACCGGTATATACCAGGTTCAGATTATGCTGTTCAAATTTGATGTCCTCATTACAGAATGGACATATATAGTTTATTTGGAGTCAGTACAACGAAGAATGACCAAAATTATCCATAATATTATATATCTTCCATATATAGAAAGGTTGAATAAATTAGTCTTGCACTCGTTACAGAGACCTATCTCGTCAAAATGCCTATCTAATTTTATCTTAAAGCTCTCTATCATTCTTGATCCCACTATAGCACTTGGTAGCCTATTCCACCTATCTACAACTCTGTTACCAAACCACTATTGGCCTATATCTTTTCTGAAACGAAATGTATCTATCTTGAAAACAATTGTTATAGTTCTTTCGCTATCACTGGGCTTTAGTACATTTCCCATGTCCCCTCTATTAATCCCACTAACCCACTTGAACACCTCTATCAAATCCCCTCTAACTCTGCGTCTCTCTAATGAATGAACATAAGAACCTAAGAAAATGGGAGTCTGCAAAAAGCCGATCGGCCCTCACAAGGCAGATCCCTGTCACACCCAACCCCAATTACATAAGAACATAAGATCACGTGAAGCTGCATATGGCCTATCTACTTTAAAAGCTTCTTACTCTCACAAATACTTCCTAGAATTAGTACTTAAGTTAATATAGTACCAATATATAATATATTTAAGAAATAATAAGGGGTGAAGTCACAGAGTGTGAGGTGAAGCTGAACGGTCAGGCTATGGAGATCGTCAACTCTTTTAAGTATCTGGGCAGTGTGTTGAGTAAAGATGGGACTATGGATGAAGAGGTGCGGGAGAGGGTACAACAGGGGAAGAGGGTTGTAGGAACGCTAAAAGCAGTAACAAGAAATAGGGTGGTCAGTATGGAAGTGAAGAAGTCCTTGCATGACAGTGTGGTAATCCCGACACTGACTTACGGAAGCGAAGCATGGACGTTGGTTGAGAGACTCAGACCAAGAGTGAGAGCAGTGGAAATGAATTACTTAAGGAGTGCGTGCGGAGTTACATGGAGGGATAGACAGACTAATGAGGAAGTAAGAAGGAGGTGTGGTGTGGAGGTAGATGTGCTGGAAAGTGTGAAAAGGAACAACTTGAGATGGTTCGGCCATATGGAACGTATGGAAAGCGAGAGAATGACTAAGAGGGTGTACGAGAGCGAGGTGGAGGGACAGAGGGGGAGAGGTAGACCGAATATGAGGTGGAAGGATGGAGTGAGGAAGTACATGAACGAAGGCGGTGCTGGTTGGGGGGAGGGGCGTCGACTGACTGGGGACAGAGGTGCATGGGGGCGGTTCGTTCGTGGCCAACCCTTCGGGGATCACGGCGTCAGGCAATAGATAGATAGATAGAAGAAATAATAATTATGTCTAGATTTCTAGAAAAAATACCATATTTGACACTACTTGGCCAAACTGGTTTACGGGCCTCATGCTAGAGGGAGTGGGGCCGCATGAGGCCCGCATATTGGAGTTGGACACCCCTGTGGTCTAGTAGCAGCAGTTTGGCTGGCAGGCGAGCGTTTTTCTATCTTTCTTTCTCTCGTCCAGCATTGTGACGTCAGCAGGCTGCGCGTGCGCCAACCTGTTGTATCTCTTAACCTTGAGTACATGTAGAGTTGTAGACCGTGCAGGTATTGGGCTGCGGGGGGGGCGTGACCCGAGCAGGTAGCTAATGAGTTTGGGTGACCTCCCATACCTTTGTCTCGTCGTAGAAAACGGTAAAAACAGGGGTCGCTTTGGTATTTGTCCAGGGCTAGAGCATGGGAGTAGGGGTGTCTCTGCTATTTTCTTGTCTGGATTATGGGGTCTTGGAGTTGCAGACTGGCTATTCTGTAGCTGATATTTGGGTGGCTCGTCTTCAGACCTGTCATCTCAGTAAGGTATGTAAAAAAACTACTAGATGGTCGTCAGGGTTCTGTCCTATCTCCTATTCTCTTTCTAATTTTCATAAATTATCTTTTCAACTGTACATCTAGTCCCATCCATTCATAGGCAGACGACTCTACTTTACACCACTTAATTAGTTTTCCAGAACGCCCCAGCCAGCAGTCCCTCAAAAGTAAACGTAATGAAGCCATAAAATGCTTATCTTCTGATCTAGCTACTGTTTCCAATTGGGGTAGAGAAAACCTTGTTAAATTTAATGCTTCCAAAACTCAATTTATCCATCTTACTACCCGTCAGGAACCTCCAGAGGACTATCCCTTATTCTTCAACAATACAAAAATCAACCCTTCATCTTCCCTCAATGTTCTTGGTGTCTCTTTTTCTTCTGCTCTCACCATATTACCAGTCTCGCTAAGGCAGCCTCCCAGAAGCTGGGTGTGCTCAACCGCCTCAAGGGGTTCTTTACCCCTGCGCAGCTACTTGCTCTGTACAGGGGCACAGTGCCTCCTTGTATGGAGTACTGCTCACATGTGTGGGGAGCTTCCTCTCACACCGCACTCCTAGATAAAGTAGAAAGGGAATCTTTTTGTATCATTAACTCCCGTCTACTCACCAGTTCTCTGCAATCCCTCTCTCTTCGCCGCAATGTTGCATCTCTCTCACTATTCTATCACTACTACAATAATCAGTGTTCCTCGGAGCTTTCCCAGTGTATACCACCTCCTCTACGTAGGGTACGTAGTACCCGCCTTGCAACACAATCCCACCCCTACTCTGTGCAACTCTCCAACCCAAGAGTGAATCGCTATTCTCAGACTTTCTTCTATTCAACTGCTGAGCTCTGGAACTCTCCTCCAGAATCAGTGTTTCCCTCTTCCTATGACCTAAATTGCTTCAAACTCTGTGTGTCCAGGCATTTTAGCTCGAACGTCCCTTGATTTCGGCCCTGTTACTCTTTGAAATCTGGGGGAGGCACTCGCTGCAGGCAGTTATTCCTTTTGTCTCCCTCATTCACATAGAAAAAAACAAAAACAAAACATGGACTGAGAAACGATCTTTATTGGTGTTTATTTCCTAATTTTGAATGAAGATGAACCATCACCGTAATTCAATTTATCAAAATATATGAAAACCAAGCAATCACGTAGCCTGCAGTTGCTCACATATTTATATAAGTTCTGTTCCTCTCCTTGACCATGTTCATGGAAATATATTGCGCATCATTGAATTACGAGTGTAGTGGTTAACTCATATGATTAGTAAACTGATAATTAAAAGAAACCGCATGTTTGTAGAGGGACTCAGTGGTGCAGGATGATAGTTATAATGAGCAGGGGTGAAATAAATACATGAGGTAAGCTCTAGTTGTTATTATTGGCAAGTCTTGAATGTGGGCGGTTACAGTACAATGATGGGAGCACTTATAAGTAAACGGGTGAAGGCAAACTATAGTAAAATATTAATAATGGATAAAAATGGAGAAACTCCAAGAAACCAACATGTTGGTTCCCTACATTTCCAGGTGAAATATGACACCTCGGCTAAAATTGCATTTCTAATACTTAGACCTCACCGGTGCTGAGGTCAGATAAAAACATGACCGTGTGACCACTGTGTACTCTACCAACAGGTGATGGGTGAGCCAGACCCGCTATTTTCTGGATATAACTATGGGAGGGGGCCCACTACCGGGTTTGTTGCCGGCCGGCCACCGCAGACATGTTTCACAAAGTGTACAATCAAGCCAGAACACGTGTATGTATCCAAATTATACAAAACTAACCCAAATGCTATATATATATATATATATACACAGTATATTACTACCACCTAAACCATCACTACCACCACAACCATCACTACCACCACGACCATCACTACCACCACAACCATCACTACCACCACAACCATTACTGCCACCACAACCATCACTACCACCACAACCATCACTACCACCACAACCATTACTACCACCACAACCATCACTACCACCACAACCATCACTACCACCACAACCATCACTACCACCACAACCATCACTACCACCACAACCATCACTACCACCACAACCATTACTACCACCATAACCACCACAACCATCACTACCACCACAACCATCACTACCACCACAACCATCACTACCACCACAACCATTACTACCACCAAAACCATTACTACCACCACAACCATTACTGCCACCACAACCATCACTACCACCGCAACCATCACTGCCACCACAACCATCACTGCCACCACAACCATCACTGCCACCACAACCATCACTGCCACCACAACCATCACTGCCACCACAACCATTACTGCCAGCACAACCATCACTACCACCACAACCATCACTATCACCACAACCATCACTGCCACCACAACCATCACTGCCTCCACAACCATCACTGCCACCACAACCATTACTGCCAGCACAACCATCAATACCACCACAACCATTACTACCACCACAACCATCACTACCACCAAAACCATTACTGCCACCACAACCATCACTGCCACCACAACCATCACTACCACCACAACCATCACTACCACCACATCCATCACTACCACCACAACCATCACTACCACCACAACCATCACTACCACTACAACCATCACTACCACCACAACCATTACTACCACCACAACCATTACCACCACCACAACCATCACTCCCACCGCAACCATCACTACCCTGACTACCATCACAACCACCACAACCATCACTACCACCACAACCATCACTACCACCACAACCATCACTACCACCACAACCATCACTACCACCACAAGTATCACTACCACCACCACCATCACTACCACCACCACCATCACTACCACCACAACCATCACTACCACTACAACCACTACCACCACAACCATTACTACCACCACAACCATTACTACCACCACAACCATCACTACCACCACAACCATCACTACCACCACAACCATCACTACCACCACAACCATCACTACCACCACAACCACCACAACCACCACTACCGCCACAACTACCACTACCGCCACAACCACCACGACCGCCACAAGTACCACTACCGCCACAACCACCACTACCGCCACAACCACCACAACCGCCACAACCACCACTACCGCCACAACCACCACTACCGCCACAACCACCACAACCACCACAACCACTATCACCACAACCACTACTATCACCACAACCATTACTACCACCACAACCACTACTATCACCACAACCACTACTATCACCACAACCACTACTATCACCACAACCATTACTACCACCACAATCATCACTACCACCATAATCATCACTACCACCACAATCATCACTACCACCACAATCATCACTACCACCATAATCATCACTACCACCACAATCATCACTACCACCACAATCATCACTACCACCACAACCATCACTATCACCACAACCATCAATACCACCACAACCATCAATACCACCACAACCATCAATACCACGACTACCATCACTACCACCACAACCATCACTACCACCACAACCATCACTATCACCACAACCATCAATACCACCACAACCATCACTACCACCACAACCATTACTACCACCACAACCATCACTATCACCACAACCATCAATACCACCACAACCATCAATACCACCACAACCATCACTGCCACCACAACCATCAATACCACCACAACCATCACTACCAACCACAACCATCACTATCACCACAACCATCACTACCACCACAACCATCACTACCACCACAACCATCACTACCACCACAACCATCACTACCAACCACAACCATCACTATCACCACAACCATCACTACCACTACAACCATCACTACCACCACAACCATTACTACCACCACAACCATTAACACCACCACAACCATCACTCCCACCGCAACCATCACTACCCTGACTACCATCACAACCACCACAACCATCACTACCACCACAACCATCACTACCACCACAACCATCACTACCACCACAACCATCACTACCACCACAAGTATCACTACCACCACCACCATCACTACCACCACCACCATCACTACCACCACAACCATCACTACCACTACAACCATCACTACCACCACAACCAATACTACCACCACAACCATTACTACCACCACAACCATCACTACCACCACAACCATCACTACCACCACAACCATCACTACCACCACAACCATCACTACCACCACAACCACCACAACCACCACTACCGCCACAACTACCACTACCGCCACAACCACCACGACCGCCACAAGTACCACTACCGCCACAACCACCACTACCGCCACAACCACCACTACCGCCACAACCACCACTACCGCCACAACCACCACTACCGCCACAACCACCACAACCACCACGACCATCACTATCACCACAACCATCACTACCACCACAACCATTACTACCACCACAACCATTACTACCACCACAACCATCACTACCACTACAACCATCACTATCACCACAACCATCACTACCACCACAACCATCACTACCACCACAATCATCACTACCACCACAACCATCACTACCACCACAACCATCACTATCACCACAACCATCAATACCACCACAACCATCAATACTACCACAACCATCAATACCACGACTACCATCACTACCACCACAACCATCACTACCACCACAACCATCACTATCACCACAACCATCAATACCACCACAACCATCACTACCACCACAACCATTACTACCACCACAACCATCACTATCACCACAACCATCAATACCACCACAACCATCAATACCACCACAACCATCACTGCCACCACAACCATCAATACCACCACAACCATCACTACCAACCACAACCATCACTATCACCACAACCATCACTACCACCACAACCATCACTACCACCACAACCATCACTACCACCACAACCATCACTACCAACCACAACCATAACACTACCACCACAACCATCACCACCACCACCACCATTACTACCACAGCCACAACCATAACACTACCACCACAACCATCACTACCACCACAACCATCACTATCACCACAACCATCAATACCACCACAACCATCACTACCACCACAACCATTACTACCACCACAACCATCACTATCACCACAACCATCAATACCACCACAACCATCAATACCACCACAACCATCACTGCCACCACAACCATCAATACCACCACAACCATCACTACCAACCACAACCAGCACTATCACCACAACCATCATTACCACCACAACCATCATTACCACCACAACCATCATTACCACCACAACCATCATTACCACCACAACCATCATTACCACCACAACCATCACTACCGCCACAACCATCACTACCACCACCACCATCACCACAACCATCACTGCCACCACAACCACCACAACCATCACTACCACCACAACCATCACTATCACCACAACCATCAATACCACCACAACCATCAATACCACGACTACCATCACTACCACCACACCCATCACTATCACCACAACCATCACTACCACCACAACCATCAATACCACCACAACCATCAATACCAACACAACCATCAATACCACGACTACCATCACTACCACCACAACCATCAATACCACCACAACCATCACTACCACCACAACCATCAATACCACGACAATCATCAATACCACCACAACCATCAATACCACCACAACCATCAATACCACCACAACCATCACTACCACCACAACCATCAATATCA
This sequence comes from Paralithodes platypus, assembly GCA_032716605.1. Lineage (NCBI taxonomy): Eukaryota > Metazoa > Arthropoda > Malacostraca > Decapoda > Lithodidae > Paralithodes > Paralithodes platypus. The sequence goes on along the minus strand of CM064579.1, from coordinate 22,239,523 downwards.
CCACAACCATCAATACCACCACAACCATCAATACCACCACAACCATCACTACCACCACAACCATCAATATCACCACAACCATCAATACCACCACAACCATCAATACCACCACAACCATCAATACCACCACAACCATCAATATCACCACAACCATCACTACCACCACAACCATCACTACCACCACAACCATCACTACCACCACAACCATCACTACCACCACAACCATCAATACCACCACAACCATCACTACCACCACCACCATCAATACCACCACAACCATCACTACCACCACAACCATCAATACCACCACAACCATTAATACCACCACAACCATCACTACCACCACAACCATCAATACCACCACAACCATCAATATCACCACAACCATCACTACCACCACAACCATCAATACCACCACAACCATCAATACCACCACAACCATCAATACCACGACTACCATCACTACCACCACAACCATCACTACCACCACAACCATCACTATCATCACAACCATCACTACCACCACAACCATTACTACCACCACAACCATTACTACCATCACAACCATCACTATCATCACAACCATCACTACCACCACAACCATTACTACCACCACAACCATCAATACCACCACAACCATCACTACCACCACAACCATCAATACCACCACAACCATCAATATCACACACAACCATCAATACCACCACAACCATCAATACCACGACTACCATCACTACCACCACAACCATCACTACCACCACAACCATCACTATCATCACAACCATTAATACCATCACAACCATCAATACCACCACAACCATCAATACCACCACAACCATCAATACCACAACTACCATCACTGCCACAAATACCACCATTACCAACTACCACTACCACCACCACAATCATAATTGTTTTGTTTTAATTAAAGAAGGTCCTACCCCTTTTCCCTTTCTTAAGTATGCCATTTTTTATATATAGAACAACGACCATTGCCTGCATTACTGCATGTTCACAACAATTTATGTAATGCAAGCTTGTTTCCTTCTTATTTCAATATATATTTATTTCTATTAAAGTGACATTTACGAAGTGGTGTCCTATCTAACAAATGTTAGTCCCTTTATAGTTTATCTTATTGTACCTCACTAAATTCAAGCTAGGTGCTCCCTAATTCGGTCCTCTGCCACAGCCATTTCAATATCTAAATCTCTCACCTTTGTCCTCTGTAGTGGGGAGGACCTTGTACCCCTGTGACACAGGAGTGCAGACCTGAGAAGAGAAAAAGAGAGCCGGCATCTCATCCAAGTTATGACTTGGCTTCTATGCTACCACTACTACCCCTACTACCATCATCATTACTACTATAACCATAACCACTACCACTACTACCATTATCATCAAAACCTCTACCATCACTACCACTACCACTAGTGGTGCTTCAACTAATTACGTATATATATATATATATATATATATATATATATATATATATATATATATATATATATATACCCGGTATATATATAATATATATATATATATATATATATATATATATATATATATATATATATATATACTGTATATATATATGAATATAGTTGCGGATAGATAGATATATGATATTTGTTTCCTCCACAGGGACCGGTATTGTCCTCACCCCGGGACCGATGAATGCTCCTGGTTTTGCCCCTTCAATACTAAGTGTTGCCAGTATGCCTGCCCCCGAGAATCGACATGGGGTGAAACATATGAATGCAGATGTGTTCGCCCACAAGATATATTATAGAAATGCAGGAATGACTCATGTGTGAAGCTTAACAGGATAGTCAGGTAGATTATTCATTGCTGTGTATAACTCTGGAATAACATGGCATAATCATAAGGATGGACATGTTATCTCAAACAGAATTTTGAATGAGTTTGCTCAGTCTTGCTCAGATGTGACCAACAATTAGAATGTATACTAATCTGAGATACTTGTTCATTGTCCATGTATATCATAAATTGCTGGAAATGTAAAAAAAAAAAAAACATTTTTTGGTGGGTCATTTGGAAGACAAACTAAAAAAACAGCAAACGTCGTTCAATATCATGTTTTCAAATAATATATAAACGTTATTAATCCCATGATAACTAGGTTACCAGTTACGATGTCTTAATGCACTATCAGAAACAGGAAAATACAGAACGTAATATGTCTACAGCAAGCCTTTATATTTAGACTTTGTTCAGCATAATAAAATGTAAAAAAAAATAAAAAATAATACAATTAATTAAAACAATATAAAAACAGGTGTTTTATTGACACAATCCCACAATGCTCTTGCCACAACGTGTAAGGTTTTGTTTATGCGTAGGCTACAGTATAGGTCTACTTTCAATTTCTTCTTCTGTACTATAGGTTCACCAGCTGTTCCACTTACTTCACTTCCATGTATCTTTCCTAGCATTTGTCCTCATCCACTCTTTGAAAATGGCCAAACGACATCAAAGTATTTATTTGTATCCACTCAACCATTCCAAATTCAACGCACACATTTTGTCTTCCATTCCAAAGGACTTATATGTCCATCCCTATTGCTTAGTCCATTCAGCTTGCTCACACCAGCTGCCATTCTGAAACAACTCATATCCACAATTCTCAGGTTGTAGAGGTCCTCACCACTTGCTGTCCATATCTCACTTCCATATATGAGTGTTGGGGGCAGTACACTTTTTCTCAGTGACTTTTGTACTTCTTGACTGACCATTCTTCCTTTCAAAAGTCAGTAAAGTTACCCAATCACCCTTCTCCTTTGCATGTTTCTTTCTTGATCTCAGCCTCCACATTACCGTATTTGCACCGTACACCTCTAGACTTAAATTGTTCAACTTTTTCAGATTCCTCATTTCTCAATATAACATCACAGATTCTCTCATGTGTTTTCTTGACTATAATTTGTCTTTAGGTCTATCATAATTATTATTTCATGTGTTCTTCCCGCAGACAATTGCCTTACATTTCCCTATATTCACATTTAACTTCCTCTGTTATGCCACGTTTATAATAAAACGTGAGATAATCTGATTGCGATTGCCACCTTAGGAATCAGCGCTAATCATCCACTGGGTAAAGACTGGTCTTAGCTCTGTGAACTACACTCTAGTAATAAACAATGGACACAAAATACACAGTAAAGGTTCACAAGTTTTCTTCCTTAATAGCTAGGGTACATTCTCAATATGTCTATGGAATAATATATATAACATTCATATATAAAGAATAATAATGCTACAACAGAACATATGAATAATAATAACACAGATTATCAGATATGTTAAGTCTCAAGTCACAATAATATATGTTTGAGTCCCGGAGGGTCGAATGAAAACCTAATATTTAGTAGTGGCCCAAAAATCATTGACGATATGACTATTAGTATAATAGTCCCCTGCGGTTCGGTTCGCATGTTTGAAACACCCGTCACAGGGGAAAGAGTCCTACATCATAAGTGTAACGCTAATTCTCTTATGGAATCGTCTTTATGATTGGGTACTCACTACGAAAACAAATTGTAAAAAATAAAAAATTAAAATTAACAAAACATTTGTTATATCAAGGCTTTCCAGTTCGTGGATTTCTTATGTGGATTCTAGCCGAGACGCTCTGCATCCAGCGACGCCATACTTCCAGTAGTAGTAGATGTAGGTCGGAAAGATTTTGCCTTTACAACGGCACTTTCCTAGGTTTTATGACTTTATAACTATTGCAATTACAATTTCAATTTGTGTCGTGCTAATAATATTTCCTTTAATATATCACTGATTTTATTTACGCTTCTTTTCCCATTTTCTCCAACAGTTGTAAATCACATTCTTCGTTTTATTGATTTTTCATCCTCAAAAAGCAGTTCTCCTATCAGTTTGTCTTCATCTTCTATGTATGGCCTCTGAAATAGTGGTTCTCCTTTTCTCACGTCCTTCATCCTTTTCACTTTCTATATAGTGTAGGTATTGTAACTGTCTTATGATTCTTGTTTCCATGGACGAAGCACCGATTTCTCCCCTCAGCGCTGCAACCTGAGCATACCTTGGGGCACCAAGAATCTGTCTAAATACTGAGTTTTCAATTCTCTGTAGTTTCTGGATTTCGCTTTTTGTGTAGCCAAGGATGCTCGAGCCGTACAGGATTGATGGTAGTGTTATACACTTCCAGAAGGTCTTTCCAATCATTAGCTTGTTGCAGCTCTGGGAGATTACTGGGTAGGTCAGGTTTGCTAGTTTCTTTGCTTTTTCTAGTGCTATACCCTTTTGCTTTTTAAAACAGTTCCGCTTGTCAGTTATTGTTATTCCTAAATATTTTATTTCATTAGTGACTGCTATGTTGTTTATCTCTACTGGTTTTTCTCTCATATTGTATATCAGTGTATGACTTTTGTTCTTGTTGATGCTCAGGCCACAATCTTGTCCAATGTTGGTGATGAGGTCAATCATAGCATGTGCTTGCTGTAGAAACTGAGCCAAAAGTAATCCATCATCAGCAAAGAAGAGGGCTTTTAAGGTGAAGAGGTCATCTTGATACCCGTCAGCCTCTGATTCAAGTTTTGTAATGATATCGTATGTGACAATCTTGAACAGGGTTGTTGACCCTGTACATCCTTGACGGATACCACTGGTTATTTCAATGTTCAGGGTTGAATTTTCGCCATACTTTATTTCTGTAGTGTAGCCTGTGTATATGTTCGCCAGTGTGTCTATGACTTTGGGGTGGATTTTGTACCTCATTAGTACTTCTATTAATTTGCCTCTCTTTACCGAATCGATTGCCTTCAATGATATATCAAGATTAAACCTAAGACATTAAACGAATGGGAAGGGGATGGAAGGGACGGCCCTACATCGTCAATGATTTCGGGGCCACTACTAAATATTAGGTTTTCATTCTTCCCTCCGGGACTCAAACCTATAATTTATTAGTGGCCCCTCCATCATTGACGATATGCCTGATATCTCAAGACTGGAGGGGGATATTTGTGACAATATCAAACCACTAACCTATAGGTAGAGACAAAGAATCATATAACAAACTTAAGTCTTTATTGTTTTCATACAATCAAAATAGAAAAAATGGAAAGACAAGCAGTGCGTTACTTCGAAGGAGGTTTGCTTAAAATGACCATGCAGGTACATCTGTTAAGAATATCACGTTGAGATTCAATACATTTGTTTACAAGAACATTGTTTTATTCCTGTCCAACAGTGTAAAGGCACAATAAATCATTTGAGTATATTTTATGTCCTTAACGTAAATTTGTACATATTATATAGTTTGTACAATTTCAACTTAGTATCCTATAGTTGCAACTATGATAGATATCTTCATAAAAATAACATTTTGAGCTGTATAACCAGCTCGAATTTTCAAGTATCACAGCTCGTGACCTTTGTGAGAATTCGATAGTAAACAAAGCGAAATTTACCTATAATCTCACAGGAGTTAACTTACTTTTATTGGTTGATAGGGATAGATAGCTCAATGATAGTGATAGGAATAGAGAGAAGGTATAGTGGCCACTAAGAATTAGGATGACTTAGCAGGGAACAGGTGGTTGTATTGGAGCAGCTAGAAGGAGGTCTTGATGAGTTCGTAGCTAAAGCGAGTCTGGTTTGTATTATTGTGAGGGACCCTCAGGTTCCCGAATATGACGCATGCGCAGTTATCTTATCTACTAATGCGTCATTTAACTAGCTACAAGATATACCGGATTTATTTTAATGACAACCCGATATAATAATGGATAATAAACCCATATAAACTTAATACGAAATAGTACATATCTTTTATATAGATATATAACTTAGCCTAATACTGGCGCCTAATTTGAACTTCCAGTATGTTTACTTAACCTAAACTGTCGAGTTACTTACGAGTCTCGACAACCTTATCACATAGTCCGGCGGAGGGTCTAGGGCAGGGGTGTCAAACTCATTTGCTCTGGCGGGCCAAATTTTACACGGTACAATATTGTAGGGCCGCATTAACCCCTTCTGTACCGGCGACGTCTTTTATATTTTAGTGTAGCTATGTTTAGAGGATTTTGTGCAATCTAAGGAGGATCTGTGGTAGTAAAAATGAAAAAGTGAGATTGTTCGAAGCCTATCAATTGCTGGAGGCCCTTTCGAAACTGAATACAATTGTCAAATAGTATCAACATTTGTTAAAAAAGATGTTGCCGGTACAGAAGACGTTAATGTAGCAGGCCAAATATAATATACCTAATATAAATTAAAATAAATGCTTCATATTATCCAGATTAAGCAATTTCTGAAAATATTCAAATCACATAACAATATATTATTTACGGCAACTGTGCCACCTGTCGCACTAATTTACGAAGAGCCCTCACTGACCATGGATTAACAACACTGGTTTGCCATTTTCCCAAGACTTATCAGACGTAATTTGTTAGTACAGGAGATAGACCAGTGACGTCTCTCTCTCTCTCTTCCTTTATTCTATTTACTTCTCATTATCAACTATTTTAATACAGTGACGACCGCCAGGTGATTTTGTTCAAATTAGGAAGGACCTCAAGAGAGAGAGAGAGAGACCGACAGACCAGACCAGACAGAGAGGGAGAAAGAGACAGAGACAGACAGACAGACACGGTGTGTGTGTGAGAGAGAGGGAGAGGGTGTGGGAGAGAGAGAGAGAGAGTATACAATTCGGAAGTATGAGTAAACAATTTTATTGCTTATTGTTTGGATGGGTTTTCCACATTTAATAAAGTCAATGTTTGAATTAAGATTCTCTTAGACTTGTATTATTTGTTTTGTCTCCTCTCTTTTTCCTACCCTTCTCTCTCTCTCTCTCTCTGAGGTCCTTCATAATTTGAATAAAATCACCTGGCTGTCGTCACTGTATTAAAATAATTGATAATGAGAAGTAAATGGAATAAAGGGAGAGGAGAGAGAGAGAGAGAGTTAGTTAGTAAGTTAGATAGTTAGTTAGTTATAGTTAGTTGTGTAATATCTCCGTAGCCTTGGGCCTCATACTGACCATGATTGCAAGAACCGTCTCACTGGCCCCGAATTGAGCATATTCTAAACCCGTTGACGATTTTATTCAGCTTAAGAAGAATGTCTAATGGTGAAAGAGTATTTAATCTCCTGTAAGCTTCTTACTCTCACAAATACTTCCTATAATTAGAACAAGTTAATATAGGCTAGTACCAACATATAATATATTTAAGAAATAATAATTATCTCTAGTATAAAAATGCAATGTTTTACACTACTTGGCCAACCTGGTTTGCAGGTCGCATGCGAGAGGGAGGGGGGCCGCATGTTTGACACCCCTGGTCTAGAGGTCTTAAGCTCTAAAGCACCCCCCCCCCTTATTTTTCACCATTAAGATTAAACTTAACTTAGTGGCACATAGACCAACTAGACCCGCTGACGTAAGGCCACACAGGTCAGTTTTGGTTTATCCAAAGCCACCGACAGGTACCGCGTCAAGAAAGTATTTATTGGCCCACAGTTTAGTGTTTGCTATGTCATCTATTGAATAATTTTGTAGAAACCTTAACGAGACAGCCCATTTTCTGATGTCGTGGGCTCTTCCCACTACACCAGGATTACTTTCCCGAATTACGTCTACGAGCAAGGAAGCCAATTTTCTTTTCGTGATGCGAGAACCTGTACTGTTGACCCATAAGGCTCCCTGTTGTTGGGGCTGCGACACCCTCATAAACTTGATTAAAGCCTGCACCGGACATAAAACATGATGTGTATGTCCGCGTTTAAGAGCCGGGATTATAAATTCAGAGAACACATGATCACTATGCTCGTTCTTAGCTGCGAAAGTGGGAGATGGAGCAACTTGTAAATGTTCATTAACCCTTAAAAAGCGGCTCACCACATAAGTCGTTTTTAATAAAGCTGGACTATGTGGCGGCGCTCGACATAGGTCGAGTGGCAATTTCAGCACGTAATGTTGCTGAGAGAGAGAGACAAGTGGTGGCAGGAGACTAGCGAGCGTATGACTGCTCCAGACCACCGCGGCGAACCTACTGACACGAATCTCAGCTCCCTCCTCCCTCTCTCACTCGCTACATACTGAATTATATGGGGAAAGTACCGAATTACATGCTTTTTGCACTTGCGTTGCACGGTTATTGCAAGAAAACTATCCATCATACAAGGATCGTTATGGTGTCATTCGAAAGCTCTGTTTATGCCCTTTCAGGGATAGATTCTTGTTTTACGTTCTGGGTCTTATTTAGGCATGAAAATGATCACGTAAACAGCCCTATTTTGGCTAAAAACACCCCGCTGGGCGGTACATATAAATAAACCGCATAGGCCGCTAAAGAAGGGTTAAGTCTTCCAAATCTAAGGCAATTAGGTTCGTTGCTCATCGCTGCCAGCCCAGACACCCTGTTTCCTGTAGCCAAAGCCATAAGGAACACAGCCTTCTTTAATAATGAGTCAAAATCCGGAGAAAGGTTGTACTTGCGCGAATGAAGTAAAGCCAAAGCTTTGTCCAGTGACCAGGTAGGCATGAGCTGACGGGGTGGTGGGCGGAGCTTGAAACATGCCCTCATGAACCCTTTCTCCTCCGCCTGTGGTATGGATAGACCTGTAAGGTCGTAAAAGGGAGTTCTGATGGCAGATACATGGTTCTTCAGCGTAACTACAGAAAGGCGTTGATGTTCAAACAAATAGTCTAAGTACTTAAAAACCAAAGCTACTGATGCGTCTGTTTGAGCTGTTTCTACTATCCAGGTTGTAAATGTTTTCCAATGTGATTGGTATTGTCTCCTGGTGGACATAGTATACTGATTAAGAAATTTATTATTATCGCTCTCTCCATACAGAGTTAACCACTTGGCATTTTGAATGTCCAAAAGGCAAAAGTCAGCGAGGTCTCAAGGTTTCCAATTGTGTCCAAGTGGAAGTACGAGACCAGGAGCGACACCGGGTTCTCGCACTACGTTTTCAACTGGTGGTACCACACCTGAGCCGGCCAAAGAGGCGCGATCATCGAGACTATGCCCCGGTAACCCCGTAGTTTGTGAACTATTTGACACATGAGTGAGGCGTCTGGAGGCGTAAATAGATAGATGGAACTCCACCTGTTCCAATCCTCCAGTAATGCGTCTGGACCTCCTCCCAAGGTCATTTCCCGGCGGGTTAGGTAGAGAGGGAGTCTGTGGTTCTCCTCGGATGCGAATAGATCCACTTGTGGATGGTATAGCTCTGCAATTATCTTGTTGAAGATGTCTTGCTTGATTGCCCATTCTACTGTGGTGCTCTGTCTCCGGGACAGCACGTCTGCTCAGACGTTCGCTATGCCTGGGAGATATGATGCATGAAGATGAATGCTCAGCTCTTCGGCCAGAGCAAAATTCTTCTCTGAGACAATTCTAACAACTTCCGAGACCTCGTTGACCCTTGCTTTTGAATGCAGTGCACCGCATTCAAATTGTCCATTCGAAAAGCTATTGATTTCCCCCGCAAGGAGGAGCCGTGAGTTTGAAGGAAAAATAACAAGGGGACTAAAAGCTCTTGCTTGTTGATATGAAACTTCTCGTCTTGGGACCAAAGACCCTGCCCTTGATGGCCTAGGCTCAACTGATAACCCCAGCCTATTGTCCCTGAAGCGTTAGTGTCTATCCATACCGTAGGGGGAGATACCCACGTCATTACTGAGTGCAATATTTCTCTCTTCGCCCAGACCGACAGCAAGTTGTGGATTAAGGGAGGAATTTTCCACAATTTTCACGCCACCAATAGCGGGAAATACTTGTTGTCTTCCAAGATTAATTTATTTACTTTCAACCGGCCCAACTTTACCATTAATTGAATCCAGTTGAGAGAACCGACCAGAGATTCCCAGTATCTCCTCATCGTGTTCAGACTGTGGAGAAACACGAACAATTTCTTTCGAAATCTGTTGCGGTTGTCCACACTCTGACTGAGAATAAGAATGGCTGTGTCCCAGACCAGCCCTATCCACTGAATTATCCGTGTCCGAACAAGGTGTGACTTTGCCAAGTTGACCTTGAACCCTAGGGATTGTACATAATTTATAATGTGTTTGACAATGATTTTGCATAAACTCTCTGACTCCGCCACTACCAGCCAATCGTTTAGGTACCACAACACCTTGATCCCCTGATTTAACATTGGCATGAGGGCCTGCCGAACTAATTTTGTGAATATTCTCGGTGCCAGGTTCAACCCGAATGGCATTCTTTGAAAGACATAAGTCTCTTGCCTGATCCTCAAGGCGAGGAATTTTTGGAACTTTTTGTTGATGGGGACATGCCAATAGGCGTCTGTCAGGTCTAGCGAACACATCCATACTTGTGGTGGAAGTGTTAGCCTGATGTGGTTCACAGTAAGCATCCTGAAGGGTGAATTGTGTATGTGGGTCTTCAAGAAAGAGAGATCTACTACTGGTCGCATTTGAACACTGTCCCTCCCTCTTTGGCACGAGAAAAAGTCTTGACGTGAACACAGGGCAAGTTGGATCGACCGGGACAATGACATGCTTGCTGATCATTTCCTGGACTAGTGACTCCACCTCTAAAGAAACATGATTGACTTCTCGAGTCTGACGTAAACGAGGTCGCCGGAGCCACCGCCAAGTGATGCCCTTGCGTACCACTGTCCGTGCCCAAGTTCGCTGGGGCCAGGCCCGGAGACACGCCTGAAATGACCCAGTTACTTGACTGGGCTTGTCCGGCGGAACTACCCTCGGATCCAACTCGCCTTCGATAGGGCCCGGGAGGGAGAGAGTTTGACAAACTAGTTTTTTGTTGGTGGTGGGGTAGGGGTAGACTTTTCGCTGGTTTTGGCTGGCATCACTCCCTGACCTGATTTGTGTTGTGACTTATTCTTATTATGCCACTTGCCGGAATATCTTGCCTGTCTAGGCTTGTGCTGAGTACCTCCCTGCGCCGGAGGAGGCATGGTTCCCTGAAAGGGCTGTTTAGCACCAGAGTGTTGTGACTTACCTCCGCTTTTATGTTTGGAGTATGGTTTCTTAAAGTTCTCCTTCCTAGGCTGGGAGGTACTCGGCTGCAAGCTGTCAACCATAATATAAACTGCCTTCCAAGTCTCTAGATTTAGCAAAGAAGCCGTTAATACAGGGGAGAGGGTTATCCGGCGACCAATGTCGTCCGGTAACTTCTTAACCATATAATTATACTCTTAAGTCCTGACGTGCTCGAACAGCCTCCAACGAGGCTATTCGGATGTCACCCAAGGACTGTATGGAGTTCTGTAAAAGAAGCCGCCTTGAGAGATCGGTGGCCTTCCTTACATTTTGGTCAGAAATAGCGGCTATGGTCCTCGTGAGGGACTGGGCTATTTGGCGGCTCAGAATGAATTGTGAAAATAGTCTAAATGCTTTGTTTCGCAATTTAAAGTCTCTGTCTAAGTGCGCAGGAGGGGGGGTTGAAAAGGGTTCTTGCAAGTCATAGAGAGACAATTTGGGACCCGACAGGAAATTAAAAAGAGCAGGGGACACCCCTCCGGCTTTATTGATAGGCATTGAAAACCAATTGTGGTTATCTTGAGGTATTTGGTGGGAGGATTTTGACGTGATGGTAGCTGCAAACTGTTGAGCTTCCGCCTCCCAGTCCTCCCACGGACCTAGACCTACCTGCCCCACCTACAGAACTGGATTGCGAGACTGATCTAGAACAGGGTGTTGTATCCAACTCCGGCGTTAGCGTATTGAGCGATTTATTATCGTTCACGCCGTCAGACTTTGTCCAATCCGCAAAAAGTTGTGCAGAGGAGGTGGGAGGTAATGCCGGAGTAGCAGAGTACACAACAAATTCAGGCGAATAAACATTAGGAATAGCTTTTATAGTTACTTCCACTAACTGCCTTTGAGCATCTTTGGCCCTCAGCTTCTTACTCTTACTAACATCTATAACCCATTCACTAGGAACAGGGATCTCCCCCGATATGGATGTCTGTGCTACGCTCGGGTTTTTCGCTATTACTGGAATCCACGAGCAGTTGGGACCATATAGAAGAGGCATAGGGCCTTTTCTATGGAGAAGTTTGTCAAGAGGCGGGGGAGTAACATCCGTTATTACATGAACATTGGTAGTTGTTAAACCTCTCACGACCATAGGACGCAGAGGTTGCCAGATTAGCAATAAGAAATAGATTACTCTCACTGTTATAATTACCTCTCCAAAATTAGTTTTCTGCCCACAGCTAACTCAATGACAACTGCAGAGGTTGAAGTAAACAAACTAAAGGTTTATAGATACCCCTGACGGTAACAAAGGCTTTAAAGTATCCCTAATTGGCTCAAAAATCGCGTCAGGATGTGAGAGGGTTAACGAGGCGGGCACTGCCGTGACGCTTGCCGTAGTGTTCGCCAGGATGACGTTAAATTGGGGGAGGGATATATTAGGGGGGACAACCCTGGTTGGTTCTAGAGGCCACACAAGTGACCCTATCGGGGAAGTTCCCGGTGTAGTGGTGGGAGGATCTTGAGTTTTAGGCACACTGTATTGTCGCATAACCTTATGTAGAATATAGTCTAGATCATCAGTAGTTATACATTAGTAGTATGAATATGGCCAGATCATTACACGCCTGCGGCGTGTAATGATCTGGCCATGTCTAAATGATCGATCAAAAACAAAAAATTGCATATAAATTATTATTTTTTATTTTTTTTTTTTCTTTTTTCGTAAAAGTTTATGGGGTTTCATACAAGTTTTTCATGGGGATGACCAGGCCAGGGGTCTATTTTCGTAAAAGTTTATGGGACTTATCATCACACGTCTCCGGCGTGTGATGATAAGGCCAGGGGTCGATTTTCGTAAAAGTCTATGGGGTTTGCATACAAGTTTACGAATAAGGGCATGTGGTAGATGTGTGAGAATTGAGTCGAAACTATTGAAGTGAAGTTAATTTCCTGTTTATACCTGGGAAGGGTTGACTTTCAAGATTTTATTTCATAATTTTTTGCTGTCAATTATAGTTTAACATCTTCAAATGTAAGTATTATCAGAGAATAAGTATTTAGTATGACGCAGTTTTTCGTCTAGTTTCCGATTTCTACTGTTTTAGAGTCTGAATATATTAGAGAACGCTTGTTTATCGATAATTGTCAAAACAAAGTGCGGCTATGTGACACCAGACACGGGAAAATGGTTGATAGATGAGCTGATAAGAAAATGGAGGATTATGGGATGGATGTGGAAGACGGTGGGTGGGTGGGATGTGGAATAATAGAGAGGGAAAGGTGGAGGATGAGGAGAGAAGGAGAGAGAGAGAGAGTTATAGATTCGCTATGAGTGGATGGGTGGGTGGCTTGTGTAGTGGATGAGCGGATGTGAGTGACGTCACGATTACCTGTCAATACTTGTTGATGGATGACAGTGAGGACGTGTGTTAATACTCGTTGGAATTATCCTGCTGGGGGATGTTAGGTAGGTGGGTGTTGTGGTGGATGAGCGGATGTGAGTGACGTCACGATTACCTGTCAATACTAGTTGATGGATGACAGTGAGAACGTGTGTTAATACTCGTTGGAATTATCCTGCTGGGGGATGTTAGGTAGGTGGGTGTTGGGGTGGATGAGCGGATGTGAGTGACGTCACGATTACCTGTCAATACTTGTCGATGGATGACAGTGAGGATGCGTGTTAATACTCGTTGATTGTCATGCTAGACAGACATCAGGGATGTTACTAGCAGGAATCCTTTTTATATTTATATACTGTTGTTGTCTTTCTTTTTTTGTTATTTTTCAGAGTGGGAGAGTATACTTTCTACCTGGCTTCCCTACCCACGGTTAAGATAATCTTCCACTCATTAAGCACACAATTGCCAACATGTTTGTTTTATGGTGTTATTATTGCTCTTATTCTTACATTAGTTCTTCATGATGATAGAATTAGAAGGTAATACATATAGAAAACTAATATATATTTTAACACCTTACGAGCGGCCTATGCGGTTTATTTATGTGTACCGCACAGCGGGGTGTTTTTAGCCAAAATAGGGCTGTTTACGTGATCATTTTCATGCCTAAATAAGACCCAGAACGTAAAACAAGTACCTATCCCTGAAAGGGCATAAACAGAGCTTTCGAATGACACCATAACGATCCTTGTATGATGGATAGTTTTCTTGCAATAACCGTGCAACGCGAGTGCAAAAAGCAGGTAATTCGGTACTTTCAGTACATAATTGAGTATGTAGCGAGTGAGAGAGGGAGGAGGGAGCTGAGATTTGTGTCAGTAGGTTCGCCGCGGTGGTCTGGAGCAGTCATACGCTCGCTAGTCTCCTGCCACCACTTGTCTCTCTCTCTCAGCCACATTACGTGCTGAAATTGCCACTCGAGTTATGTCGAGCGCCGCCACATAGTCCAGCTTTATTTAACTCGACTTATGTTGCTCGCCGCTAATTAAGGGTTAATATCCGCCTATAGAGTCAAGATTGGGGCTTTTTATCACCATCAAACTCTCTACTTTCCTCCATTTCCAAATCAGTAGCATTTGGTAACTCTTCCATCTATAATTTCTGTCCTCATTTTTCAAACAATCTCAGTATACCCTTAAGCAGGTGTCACACCATGCCGATTTGAGCCACGACTGACCACGACCTTGAGTCGTGGTCAGGAGTGCCGACCTTCGGCGGAGAGCTTAAGGATATGGGGGGGGTGAGTTTTGGACGGGACGCAGTATGGATGGCCACGCCTCCTGACGCGACCTGACGGGGTAGACCGGCGCCCATGCCGGACTGAATGTGAGTTTTAGGTCGCTGCTGGAGTGCCGATCTGCGGCGTAGTGCGTCGACAACGACCCGACGAACGGCGTCGACAGGAGTTAGGGCGGCGTCAATATTCATTACTGCGCCGATGAGCGGCGACCCCTTCAGTATGGATGGTGACCCCGGCCCGAATGACCCCGAACGACGGCGACCGAACTCAAGGTGTGGCATATAAAAGGTACACCAAAGGGCGGGCCTCATCAGTATACCTTCAGCCACCGTAACAGTTGCACGCAGCCATGTTCACCACAGTCCCCAGGAACCCGATACGACATCTACGCTTACTCCAGGTTCAGTTAAATTTGGAAAATGACTACCTACTGACAAATATAGCCATCTGCAAGCTGCTGTTGAGGAAAAGAAGGAGGGAGAATAGAACCCCTCGCATGTGGGTCCGGAACTGGCTTCTCCGTAGGAAAACCTTTGGTATTTATGAGCAGCTACTGAAGGAACTCACCCAGGAGGATGGGCCAGCCTACAGAAACTACCTGCGGATGGATGTTGCAGTCTTCCGGGAGGTACTAGGACGTGTGGCGCACCGCATTGAAAAGAACGATACTTTTTACCGGAAGGCACTCGACCCTGGCCTATGACTAGCCATAACACTGCGGTTCCTGGCAACCGGTGACAGCTATATGAGCCTGAAATTGTCATTATTAGTATTGATATGTACTATTATAAACATATATATATATATATATATATATATATATATTATATGGCTTGTTTCATTCATCCACTGCATGAATAATGTATGCATAAAAAAATGATTTA
Organism: Paralithodes platypus; assembly: GCA_032716605.1. NCBI lineage: Eukaryota > Metazoa > Arthropoda > Malacostraca > Decapoda > Lithodidae > Paralithodes > Paralithodes platypus. Next base: position 22,223,947 of record CM064579.1, on the reverse strand, counting down.
CGTTATATATACATATATATATAACATATTCAATAAGTAAATAAAGTAATACAATAATGAAATAAAGAAAGTCATCAATCAAAAAATACATACATATATAATAAATAAAGTATAAATAATTACTAAATACCTTATATAAATCAATATAGCAATATTAACCTAAGTACATGAATAAATTAATTACAAAATATATATAAAGATATTAAATTAATAAGTAAATCAATACAATAATGAAATCACGAAAGGAATAACAAACGGCAGATACCACAACCAGGTCAGGTCAGAAACCTGTGGTATGCACAATGAGTCTCCACAAACATAATTAATTTGTCCACACGTGGCTGGTCAGTGTCAAACACTTTTAAATAATCGAGACATGCAAAACTAATTAAAACAAAATTTACCTGGCTATTCTGACGACCACTCTGCCGCACGATGTGGTCCTTGAGAAAGCCAAACGTGGCGATAATCCACTTATCCACTTATCATTTATGGTGCCGTGTGCCGCCGCACTGACGCCTACCGTTTCCAGTCAAGCATCGTCAATCGCCGTCAAGCACCGCCAAGCACCGTCACACGCCATCAGCCTCCAGTCCCCTTCCCGTCCCATTTTTATGACTTCACTCCACGCCGACTTGATTTCAAATTTTTCGCTTGTAGAACTTTTGAGGGGGTATGTGAAGACCAATCCCGACCTGTTTGTTAGGTTGGCGACGGCCCATGATGCGCGGCGACGTAGACAAAGACTGTCCACGACCCTTAGGTCGCGGACAGTCTTGGCCTAGAATCGGCTAGGTGTGACGGGTGCTTTAGACAGTGAATTGTATACACGGCTTGTATAGCTCTCGCTCAGCTGATCATTCACGTTTTTCCCTATCTCATCTTAACATTTGCAATGAGACAAATGTCTTAGTTAAATTTGTAAAATTCATCCAACATCATTACATAATATTGCTAAGTAAATGTCGAGTTACTGGAAAAAAAAGAAAAAAGCTGAGTGAGGGCTATACAAAGACTAAGCTATACTATAAAACAAGGAAAAATTCAAACAAACGTTTCAAAAAAAGGATTTCTTTCAGCGCGTCATGGTAAGTACCAAAAGCTTAATGCACTGTATCATAGCCCTCCTCTTCGGGGGTCGTCTCCCCAACTGGGGGTGTTTTAAGTGGTGGTTCTTCTACATTTTGTAGTCGCTGTAGTATATCCAAACTGACGTTTCGGCGGTTCTCGCTGGTGATTGTCAGCTGGCGGAGGGGTGTTGATTATCACGTATACCATTTCACTTAGTATTATCACTCCACTTCTTCTAAGGGTTTGAATAACTGCAACAGAAAAAACAAAAAATATATAAGACACACACACATAATTATACAAAATTCTAGTATATTAATACTAGTATATTAATAATTACTTCCAGCATTGGTGTAAATATTTACGATCATATATATATTCACTCACCATCGTCTAGAACTCCCGACTCTTCCATCTTAGGCATAATGATGACGCCGTCCCTCCACCGAGTGTTATATAGATATATAATTTATGCATTCATGGTAACTATACCCGCTCAGTTGACAACGCCCGCTTGTTTTTTCTTATTATTAAGCTAATAACAATCATATCCATCACTTACTACAGCGAGTATTTACTTTATTTCCGCACTCCCCCAATATCCTATCTCGGACATAGCCACCTCGCACATAATTCCTATCGTTTCCTATCTAGGCAGAAAGTCCTTATACAAGGCGGCATTTTGAAAAGAGTATAGCATGTTCTGATGATGCATTTATCATTCTGGTAGTAATCCCCCCTTTCAAAGTTTCTATTAAAATACGCCAATGCGCCAATAAAACTCTTACAACTAATCAAATACACAAAAACCATAACATAAGCCCCGCAAACAAAAGTGGAATTACTCTGCAGTCTACACTGCAGACAATATAGTCTATAATCTTTAAGAGATTAAATTATATGAACAATTGTTTGTGAATAGACGCCAGGTCTGAGATTGTAACTGTAAAAACATCCAATCTGCCGTGTGTTATGATTCATATAAAGAGCTAGCCAATAACCAATCATGTCCGACTTTTCCCCTACCAATAAAATACAAACAAATACCCGATTTTTTCTTTTAATTATATCTGGCAAGCTCTCGACTGCAAAACACCCCAAAAACTCTACTTTATCACCCAATACATTCTTCAATCCATTCTCTATCTCCCTTGCATTCATTTTTTTTAAAGCTCTAACCTTTGCTCTTATATGTCTTTGTGAATAAATTTCAATAATCCCAGTCGTCTCTCCAAAGAATAATCTCGCTCGATTATCATCAACCCCGTTAGCAAAACTGAGATAAATTCTTAAATTCCCCGATGTTTGAATCGGGGTAGCCTCATCAGCGATGTCATGCACAAAGTTAAACACTCCCACCATTCGCCCGTGAATGAAACTCTTAAAGTCTATGGTGTGCTCGTGATCGAGTCCCAAAGATTCTAATGTGCTATAATAGAAAGTTGAATATTTATTCGTGAATTCAGATCTAAGATTGTATTAGGTGCTTCCATTAATAGTTACTCTGGTCTTTGATAAGCTGCCATTAGTTAGATATAGGGAATTATTGACATAATTACCATTCATGGCATTCATATCAAGAATTATCATAAATAATTTTTCTGGTATCACTTGAGACCACGGCAGATCCGAGGAAAGACTCGTCTGCTTTTGACCTAAAACATAGCTCTTATAAAGCGTTGGAGTATATGTATACTCTAGGGTCTTACTCATCAAGGAGTTGTTTAAACTCTCTAACGCACTCATGTAAGGGAATACACGATCCACCCATAATTTGGCAGAATTAACGACGTATCTAAATTTTGTGTTGGCTGGTCAGTTCCAATCACCCACTTAGGGCTATTCATTTCCAATCTAATACGCAACGATACCCCATCCAAAATATACTGATCGATTGTAGTAACGTCTAAGAAAAGAGGACCCATTACAGATACTCCTTGACTTTTCGATAACGTCCAGCGTGCAACTTCGACCGTGTTGCCATTTTGGAAATATGCTTCAGTATAGGTATCTGGTATACCAGTACCCTTCATTTCATCATGATAATAAGCGGTACTTCCCAGGGTATCTATTTTCTGTGGTGAAATGGAAGTAGCTATTTTAAGAAAAGACGCGTATGAAAAGTACACATTAGCCTCTACCATTTGCTCATTTAGATAACAATTCGCCGTTCGAAACAGTGTATTGGAAACACCATTTGCAGAGCGCGACATGATCATTTACGTCAAGGGGGATAGTCGTATCCTCCTTAACCACACCTATATCCAAGTCAATCGTTAATGTTGACAAATTTAGAAATTGACCGGTCATCCCAGGAATTCGAAATTCTATGTAATTGTCGGATATGGTGTTATTATACCCTACATTTACTGGGAGAATATCAAGTTTAGTACGACCAGCAATAGCGCTTTCCACTCTCCGTGGTCTGGTGGATAGAGGGAATGAAGAGCTTACACTAGCATTATATTTCTTAAAAGGCACTTTACTCCCAGTACCCTGGATCGCGGGTGCTATTGCGGTCATTGCTGCTGACAAACTAAGCACAGCTACACAAATATATAATTTTTATACACTTATTCAAGCTTGATCTCTTTTGCTTTACTCTTCTTTTTACTCTAGCTGAAACCTTTTTCTTTCTTTTCCCTCCACGTAGCACTCGCTCGCCCGTTCTCTTTAACACGTGATTCTTTTTAGTGACGCTCTTACATTTTCCCCTTGCATTACATCCCCGAGAACTGTCCTCCCAAAATCTACTGCTTCTGGAGCTATGGTTTTCATTATGAAAGGCGCCACACGTTTAGCTAGACCCCCGAGTAATGACAAAATACCACCTCCTCTCCTTCCACGAACTGCAGCAGGATAAAAAATGCTAATATTATCCAACCCTCCCCACTTTAGCGCATGACCGCTGTTGAATATTCTATCGAATTCCCTCGTAGTAGGGACTTGAAATGCGTACGTCATGGCTGAAGATTAGCTAATAACTGTAAAAGTTATCATCTTCGCTTTTTATATTGGACGAATATGCATAATACACGTTATAGTGCCTTCCCCTGCAAATGTCAGCTTTCGACCATGCTGATCTCTAACTGTTAAACTAATAGAGTCATTCACAATACGATTTAGTTTCTTAAAAATCGTTTTATTAACTCCAGTACCCCCGTCGACTCCATTGCAAAAACAGCTAAAACATTAACAAGCTGACCCCCGTACAATGTAGGGGTGATCACATCCTAATATATAATAACAAAGTCTACCCCGGCATTGGGTCTTGCCATTTTTGGAGCTAAAGAGTGGGAATCCTTGTCGGTGAGCGAGCAATGGAATTCTACCCCAGCGTCGAACCCTAATATTCTCCCCATACGTTTACTGAAGCCAAAGTCAATAGCAGATAGTACAGAAGAGATGCCATTAGCCCGCGAATCCACTCGATCAATACCAACGGCTACTTTTTTTGTCTTACGATCCCAAGATATAACTTTATTATGACGAAAGTGTTTATCAAAAATTGGTAAACACCTCTCCTTCAAATCCTGACATAACTCGGTATTTATTATATCACAAATATACTGTATATCCCCCGATTCCATGTTAGTTCTTGGTTTGTATGTACAAAAATAGTTCCCGGTTATAATATCCCCTGAACTTGATAAAATACGTCGATAAATGCATCTTTGTCATTTTCTACTATACACAAATAATTTTTGGGATAGAAGAACTTCAGTAGAGAAATTTCATACTCCCTTTCAGGGTCAAGTTGTAAAGGCGGAGAGACCTTATTAGTAAAAGAATCAGCTGTATTTGCAGGATACACATCTAATGAGCCGATGCTCGATTAATATATATAATGTTCTCCCGCCATATCTGTAGAAGAACTAAAACTAATTCTACGCGGTCGCAAATATAAACCCAAATAATATACGTATATATACTTTATATAATTTTTTTTTTTACAAGAGTATTTCTACCAAATTTCGCAACATACCATATTAGTAATGGAGGTCCACATATCCAAATATTCATCACAAATGTCTTCTTCACTGACATCTCACTGGTATCCCTCTAGGTTTGTTGTTATATCCCCTACTCGCTTCTTCACCATCTTCATTTTTCATCACTTTATCTGATTCACATTCCCATTTATTTGAAGATGAGATTAATATTATAACTTCAATATTCAAAGGCTTCAGTCGTAGGGCCAGCTCATGCAGAATTGGGAGATAGTACTTGCTCCACATATCATCATCACGACCACCACGTCCAACCCCCGCCGGGAATACAACCCGTTTAATTATGGGATTATCCACAACCCAAGCCCCGAGTCTGTTCACACATTCTTGAAAGTTTGCAACTCGATTTTCAGTCGTGTCCCTTTTTAACCCGTCAGTGAAATGAATGTCATTGGAGTTAGTCATGTAGTATTGAGCTAGCTGATTCTCCTCCACAGGGGTGCCGATACCGAATTGAGTGATTAGCGCGACGACTTGGGATTTTCATTCTGGCTTTCAGAAGAGGGGTTGCGTATAATAACGCCCCCGGGTGTTTTTCTATCGTAACGCACCGCCCGTGCCAGACCAAATAGTCGTCGTCGTTCTTTGTAGATGTCAGCATAAGGATATGCTAGGGCTAAATCACTAGCAATTCCAAAAGAGTCACATCCAATAGCATTGACAGCATACGCGATGCATGCATCTGACGACTTGAAATCCTCATCCACTAATACCCCCTCTCTAAAAATAAGTGGATATTCGCCGTCTCGCTCGTGTAGTAGAGACGTGGGAGTTATGATGTTTTCCCGCTTTCACCTTATCATCTTATACCGCACAATTCATCCATGCTCCGCCCACCATATCGCATTATCACGCGAGATTTCACCTATAGACGCTCTTTCAATAGAGCCCAGTTTCCTTCTTTTTTTTGCAGAATATTCCGACATTGCTATTTTTTTTTAATATGATACCCCGCACAACGTGACGCAATCATTCCATCCCCTCCACACCGGATGTAATCGATACCTTCCATCAACATGTTTTAACAAGTACTCGCCAAAACATGTTAATACCTGGTATAACATGATGCAATCATTATTAACCCTTTCCAAATTAGGTATACTGTAGTATATATTTGTATAAGAAATCCACATATTTCCCCCCCCCCCCCCCCCGCCTATCCTTTTTGTAATGTAGTATTGCTGCGTTAGGATTTCAGGGAGGCCACCGACCCCTGTGTTAAATAGAAATTTAACTAGATTTTCTTGCTTAAACTTTCCCTTTGTATTTAGCAAAGCTATAAGAATCTCAATAATATTTTCCCCCTTAGATGGAGCGGTTAAATTCCCATCCTTATCCCAGCTTATCCCTGGTTTGGTGCTTAAAATATTAGTCTAGGCTTGTATTTGCTGTCTAAGGGCGGGGCTTGCGCAAGCATTAATAAGATTATCCAACGGTGGGTTTCTTAATGCAGCACTTTCACTAAAATCCTTATAATCGCTCCTATCAGACTCGTGTATACGAGATCTCTTTACTTTACGTTTAATTTTCTTTATACTTTGTACTTTACCTTCATTCTCTATCGAGGTGGGGCTTCTATTTTATCAAAAATATATTTTTTTGCGAAGGTTCTAGGTATTAAACAGAATTCTTTCATACTTATTAACGCATCAAACCAGTAATCACACTTAATGCAAGAGGGATTAAGGCGCTCAAAATAGCACCACCTCGTTTTGAAGCTAGAATTTTTCTCTTTTTAAAAGTGGGTGTTTTTTTAAAGCTACTAATTATATCTGATTTTTATATGTTCTTAATTGTTGTATGATCTTTGGGTCTGTGGTCAGTCTTTTTTATATGTTCTTAATTGTTGTATGATCTTAGGGTCTGTGGTCAGTCATTTTTATATTTTCTTAATTGTTGTATGATCTTAGGGTCTGTGGTCAGTCATTTTTATATTTTCTTAATTGTTGTATGATCTTAGGGTCTGTGGTCAGTCATTTTTATATTTTCTTAATTGTTGTATGATCTTAGGGTCTGTGGTCAGTCATTTTTATATTTTCTTAATTGTTGTATGATCTTAGGGTCTGTGGTCAGTCATTTTTATATTTTCTTAATTGTTGTATGATCTTAGGGTCTGTGGTCAGTCATTTTTATATGTTCTTAATTGTTGTATGATCTTAGGGTCTGTGGTCAGTTATTGTTATATGTTCTTAATTGTTGTATGATCTTAGGGTCTGTGGTCAGTCATTTTTATATGTTCTTAATTGCTGTATGATCTTAGGGTCTGTGGTCAGTCATTTTTATATGTTCTTAATTGTTGTATGATCTTAGGGTCTGTGGTCAGTCATTTTTATATGTTCTTAATTGTTGTATGATCTTAGGGTCTGTGGTCAGTCATTTGTATATGTTCTTAATTGTTATATGATCTTAGGGTCTGTGGTCAGTCATTTTTATATGTTCTTAATTGTTGTATGATCTTAGGGTCTGTGGTCAGTCATTTTTATATGTTCTTAATTGTTGTATGATCTTAGGGTCTGTGGTCAGTCATTTTTATATGTTCTTAATTGTTGTATGATCTTAGGGTCTGTGGTCAGTCATTTTTATATGTTCTTAATTGTTGTATGATCTTAGGGTCTGTGGTCAGTCATTTTTATATGTTCTTAATTGTTGTATGATCTTAGGGTCTGTGGTCAGTCATTTTTATGTTCTTAATTGTTGTATGATCTTAGGGTCTGTGGTCAGTCATTTGTATATGTTCTTAATTGTTGTATGATCTGAGGGTCTGTGGTCAGTAATTTTTATATGTTCTTAATTGTTGTATGATCTTAGGGTCTGTGGTCAGTCTTTTTTATATGTTCTTAATTGTTGTATGATCTTAGGGTCTGTGGTCAGTCATTTTTATATTTTCTTAATTGTTGTATGATCTTAGGGTCTGTGGTCAGTCATTTTTATATTTTCTTAATTGTTGTATGATCTTAGGGTCTGTGGTCAGTCATTTTTATATTTTCTTAATTGTTGTATGATCTTAGGGTCTGTGGTCAGTCATTTTTATATTTTCTTAATTGTTGTATGATCTTAGGGTCTGTGGTCAGTCATTTTTATATTTTCTTAATTGTTGTATGATCTTAGGGTCTGTGGTCAGTCATTTTTATATGTTCTTAATTGTTGTATGATCTTAGGGTCTGTGGTCAGTTATTTTTATATGTTCTTAATTGTTGTATGATCTTAGGGTCTGTGGTCAGTCATTTTTATATGTTCTTAATTGCTGTATGATATTAGGGTCTGTGGTCAGTCATTTTTATATGTTCTTAATTGTTGTATGATCTTAGGGTCTGTGGTCAGTCATTTTTATATGTTCTTAATTGTTGTATGATCTTAGGGTCTGTGGTCAGTCATTTTTATATGTTCTTAATTGTTGTATGATCTTAGGGTCTGTGGTCAGTCATTTTACATGTACTTACTTGTTATATGACCTTAGGGTCTGGGGTAAGTCATTTGGAAATGTTCTTAATTGTTGTATGATCTTAGGGTCTGTGGTCAGTCATTTTTATATGTTCTTAATTGTTGTATGATCTTAGGGTCTGTGGTCAGTCATTTTTATATGTTCTTAATTGTTGTATGATCTTAGGGTCTGTGGTCAGTCATTTTATATGTTCTTAATTGTTGTATGATCTTAGGGTCTGTGGTCAGTCATTTTTATATGTTCTTAATTGTTGTATGATCTTAGGGTCTGTGGTCAGTCGTTTTTATATGTTCTTAATTGTTGTATGATCTTAGGGTCTGTGGTCAGTCATTTTTATATGTTCTTAATTGTTGTATGATCTTAGGGTCTGTGGTCAGTCATTTTTATATGTTCTTAATTGTTGTATGATCAGAGGGTCTGTGGTCAGTAATTTTTATATGTTCTTAGTTGTTGTATGATCTTAGGGCCTGTGGTCAGTCATTTTTATATGTTCTTAATTGTTGTATGATCTTAGGGTCTGTGGTCAGTCATTTTGATATGTTCTTAATTGTTGTATGATCTTAGGGTCTGTGGTCAGTCATTTTTATATGTTCTTAATTGTTTTATGATCTTAGGGTCTGTGGTCAGTCATTTTTTTAGAAAATTGGAGCAAATTTCTGCAATGCAGCTAATCTCCCCCTTTTTCAGTTCCTTTATTATTATTTTTTTTAATTTTAGCGGAAGTAATGACAGGAGTTTTATTAAATCTTTATGCTTTACGATTAAAGGCTTCTTCATAGCATAGTGAAGTCTTTTTGTGTCACACCCATCTGTCAAAGGAAGTCGGATACCCTCTAAAACGAACTAAATATTTCTTCTTCCCCTTTTCAGTTCTAGTCTTTATTATGTCAATAGGATAATATTCAGGCAAAGTTGTTGGGATTAATTCCTCACAATAAAACCCACCCAAAATCTCCTCCCCCGCCAGATCCTCTAGAAAGTATAGTGGTATATTCTTATCATGATCAACCCGCGATATTTTAAAAATTTCCTCGGTATTTGATACTTTATAATTTTTACAAAATTTAAACTGAGTTCTAGAGATGTTCTGCAAGCGTAATGTCTCACCAACCTTCAGTTTGCGAATGAAAGATCTTCCTTGAGTTTTCTTCTTAATATACATCGCTCTAAATTGGGCTATAATCTCGTCAGCCTTAGACAGCTGATGCACCTGCGCAGGTGTCTTTCCCGCCAAACTTGCATGTATCGTATTATTATACGCTCTAACAATATCAGGAAGGGCGTTGATATATTTTAACGTGTTATTCAGCGTTAGATATTTATATACTTTCACCTTTAAAGTTCTAATTGTTCTCTCAGCAATGGCCGTTTTTATTTCCCTTGAATGGGTGGAATATCTCTGGATATGTTTAGATTTTTAGAAAGTTTACATTACTTTATTTGTGAATTCACCCCCTAAATCTGTCATTAAGCGAGTATATTTACCCGACACCTTACGGGAAACCAATATTGTGCGCAACCCCTGCGTACTTTCTTGAGAAGATTTTGTTTTTAATGGATATACATATAGATAACGACTGAAAACATCCAGACACACCATTAAATATCACACGCCTCCATTTTGTCTTTTAAGATGCGTAAGATCGGCTAAATCACAAGTGAGAATATTGCCAGGTTTTGAAGCTATTATTTGACGCCTTGGGAAGCGCTTACGTGTGGGTTTATGGAGAGTATAAGTTCTGGATGATTGACAAAATTATTGCACTTGTTCTAGAGTGATTGTTTTATCTATGCGCTTCGCGGCATTATATAATTTTAATATGCTCCCTAACCCTGCAGGATGTCCGTGATCTTCATATATTTTTTCTAGAATGTTCCTCCGGTTAACCATTGCTTAATATTTAAAATTGATAAACAGTTTCACTATTATACACTCCCCAGCGATGTGCGAACGCAGTTGGAGCACGTCAGGTGTGTTCAAACTCAGATCTATTAGCAGATAATGTAGGAATGATTATCGTCCAATATTAGCAGGGTGTGCAATTTTGTTCTCAAGGGGGTCAATTTCTTGCTCGGGATCTATAATTGTCTCGCTGATCACTATTTTATCCTTAACTTTAGAACTATTTTGTAGAGGATGAGATGATGCCCCACATATGTAAATTTTATTAAAAATGTCACTATACTTTTCCACAAGTCTTTTGCAGAGCTGGGTCTTGCCGGAATTGGTATATCCGGCAATTATTACCCTGGCGGGGCTGTGAAATATATTAATATGACTTTCATTGAAGATCTTTTCCCCTTCCATACTTGGGATGAACTAACTACTATTAAATAATGGCATCAAGATAAATAGGTCAATATACAGACTATAGACCCCTTTACATAAGGACTGGAAACGAGCACTCTCGGAGTTTGAAACTTGGGTCCATTGCTTAAAAGCAGTATCATGAAAGCAGTGGTCTCTCCGACTTTCTTAAACACAAAAATATGTACACAAACACAACTTTACATATAAATGCATGTAATTTCACACGCAATCGTCCATATCCCCGCCATATTGGCGACATAATGTCTCGCCAGAAAACGAACAGCCCAGGACGATGCCAGACGCCAGTCACCCACGAGACACGTTAGAGGCAACACATTTTTGTTCTGTTGTTCGTTATCTCTCAGCTTATTGTAAGTAATTTTCTTATAAATACTTACCAGTCACAAAAGGATCTGTGTTAACAACTTATTTAGCTGATAAATATTAGAATTGAGCTGATGTCAACGGGTTGCTTTGATATGTACTGATAACCATTTTACAACTATTCTTGTTTTTTTGCTTTACAGGAACAATGCCGAAAAGATGTGCTGCATTCAATTGTCGTGGAAACTACAGGGGAGAGCCATACAGTCCTATGGTGTGTTTCCCGAATGAAGAACAAGAACGACATGCATGGATTAGTGCTATGCCAAATAGCCCAGAAAGTTTGAGAGACAGGTCGAAACTATGGATTTGTGCATCACACTTCGACTGCGATTGGGTCACAATTCGGGGAGGAAAACGACCAGCTGGGCCTCCTACAGTTTTTAAAGGTGTACCCAAGTCTTGCCTCAAACAACTTACGTCAGCTCCTAGGTTAACTAAAACAGTGACAAGTGAAGCAAGACTTAAAAAACAAACTGAATTTGAAAATGAACAAGACAAAATGCATAGTTATGACAAATTTGCAGGAGAGATTGGAAAACACTTCCCTGAGTTTTATATAATGCAAAATGGTAGAGAACTGACAATGTTTAAGACAGATGGTAATGGTAGAGCAGTTGATAAGTTTCTTCATTTTAAAGAGGTATAGTCTCCTTTTGGTTTTCTGCAGCTGGTAGTAGCAGAAAAAAGTGGCTTGGAGATACCAAAAAGTAAACTGAATCTTCAAAAAAATAGCTTGGTAAGTAAGTGGTCTCAAATTGAAGAAATAGTGAAAATTATGAACACTCATGAAGCGACTAATACTGACCGCTTAAAAAGAATAATTTCAGAACTTGACTCTATCACAGAATTTCATGAAATTGAAGGTTTTCAGTTCATTCAAGCACAGTTATAACTCCTTCTTATTCCTCCTAAAAATCGCCGATATACAAAGCATATGTTAATTCTTGCAGCAGAACTGTTTTGTATATCACCCGCAGCATATAGAATGCTTAGAAACTCCAAAGCAATTAGTCTTCCTTGTGAGAAACAGATTCGCCAATTATTATCTCGCACTTATGCTGACAAGTGTCTCCCAATCCTTTTTGATCAGTTGAAGCCACAACAGCGGTTAGTTAACATTTTGTTTGATGAAGTCAAGCTTAAGCAGGCCCTTAGATTTACAGGAGAGCATAATAGTAGGCTATGCAACAAACGGACCAGAAAATCTAGCAACATCTGCTCTTGCTATTGAAGTTGTTTGTCACTATGGAGGACCACGGTACAGCATACAAATTCATCCTGTATCAAAACTGAATGCTATTCAACTGAAGGAAATATTACTTGAGGCTGTATATGTTGTTAAAGCTAGTGGTGGCCATCCAGTATCGTTCGTCTGTGACAACTGTCCACTGAATCAAGCTGTTTACAGAATGCTTGGGGGTCCTGGAAAAGTAACACTAGCACCAGATGGCATAAATGTTTTCCTTGTCTATGATTATGTTCACATCCTCAAGAATATGAGAAACAACTGGATCACAGAGAAATGTCAAGAATTACATTTTAGCAAGGACGGTACAGAATATTTGGCGTGTTGGAGTGATGTTAAAGCTCTTTACAATGAAGATCAGAAGACACCACTTCGTCTGATAAAACTCACACGATCATCAGTATTTCCTAAACCATTGCAACGTCAGAGTGTGCCCTTAGTTTGCCAAGTGTTCAATGAGAAAACGATTGCTGCATTTGAAGGACTTAAAGGAACTGTTAAATTTCAGGATGGAACAGTGATATACATAACACTGGTAACCAATTGGTTTAAAATGATGAATGTTAAAAGCAAGTACAGCGCAGTTCATTTACGAGACCAATATCGTGAACCTTGGACATTAAACTGTACAAACTTCAAAGCTCTGCAGGAAATGTGTACAGTTGTATCCAGCTGTCGGTGGACTGGTGGGCATGGCAGAGAGAAGAAACTAACACAATCAACAGCAGATGCCTTTGCCATCACAACAAGGTATAACATAGAAGCAGCACACTATCTTTTTGAAACCCATGATTTTGCTTACATCCTACCTGCTGTTTTTTCAGAAGATCCCCTAGAAAAGTTTTTTGGTCAAGCAAGACAACGTAGTGGAGGAAATTTTTACATTGACATTGGGGATGTTCAAGCAGCATCCAAAGTACAGCAGTTGCATCAGCTGTTGAAACGTGACATCGTTCCTGACCGAGCCAAAGAAGTAAGCTGTGAATTTTGTACAGCAGCAATAGATGATGGTGATTTACAACTTCTGGAAGAGCTGACATTACAAGACACTCAACTACTTCTAGATTCAGATGATACTTTAAAACATAAAATTGTCTACATTAGGGGAATTTTAGCTCATAAACATGGACAACAGGAAGTAGATTCTGGGGAATGCTTGTCATCAGAGTTTTTGACTGCGCTCAATCGAGGTGGGCTGAGTATGCCTACACTGGCTACTGTCTTCTTTGTACATAGTGGCATCACCCAAGCGGCTCGCTTGGTGTAGTGACTAGCATCTCGGACTTCCACCCAGAAGGCCCGGGTTCGCGCCCACGCTCGGCGCATTAAAGATTTTTCACAAGCACTGAGTCGTTACCATCCCTCATGAGCAAAGGGATGGGGTAGTAGTACAGGACCCCAATGGAAATACGCCTAATCGGCCTTATTGAGCTATCCTTAGCTAGCTTAGCATGCGCTAGCTTTAAGAACTATTATTATTATTATTATTATTACCCTTCAAATGTCTCTTCAAGACTCAAAAAAGTGTTGTCGCAATTATTTGAAACAATGCTTATGTAGATGCTCCTTTAGCTAGCCATTCAGGAGCATGCCCGACATTGTGTAATGTGTTGTTTAAGGCCTTTGTATTTAATACAAGCGATCGGGAGTGTACACTAGGCTGCTTAAGGCGACAAGAGAAACTTTCTAATGTTTAAGTTAATTATTGTGTTATGTGACTTTTGATATATGTTGTCGGGAATTTAGATAAAGAGGTTAAATTACATATCACTGGTACATGAAATATCCCAACAAATAGTTATATTATAATTACCAACGAGGTATTCGATGGGTGTAATCCAGTCCCCCACACACGGCTAATTCAATTGCATGACATGTAGGAATGTTCACATAATACAACATCGATACAATGAACTTAGCTTAGAGGACTGGTGATGTAGGACTGTTGTTATAGATTAATATTTGTAGCACATGGTGAACTGTGGGTTGAGTCAGAGCCGGGGGGGGGGGGGGGGGAGAGATATTGCTGTATGGTGTTGATTGAGAGACTAAAGGGCCGGCGTCCGATCGCTTCGCGAAATTACATATGGCTGCCGGCTCATAATAATTATAACCCATAACTTGGTTTCATGATACATCTAGAGCTGATGTACATATTTATATTACAGTTAATATTTAACCTAACTTACGAATAAACTACAATACACAAAGAACCAGCCGAAATCGTACAAGCGATACGATACCGCCAAATTCAAATGTTCTATTGGACCAAAACCTGTCGGGATCATTACCCTATTCCCGACATATTGCCCGCCACCAAAAATTATATACAGGAGCTATATACAGAGAACAAAAAAAGGACGTCGAAGTCAAAGATCACCTTGTTTGATCTTTGATCTCCAAAGATCCACGGAACTCATAGCCGCCTTCCTTTTGGGACGAGCGCCACCTGAAGCCTGAGGAGGATCATCCTTCTCATCATCAGCTGCCCCACCTTGAGAAGCACTGTCACCAGCACTCTCCCGCGGAGGGGTATCAGTAGAGACGCCAGGATCATCCGGCAGTTCTACATCCTGCTCCAAGGGATATAACCTTACGACTGGGCGAGTAGTAACCCCAGTCGAAGTTCGTATTCTAGCAACCCTTATAAAACCATCAATGCCCTGGAACAAATCGATAATCCTCCCAAGCTTCCAAAATAACCTAGGACGCTCATCATGAATCAGGACGATATCCCCGATACGAGGCCATCGTTGATTCGTCCCTTTGATCTTATTAGAGTGACGCTCGCGAAGAGACAGCAAATATTCTTGGGTCCACCATTTCCATAGATCGTCGGACACCTTGTTTACATACTGGAAGCGACGACGTGTGGCGTCAGCATTGCCGAACGTAGGGTCATGCAGATCTTCGTCATTTACGGACGATCTAGGAAAGGTATTAAGGGTTCGTCCACGTGTCATCATAGAAGGCGGAATGGGTAAGAGGTCATCAACATCTGCTGAGGTATAGGTCAAGGGCCTGTCGTTGACTGACATCTCAATTTCTATTTAGATGGTTTGCAACTCCTGTCTGGTCACCAGTGCCCTTCCTAATACCTTCTTCATGGCAGATTTGACGATACCGATAGTTCTCTCCCAAATCGCCCCGAACCATGGTGCACGTGCTGGTATAAATCTCCACTGACAACGCTTTCCAGTGAGGGTAGCCACAACCTGCGGGTCATCCATTAAACTCTGGAGATATTTAGAGGCCCCGACAAAACAAGTCGCATTATCGCTCATAATAATTTGAGGGAAACCATTGCGGCCTGCAAAGTGTCTAGGAGTATGCAAAAAACCCTCACTGGATAGGTCGTCAATCAATTCAATATGAATCGCTCTGGTTACCGCACATGTGAATAGAACGGCATATACCTTTATGATATTACCGGGCGATTCTCTAACATGAATCGCTCCGGTGTAGTCTACCCCGGTTACCTGAAATGGTTCAGTCCTTTGTACCCTGAACTCAGGCAAGGGAGGTAGATCAACAGGGGAGTAAGGCTTACCCTGTAATCTTTTACAGATAGTACAGAAATTGTGGATCCCTTTAATTGCTTGTCGCATCTTAGGGATCCACCAACGTTGCCGCATATACGCCAGAACATAATTTACGCCAAAATGTAGGCAGGTCCTATGGCATTGGCGAATCAACAGTTTGGTAATCAAATGAGAGGAGCTAAGGAGGACAGGATATTTCGCAGAATCAATAATGTCCGCTTTTTGTATCCTGCCTCTACACTTAATTATGCCACCTTCCATATATAATCCTAGCTGCCTCATTAAGTTTGAGGGTTTGGCCTTTGACTCCTTGCTCAGGATTTGATGTTCAGTAGGATAAGATTCCCTTTGTACTAAACATATTAGTTTTGCTTCTGCTGATCTCAATTCATGGAGTCTGATATGCTTCGAATCTTCACTAAGGAAAGACCCGTGAGCCCGACTTCTCATGTTGTTAATGAAACGGTATATCCATGCAAATACCCGTATTACTTGATCATAGCTGCCGTAACGTTCCCACTCTACCAACTTGTTATCCTGATGTGTAGTACTCACATTCGAACTACTTAACACATCATCTTGGGGCCGACTTGAAGGATCAGATATGCATTGCCTGAAATCCTGAGGCCATTCAGTCGAAGATATAAGCCATGGAGGTCCATGCCACCAAATAGAGGACGACATAAACTGCTGCGCCGAGATCCCCCGGGAAATTATGTCACTGGGGTTATCCCTGGTGCTCACATAGCGAAATTTAGCTGTAGGAACTAAGTTATGTATCTCATCAGTGCGATTAGAAACATAAACAGGTAACACTTTCTGGCTGTGTACCCATGAAAGCGCTATTTGACTGTCGCACCAGACACAGACGTTATTAATCTGTAGTATGTCTGTATAAGCATCCAGTGTAAACTTTATTAGACGAGCAGACAGAAGCAATGCAGTAAGTTCTAATTTAGGAACTGTAATCTTCTTTATAGGGGCTACTTTGGCCTTCGCTATAGCCAGCGTCGCTTCACTACCATTGCATATGTATATGGCAGTACCGTACGCACTATTACTAGCATCAGAAAAGGCATGTAGATCCACCTGTTGACCACTAATAACCTGACGATTAAGTTGGACCTTGCAACATGTGGAAAGGTCCGACCGAATCAACCGCCAAGTATCTTGTAACTCAGTCGGGAGGGGCGTGTCCCAATCTAGTTTTAGCCGCCACAGTTGCTGTAAAAACATATGAGCACGGATAGTTACAGGCAGCAAAAAACCTAGGGGATCAAACAACCTCGCTGACAAGCTTAAGCAGTTTCGCTTGGTCATAAGCTCACTGCCGCATGGGGTGTGACAGAAGGATATACAATCTGTGGTAGTGTCCCATTTGTGGCCTAAAAACTTCACCTCACTATTCTCAGTAGCTACACCGTCAGAAGCAAATTGACCTTTCAAAAGATCACTATTAGTGGCCCATTCTCTTAAGGATAAATGAGCCTTGGCAAATATATCGCAGATCTCCCAGCATCTTTCGAGCAATAAACCTTCATCGTCTCCAGTGCCCTGAAGATTGTCTACATAGATCCCCTGCTTGATCTCATTCTTGAAGTCAGGATCTAGTCCAGCCTCCTCAAGATGACGCAAGATAGTAGCGTTGAGAAGGAACTGGGAACAGGTCGCCCCGAATAAGACGACTCTGAACCTGTAGACCAGGTACTCTGAATCTAGATCCATTGGGTCCCGCGGCCATAAAAATCTTGTCGAGTCCCTGTCTTCATGATGGAGTTGAAGCATCAGGAAGGCCTTCTCAATATCGGCGACCCATGCAAACTTATGACATCTGAAGCGCAACATAATTTGCACTAGATCAGACACCAGGGACGGCCCCGTGTACAGACAATCATTCAGGCTATAGAAGCGATCACTGGATTTAGCAGAGCAGTCATACACAATACGAACAGGAGTGGTGGAACTGTCCTTTTTAATCCCATGGTGAGCAAGGTAATGGATGTTATCCCCATATTCACTGAGACCTACTCTCTCCACAAATCCACGTTGTACCTGCTCAGCTAAAACTGCCGCATAAGTCTCGCAATAACTTGGATCCTTGACAAACTGCTTCTGAAGGCCACGTAACCTACCAAGTGCTAGATGGAAGTTAGTAGGTAATTTACTCTTGTTATCATTCCAAGGGAGCCTTACCACATACTGACCTCTGCCAGAGTCATATGTTACAGTCTCTTCATACGAGCTTAACGCTAGCTTGGACTCACGATCAAGTTCATGTGGGTCAATTCCAATATTGTCCAAGTCCCATAGCTTATCTATATCAGTACATGTATTATCAGGCATCTTTGGCCTAATATATTTATCTATGGGACTTACTGCTACCTTGAGGACCGTAACCACCTCCACCTGTGTGTCTTGAGAGGAAGTGGCATAGGATCCAGAAATGGCATACCCTTGGATCGTGGGGAGCATTATTAGCTTATCTACCCGCCGATATCCAGGGTGAACCAGGTCGTAGTAATAATCAGCTCCGACCAGTAGCATAATACCATTGTTAGCAGAGAGTTGATCATCAGCCAGTTTATAACCCTTGCTTCTGAGATATTTCAAATGTGGTTGAATCTCTGATGCTATATAGAAACTGGGTAGTGTGTCGACCACAACAGCCTTGATGGGACATACCTTTTTTCTACAAACATATGAAATCTCCACTATATCATAGTCACTGGAATCTATTTCACCAGTGAAACCATGGAGACGCAAATTCTCTTGACCCTTGCTGGTACACTTGAGCTGGGGTAATGATGACCGCAGAACGAATAACCTCTGTGAGCACTGGTCAAGTAAGGTGCGCGTCATTATAGTATTATTATTACTCCCCACTACTGGCAGCATCATAGTAGGAAGCAATTGACATTCTCGAGAAGCAATGGACATGGCAGATACTTTATCACCCTTGCTCTTACCTTTCTCATGTGACTCTTTGGGGGTTCTCCCCTTTTCTTTGCCGTCTTGCCGATCAGACTGGGTGCAAAGGGAAAACCAATGTTTCCCCTTGCAATACTTACAAGGTTTGATGTAGGAATTGGTGCAAGTACTGTTGAAGTGGTCTCTTGCCAGACAGCTGGTACATAACTTATGCGATTTAGCCTGGCCAATCTTCTGTGTAGCCTTAGGATACTTAGGACAGTGGTACCACAGATGACCGTGGACACTGCACAACTTGCAACCTAATGGTATTGGCCTTTTCTGTTTAGGAGAAGTCTGTACCGGGAAAGCTGCAGTAGATGGCGACATCTCCACTTGTCGGTAGTGTCCAGTACTCTCCATATTGAAGACTTCAGTCTGGTACACCTGCACCAACGCTTCCAAGTTTAGAGGAGAGTCGCTTAGTTGTCGTCTTAAGATTTCCCTAAGGGGAGAGGGTATCTTATTCAAGATATTAACACTAAATATTTCCTCCTTGGTGATGGCCATTGTCTCCATAGATCGGAGGAGGCTCTCAAAGGAGGCATAGTACTCTTTTAGGTCCGTCACATCATAGGATGGAGGATCTAGCGTGAAGAATTTGGTAATCAACGCGGTCTTGATGACTTCTTCTCTCCCGTAAGTTCTCTTTAGCAACTCCACTGCAGACTCGTAGCTTGTAGCTTCTAGCTTGTACCCACCGATCACCTTCAATACCTCCCCTTTCAATTGACCACGGAGATATGTGAACCTTTGGATGGATGTGAGTGTTTTATTATGATGGACGGAACACTCAAAAATATCCCAAAATCCAGTCCAGGTAGCCGAATCCCCGGAAAAGGTAGGCAAAGTAAGCTTCGGCAGGTTAAAACCAGTCGCCCTTGGTGTACCGGTATCCTTAACAGAGGTTGATTCTTGGGTGGAAGATAGTCTGGCTAAAGCTGTATTAACATCCTCAAAGTACTCTAGATCTCCCGACATTTCTTCTTCCACATCGTCAGTAACTGTCAATAAACCATATACCTGCTGAGCATAACTATCATAAGTAGCTAGCGATTTAGTAACAGTAGCGAATTTACCCTTTATTTGATCAGCAGTGGCACTTAATAAAAATTCATCAAGATCTCTTAAACACCTTTTTAAACTTCCCTTCATCCCTCCCTTAACCTCTGAAGTGCGCATGGGGGTAATTAGACACCTCTCCCTGTGCGCATGTATTTGAGGTGTTTCCGTCACTAAACTATTCATTCTACCATTAATAGCATTAATACTTATCCATATGCGCCTATTATGGGTTGATTATAAAGGTATTAACCTGAAACAACAATAAAACGAGTGAAAACAGCGTTTGGATGGTCAAAATCGGAGATATAGCCAGCGAGTTGTATAATGTATGGGTGAGGCAAGCTGCTTTCCCGCCAATTTCCCCCAAGGCCACTGAGACACAGTCGATCGATACTCTCTCTCTCTCTTGCATTCGCTTGCTATCAGTGATGACCACACCCTGCAACCGGATTTCTAATGTTAGCACGAAAATATACCTCAGAATAAGGGAATAACAGGGAAAATAGGTGATAACTGAAGGAGAGGAGGAAAGTGGGGAAGGAGGGGAGGTAGAGGACTGAGATTTTGCATGGCCCAGGGGCCAAACTTTTTTATTTTTTTATTTATTTTTTTTTTTTCGATGTTAAAAGTTGATTTTTTTTTTCTCTGACTCTTAAGAGTCTCCCCGCAGCCCGCCGGGGGAACTCTTAAGAGTCTCCCAGCAGTTCCCGGGTTAAGAATCTTAAGTTTCTTCAAATCTGTCATCGTTAAGGTCTAATTTTCAGCAACTTAAACTATAATGAGGTCAGACTACAAACCGTTAATCGCTTAGGAATCAACAGCGGCAAACCCCCATTACTTAAGAATTTTACTCATAACTAGACAAAAGAATTAACACCTTACGAGCGGCCTATGCGGTTTATTTATATGTACCGCCCAGCGGGGTGTTTTTAGCCAAAATAGGGCTGTTTACCTGATCATTTTCATGCCTAAATAAGACCCAGAACGTAAAACAAGTACCTATCCCTGAAAGGGCATAAACAGAGCTTTCGAATGACACCATAACGATCCTTTTATGATGGCTAGTTTTCTTGCAATAACCGTGCAACGCGAGTGCAAAAAGCATGTAATTAGCCACTTTCCCGATACAATTCCTTATATAGCGAGTGAGAGGGAGGAGGGAGCTGGGATTCGTGTCAGTATGTTCGCCGCGGTGGTCTGGAGCAGTCATACGCTCGCTACTCTCCTGCCACCACTTGTCTCTCTCTCTCAGCAACATTACGTGCTGAAATTGCCACTCGACCTATGTCGAGCGCCGCCACATAGTCCAGCTTTATTAAATACGACTTATGTGGTGAGCCGCTAATTAAGGGTTAAATACTAAATCCATTAAAAGAAAGGGTAAGGTGAAGCACTAATTATTGAAAGGCTATTATGAAATTGAAATATAAAATGTCACATGAGAACCCTCCCCACCAGCAAAATTAAGAATGAGTCCCACAATGACAAAACACAATGAACACCACAGGCACACCACCAATGCGAAATGAACAGCCACCACAGACACCTGCAGGCCCAGACTGCCCAGCCTAGCCTAGCTTAGCCTACCAGCGCGAAATGGTGCCCGACGAAATTACCCCTTCACCAATCACCAGCCCAGCTAACCCACCACAAAAAGGCCAAGGAACACACGCCCAAAAAATCTGGAAACGAGCCCCAAAAAAGATAGGGACGGCGCCTAAATGGTAAAAAACACGAGGGAAGAAGCTGGGTCTAAACTAGGGAACGGCAGTCGGCCTAACAACGCGCGAGGCGGCAGCCATTTGTAAGCCCACAAGCGTCAAGGAAGCAAACAAAACGGTACTACGGTAAGGAAGCCTTAGGGTTCGAAGGACCATTATTTGTCGGGAAGATGTTGGCTGTATGGTGTTGATTGAGAGACTAAAGGGCCGGCGTCTGATCGCTTCGCGAAATTACATATGGCTGCCGGCTCATAATAATTATAACCCATAACTTGGTTTCATGATACATCTAGAGCTGATGTAGATATTTATATTACAGTTAATAATTAACCTAACTTAAGAATAAACTACAATACACAAAGAACCAGCCGAAATCGTACAAGCGATACGATACCGCCAAATTTAAATGTCCTATTTGACCAAAACCTGTCGGGATCATTACCCTATTCCCGACATATGTAAAATTATGTGTAAAGTAATATTTTGCAAAGGTTTTACTTTAATTTCTTCTAATATTTAATTAATGTAAGACATGGTATGATGCTTTGCTTGTATAATACATGTTCTTATAAACTATCTCATTATAACTGTATATTTTCCTATTATGTTCAATCACGAAAGAGACTTATGAGTCAATGAACCAAAAACAAATGTTTTATTTTCCTTTACTTGGTTGCTCTAGTTAATAAGATGTTGTAGAGTAAAAACACAAAGTCCCATATCCAGTAAAACTAAAATAAGACCTCAGTTTGTGGGCCTGACAATGAACCCAAGTTCCGGGACCCGAGTATGGCCGACGCCAGTCCTTATGTAGAGGAGTCTATGATACAGACACACCATTTTTTGTTATTACCCAACATACCACCACCATCTTACAAACAATGTGCTCAATATATACCATCACCATTGTTATCTCATCATAAATTCTAGCACATACAAAACAAAAAAAATCATATTGAGGCATCTTAAATTCTAATACATAGAAGAAAAAAAAAATCATATGTAGACTTGTTCAGAGTTATAACCATGAAGGTCCGGGATTACCAGGGCGAAGGGGTGGGATGAAGTAGCTCGCATTATTCCTCCCTCGTTCATAAACAACACTCATTCCATCACCATCTTCATCTGTGACCATTCTCTCATTCTCAACTTCTTTCCAAATTTGATCGACCTCCATCTTTGTTTGGCTCTCATCATCATTCTGCGACCTGTCCATTTGCGTCTCATCATTCACACATGTCAACACGTCCATTTCCATCTGATCATCCCCACACTCGGTTTCGACATGCACTTGATTATTCCCCCCCCAGCCAATGGTCTCTCACACTCCATCTCTTGATGTTCATTCTCATCACATTGAGACGATGGGAAATATACAGCAGCCATTTCCTCCCTCTTTTTCCATAGAGATGTTTTCTCACCCTGGAAATGATCAGTCGTCTCCTCCCCCTCTTCCTCTTCTTCTTCATCCTCCGCATTCTCCTCCTCCTACTCCTCCCCCGCATCATCATTATTTGAGTCTTCATCATCATTCACATCATCCATCTCAAATGCTTCCTCGACCAATCTAGCGTTATCTGGATGACCGTATCCTCGAGTTGTGTACTTGTCAACATAGAATCGCTTATTATCATAACTGGAGAGTCCTCTTTTCCTGCACGATGTGCTAGCCATTTGACCTTTCACGTTGCGAATAGACAAACATTGGAACACATCACTTTCATTAGATAGCAAACATTTTCGATATTTGTCATGGGTCAGATCTCTTTGCACGTGTCTGGGAATACCTTTACTTCTCCCAATCTGCTCATTTGGTCCTTCATTCTCCTGAACTAGTATGGAATACATCTTTGGCTTTAATACTACGCATTCACGGATCAATCTGCTCCCTGCTTCTGACTTTAGCAGACCCAACTTCCCTTTCCAGTCATTGCTGAAAAGGGGATGATCCTTGTCATAGTTGCTAAAGTCAATGTATGGTTCTAGAGGTCCGTCTCTGAGGGCTTCATTGAGATCGTTCACTTCAAGACTGAATATGAAGGAATCAGTATCCTCATATTGCAACTTGGCCCTCTCTCCATAGTTAGCCTTCACAACTTTGTACCAAAAAGGATACATAGCAAGCTTGGCCAGTTCTAGAATCTGAAATCCCAGATAGGTGGGGGATTTTCTGTCTAGAGAGGTCTTCTCTCTAACTGTGATGACCCTATTGGGACCCAGACTGACAACTCTTCCAAAATATGGACTGCTGACTTCCCGTAGCAATTTCCCTCTGCCGTTTACATAGGTGTGCGTCTCTGAATACCTGAGCTCTGACAGTAATGATCGGCCATATATCACATTGCTCATCAGTTTGAACATCCGTCCTTTGATACTGCATGCTGAGTTGGATCGTTGCTCAATATTCTTCTCAATGAAGGGTTGGAGATATTTACTTTGTTTATATCTGTAAATGTTATGAACATTGAGCAGTTCCAGTCCCAATTCAAGCATCAGTTTCAAAAGAGGGAGACTGATTAAATAGCCTGACTGACCTCCGTGTGAAGCAATCAATTTCCGATTGTTCTTAGGAACTTTCCGCCCTTCCGCATTGAACAGCTCGTTGCTAAACTCTGACAGCATGTCTTCAGTCATTAGGCTATTTGACAGGATTAGAGGGAATTCATCAGTTGCACGTGCGACATCTGGGGAAATGGGTTTTGTATCGACATGAAACCAGTATCCATACTCACCGTCACAAGACTGATTGGCTATGCCTTTCTCCATGAACACGTTCAGCTCCTGGGAGGTTAATTTATAGAAATCCCCACTAGGTAAATACCCGACTTGACAATTAGACGCGCCACGGGCAAGCTTCTTTGGGTGACCACCAGATGGAGAATGGTCGTATAGCCGCAGGGCATAGGACAAGCGGTAATAAATTAGGCAACTCAACAATATAGCCTATCCAGCTTTATTTAAAAGACACTACATTCACAATTGGTGTTTTTTTGGTAGTAACATATATATTTATGCACACACAAGTAATATAATTATGTATCAACTATAACCCTATAATCATTATACATGGCGAAAAAAAAAATATGAGAATCCACAAATTGCTTGCAAAGTATGAATGTTAACTTGCTAAGCACCAAATCCTTATAGAAATAGTTTATATAATAAACACATTTTATAGTAGAATTGTTTACAGTGGAATAAGCTACTGTCAATAAGTTAAACTATCGTTAAAAGCCACTAACCGTATGGACGCGTATTTATAGGAGGATATGGCAGGAGGGAGACCATGGAGGCTGTCCTTGGCCCCGCCCCTCAAATGTATAGTCACGAGCGTAAATGCTGCGACAACAACCAGATAACGTCAACTCCTTCATCACGAGAGGTTTATATTGCGCTGAATAAAGTTGTCTGACGGTAGCTAGAATGAAATAAAGAAATCATTGTGAGTTTGAATATAAAGTTTAGCAATAACTTTGGAGACGAAAGGGCGAACATAATCTGGTTGGTGTCGCAGTATTTATGTTCGTGACTGTACAACTATTATATTAGATTAGATTAGATTAACCTAACCTAACCTAACCCTAAAATATAACAAAAATAACCAAAATAACAAATATAAAAAAATATAAAAATATATAATACACTGAAATTGAGTGGGATCGGACACTGGTTTTCCCAGTGGGAAGCAGGAACCATACCGACTGTGCTACGGAGAGATCTAACAGGAATGGTTTGAAGGGTATATTTAAACGCGGGGCGGGCCAATGGAGGTGAGGGGCGGGACTAAGGGAGCCTAGATTCTCAAGCATGCCGTCTTATTTTATGGACTATTATAATATTCTACTCTACGTGAGGGTTTAAGCGCTATATAATGTCAAACACTTCTAAGAAACTTACATTGGATGAATTATTTACTTCATAAACCTCTGAATAGAGGAACTGAAGCGATAATATATTTTGTACAAAGGTTTGAGACATTCACAGAAATCTAGTTTTATATTTACAGAGCGAATTTGCTACAAATTAAACACACGAAAACTGCTTCAAAAATCATACTAATGGCTGCTAATAGTATACAACGCATAATCTTGGTATATTTCTTTTTGACCTAAAAAATATTATGGTTCGTCCCCAAAGCGGCCATTCTCCATCTGGTGGCCACCCGCAGAAGCGTCTCCGTGGAGCGTCTAATTAGAGAATAAAGAATTGTAGTCAATATAAAGGATATAACTACTGCTATCCACATCAAAATTGAAGGCAGGATTAACCTGGGGATTGTTAGCGGTGCAGAGAGATCTCACACATGTTGTAAAACCCCCTCTTATATTTCTCCTAATGAGCTTATTCAAGTCGGAGTTGTACATGTAATCCAATTCTGTTTTGCTGGAAAAAAGAAAAGCGTCAAATGCATATCTGCTCAAACTTACATAATGAATCACATCCAGTTTGTAATGCGTCTTCATCATCTCGCGATACTTGAGATAGATGTCGGCACAGAGTCCGACATCTATCTCACAGTAAAGCTGGACATAATCACCCAATGTTTGAGATGGGTGATATCCCACACATTTTGCACATGTTGATAGTCAGCTCTACTGATCTCAGAGTTATTCATGTGATTACTAAAATCGCTTATAGAGGGAAGTTGCAGCTCCTCCAATCGTGCAGGTGAGTCTATATACAGTAGTCATAACAGAGAAACTGTTTCCCTGTGATGACTTTCTCTCTTATCTCTGCAGAGTGTCTATCAATCATGGCGTGAGTCAACGCTGTGGGATAGCCGGCCGCGAGATGACTCTTGGCAAGTTGATCCAGACTACCATTCATAATGCTGAGAGAATCTAAGAAGCGCAAAAAGTCAATGTCCACCTTGAAAAATGAAAGCCCAGATTTACAGTGAACTTTAATCCCTCTTCCGTTATCCTTCATTTCTTTGAGGATGAGCCCAAGATCGTAAGACATGTTATGTGCGAGACATGTTAGAGAATTTAACTTGTCCCTACATTGAAAATTGCATTGCTTACAATACACCCCGATATAATTGTCATACTGGACAGAGTGATCATGGTGACGCATGGGTGGATTATCCTTGGTAAACTCCTTCTCACAGAGCTCGCATCGGGTCGCTGTAGAAAATGCTTCCTGCTCACCAGTTGACAGATGCATTGGATAGGTCAGTCTCCTACTTTTTAATGATTCCCAATCTGATGAAAGATGAGCTAGGAAATATTCAGCAGCATCCACACCCCGGTAGGATCTTTTTCTCACAGGTTTATCTAGCCTATCCACAATCAAATAGCTGTAGGCAATGGGGTGATGTGTGGCTTGAACTGATCTATCAGCATTACCCTTGTCCGCGTAACTTTCAAAGTCAAAGAAGCAAGCGTGGGAGGGTGGGTAGGTCTTGCCATTGGACTTAAATTTAAGCTTCGCTGGGGGGGGATGGGAACTTGAGAATGGGAGTTTTATCACAATGGCATGAATGCTCATCGAGTTTGATCTGAGAGGGAAAAACTCTAGACAAATGCGACAGATATTAAGACTGCTAGTTTCACCCTGAACACGTTTGAAATTCTTCACATAGCTATTCAAGTCAAGTATGAGAGCTATGTGAGACGGTCCCACAATGAGAAGGTCTACTTGCTCTTACTCCCCTTTCGGGCCAGACTAAGGTAATGCTGTGTATTTTTGTTTTTGTTTTTACCTTTCCCAATGCTGATGCCCTCCGGCCCACCCGCTTCCACAGAGTACACGTTGAGAGATAGCTCGTTTAGCTTTTCTAATATGCTCAGACCTTCCCATGTCACTGGGAAAGTTATATCCCCAGTTTTCACGAGGGCTCTACACTTGACTGGATTATCCATCACACGCCAGGCATTCTGTCTCTTCTTCCCTCCCTTGATGAATTTATACGCTGCGAGACATTGAATCACGCACGATTCTTTCCTGCTGGTTGGGTTCATAAGGCTGTTTCCCCCTCTCAAGTACTGTGGGAGTTTGACAGGAGCACCAAAGACGCATCCTATACCAAATTTGCAATAGTTGATGGCAAAATTCATAACTTAAACAATGATGAAACCAGACCCTTCACATCTTTCCAAAGTATTATCAAGATCAGCCTCTAGATGATTGATCCAATGATCAATCGTTTCATCAATGTCCGAAATGTTCACCACTCTAGCTTTGAAACAAAAAGGAAACTCGACAAACTCATCCTCTTCTGTAAGTGAGGGCTTAACTAATTGTATAGTCATGACTGCAAAAACCTTAAAGGTCCGGGTGTTGCCGAGACTATCTAAAAAAAACGTTGGATTTCGTTGATGAAGTGATCCCTATATCTTCTGAGAAAGATGTGAGGATTGGATTCAGCATTGGGTGGTATATCATATAAATGTTGATCATATGCCCCCATAAAGTTGGGTGCAACTTGCCTAATTGTGGGGACACGTTCATTCTCCTCTTCTACCGTCTCTGCATTCTCCAGCTCTGGGGGATGATTGTCTGAAGGGCTTGCAACAGGCGGGGGTGGAGAGGTGGAAGTCGAGCCTCCTCCTATCACCGGTCTGCGAGGGTCCGGGATGTCCTTAATTTGAGGGATGACTTTTGAGGAGCTCGGCTGGGGGTTTTCTGTAGGGATGGGTAAAAAAAGTATTAATTAGACTTTTTTTTTTTTTTTTTTTTTTTTTTTTTAAATGTGTGTGTAATTTATATCATCTTTTCTAATTACAGGTGAGTAAGCAGTGATATAGTGACTGAAGACGCAGCTTGAGCGTGAGTAGGCAATTTTCTTATAATGTGGTATATACACTATACATCAAGGTTTCCCAACCTGGGGTACATGTACCCCCAGGGGTACATTTGCACTTCTCAGGGGGTACATAGGGGTCTGAGAGAATAACCATAGTGTACAAAACATGGTGTTCTAATCTACAGGAAGATTGCACAAAGTTGTGTTTTTATCAATTTCCTCATTTCAGCAAGCAAAACTTATAATAAAATTGGCAAGAATGTAGTTACCGGGTGGACCGCCTGCCTTACACTACGCGGACGCTCGCAATCATGTTTCCATCTATTTTGACTGTCGTGGGATACAATAATAGGTTGAAGGGCGGCTTTTGCCCCCCTCACCCCCCGTGACTTATTGTCATCATCATATATATTGCCAGCAGGGGTCAAATAACAGAAAAAATATACGGGAACATAACCGCAAGCGATCGACCTATGTAAACATGATGACCGTCGGACCGTACACCCGGATACTATATCCTTCCCTTAAAATTATATCAGTGAGGTGACTATTCCATTTTTTTCACTATTATGCGACTTCCTGTAGCCCACAATCTGTATTGGACGTGAAACAATCAGGTATGTATACCAACTCGAGACAGCTGCAGTACCGCCCGATAATGTCCGTGTATGTGACAGATCAAAATATTTTATAGGCACTGAGTTAATTTTATTGATAATATCAATACTAAGATCCCTATGCAGTCTACACATACATATTTCATAATAAAATCATATAAAATTTACATTATTTTATCCACTTTTATCCTAAATTGTTAGGGGTACATGGGTACCTATCAGAATGCCCAAGTGGTACAGAGGAACAAAAAGGTTGGGAACCCCTGCAGTATACATAATATTTTGCATTTTTCATTGACGATTATGAAGTGCTGATAGATATTTTAACTATTAAGATTCGATTCGTATACATGCAGGAAGGATGTGTAGAGATAGAAAAAAAAGGGGGGCTAGACTAGATTATATAAAAAAAGTCTTAATCTACAAATAACATTTTAACAATAACTGGAAGCTAGAACTGTTACGTGGCAGTTTTCCTGAAAGGGATGATATGTGGGTATTTTCAAAAACTTGCCCGAAGTTTGGAGGGTTGCATTTTCACTGACCACATTTACGACCTCTACAGCTGGCTCGACTCTAGAATCTGTAGGAAAATGACAAATAATATAATTAATATAAACCAAATAACCAACAGGAATTTATAGATACCGCCACAACATAAATCACACACTTGATGTGTGATTGCAGAGTTGAATATATTGTTCTAACAAAAATAAATAAAAAATAAAGATAAACAAAAAACACGATTTATATTTACGCGTGAGTTATAATTTTTTTAAGAATGATCAAAATTGCAAATATTTTAGCAACCTACCAATGCTCCGCATTGAGATGTTCTCAGATTCCTCCTCCGTTTGAGTATCGAACGCTCTGCTACACTCTTCACACAGTGTGGACACATCATTACACAGGTTGCTTGTCGAGTCCTCATCACATCCGGATTGATGAAATTGGGTAGGGCACGCTGTGCAGTGACATCTCTTGCAGCGTTCTGTAGGAAATGAGAGGAAAGAACAAGAAATTAAATATGTATAACCCAACTGTGCGATCTATTGCGTTTATTATATATATATATATATATATTTTTTTTTTTTTTTTTTTTTTTTTTTTACAAAATAGTATCCCCGCTATAGACAAGTTGATAAATTAATTAATCTTAACATCCCTAGTTGGAAAAAATCTACGCACACACAGTATACTGTATGTATCCAGCAAAAAAAAAAAAAAAACATACCCGAGCTCAAAGTTGTGTCATCCTCAGATCCCTCCATCGTCTGAAAAAGGTGGAGGAGCCAGCCAGTGGTTGTCATAGGGTCGACGTAATGCTCTCCACAGTTCCCGCATATGGAGTGAGTGTTTTTGCACTGGACTTTCCCCTCGCATTCAGGGTGATGGTAAACGTCTGGACAGACGAGACATTTATACCCCCTGCATTTACTATGATGTGCATAAGAGGTACTTTGTGTTTCATTCTTCTTATTGTCTAGACACCGGTGAACTGTCTTTGAATCATAGAACGTATCACACTTTTCACATAGAAAATGAGGGGAGAGGGGCCCTTTACATTTCTTTTTACATGCATGCCCTTTTATCTTTCTTGCAAATGTCTTTCACCAAAGTACGTCCACGCTTGGGATTATTTAAGGATTTATTTTCAGGAAAAGTTTTCTTGCACACTTTCTGTTCATTCTCATTTTCTAGACACCGGTGAACTGTCTTTGAATTATATAACAGCCCACACTTTTTGCATAGACTGTGAGGGGCTAGATGGACTTTACGTTGTTTTACACATGTGTGGCCTTTTATCTTAGGCTTTTGGCATAGCTTACAAATGTCTTTCCCCAAAGCAAGCCCGCGCTTGAGACATTTCGCTTTATTGTTTGGATCAGGAGGCTGTTTCACCCTTTCCATGATTCACTAGAACTAAGCTTCCCACCGTGACGCCAGCACTTTTAAACCCTCTCAATCAACACCGCATCATATGATGTCACAGGCCTACTCCCCGTCCTGCCCCTTATTTGTTTTCCCGCGCAAACTTCTATCCCTGTTCCGGTATCGTTATATGTATAGGAATATAAAAAGGATTCCTGCTAGTAACATCCCCCAGCAGGATAATGCCAACGAGTATTTACACGCATCCTCACTGTCATCCATCGACAAGTATTGACAGGTAATCGTGACATCACTCACATCTTCTCATCCACCACAACACCCACCCACCTAACATCCCCCAGCAGGATAATTCCAACGAGTATTAACACGCGTCGTCACTGTCATCCATCAACAAGTATTGACAGATAATCGTGACATCACTCACATCCGCTCATCCACCAGAACACCCACCCACCCATCCACTCATAGCGAATCTATATACTCTCTCTCTCTCTCTCTCTCCAGTCTGTCAGTAGAGGTCGAACAAGAAGGAAGTGTCTTTCCGAGCTCCCAGCGCCGCCCCCTGCCCCACCACACCGTGCATGCTACCTTTCCCCTCTGCCCTCACCAGTATCTTGTAACTTAGTATTACCAATATCCCTTATAAATTCTCATTATCCCCATTCCTCCATCCTCTCTCTCTCTACTCACACCCTTCGGTCTCTTTCAAATCATCTAAATAATTCTCTTACTATAAACTACCTAACCTATTTTTACATATAAATCTCTCTTATACACAAATTTGTCTCTCTCACTAACTCTCACTATATAGAACATCCCGCATTACAATCCCCACATCCCATTATCTAAATCCTTCTTGCAAAAATCTTGGTCTGCCACACTCAAGCTATAGAAAAATCCCTCTGTATAAGCTTAAATATCTCCTCCTTGTCTAAATACCTCCTTTGATTTGTCCCACACCAACTCCCAGCTGCCTATCCATTGTAATTCCTAGTTTTCAATAACTCCCTCTCACTCTATCACTCTCATCTCTCTCTCTCTCTCTCTCCCTCTCCTCTGAACTCCCCCCCCCCCCCACCCCAACCCCAACCCCAACAAAAGGCACCGCCGTTCCCACAACAACTTCCACTTTACGAGGAGTGCCCCACCCGGGTGAATACAGCCCCCCAATAAACTAATTCTCTCTCTCTCTCTCATTCTCCTCCCAACTCCCCCTCCCCCCCCTCCCCAACCCCAACTAAAGGCACCGCCTCTCTCCCCTCCAATGACTTCCGTTTTACGAGGAGTGCCCCACCAGGGTGAATACAGCCCCTCAATAAACTAATCCTCTCTCTCTCTCTCTCTCCCTCCCTTTCGTTCTCTCTCTCTCATTCCCTCACTTCCATTTTCTCACTCTCACCCCCGCCCTTCTCTCTCTCTCTCTCTCTCTCTCTCGCTCATATCTCTCTCTCTCTCTCTCTCTCCATCTCTCTCTCCCTTTCGTTCCCTCTCTCTCTCTCTCTCTCTCTCTCGCTCATATCTCTCTCCCTCTCTCGCTCATATCTCTCTCTCTCTCTCTCGCTCATATCTCTCTCTCTCTCTCCCTTTCGTTCTCTCTCATTCTCACTCACTCTCACCCCCCCCCCCCTCTCTCTCTCTCTTTCTCTTTTCCTCTCATCCCAATTCATTTCCCCCCCCCACTCTCTCTTTCTTTCTTCTCCTCTCATCTCTTGGTCGTCGCCCCCCCCCCCCCCCCCCCCCACGGGCTACACCGCTCCGGAGCTGCCGCCAAGTGTCAACAAGTACCACCGGGGCCCCCCCCCCCCCCCTTCCCCTTCAAACCCCGGTTTATGAGGGGAAATAGGGGTATAAAATAAGGGCCCTAGGACCATCCCCCCCACCCCCAAAACCCGTCCCAAATTTGTGTTTAAAGTGCCGACGTAACAGAAACTACCCTCACCAACACCTTGCAACCTGCATCATCAACATCGGAACAACTTTTAAGGGAAGTGACCACTCCAACATTTTGTACCTTTCGTTTTTGCAAATTCTCCCTCACTAACCCCAAATCATGGCACCGATCAGAATTAAATGCCCCTCCTGTAACAAGAACTACTACAATGAATGGTATCCACGTCATGGGTATCCAAATGCCAAGTGTTTTATGTGTTTAACTGGTGAAAACTTTTTGCTCTTGGAGTGCACATTAGAAGCACACAAGGCACAGGCTGACGAACTGTGATAATCTCACACTAAAGGAGACTGTAGGTGTACTTTCGCATCAAAATTTCTTACTAAAAGAGCGAGTAAAGGACATAGAGAGTAAGCAAGTCGACGTTGTAAAAATCTTCAAAAAGAAAACCCATCCAATGATCTATATCAGACAGTATCTTTTATCCCCAGAGCTACTACTCTTTGGAATTCACTTCCCTCGAATTGCTTTCCACAAACTTACAATCTACAAATGTTTAAATCCAGTTGTTACAAACATTTTATGAATGGAGGATGCCTTTAGGCACATGGACCTTTTTGTTTTATCTGTGTTTTTCCTTCCTCCGTTCATTGTCTCTTAAAAAAAAAAAAAAAAAAAAAAGTAGTCAACAGGCGTAACAAGAACAAATCCCAAGGGAATGGGAAAGCGACACCAGGTATCCCTATCAAAAACAGATTTGCTGTTCTCGCCGAAAACAATGAACACGAGGTAACTGACCACGTGAATGGGAATGGGAATGGAAAAGCGACACCAGGTAACCCCATCAAAAACAGATTTGCACACGAGGTAACTGACCACGTGAAAGCAAGCTCGAAAGGCAAGAAAATTCCTGACAGGAAAACAACGAACCCATCAAATCACGGAGTCAGCGGGAAGGAGAAACTCACCCTAGTCTATGGTGACAGTCTCATGCGAGGTCAAGGAACTGCCTTTGCCACCAAGAACAGAGGAAAAAGGTCAGTAAAGGTCATTCCAGGCGGTAAAGTCGAACATATCTTGAAAGACATAACTAACTCCGCCATACCAGAGGGCACCTGTGTAGTCGTCAATGTTGGCTCAAATGACTGCTTTGACGGAGGTAAGGCCCCAATTAAGACCATAGAAAAAGATTTCGAGAACCTAATTAAAGTCATGAAAAGGAAGACCACGAAATGTGTGGTAAGCGGCGTCATACCCCGGATTAAAACAAGCTCAAACGGACAAAATAGAGCCATAGCAATTAACAACGCAGTCAAGGTCATGTGCGAACAAGAGAAGGTACTGTATGTGGACAATTGGACCACCTTTGTAGGGAACTCGTCCCTGTACAGCGGAGATGGCATTCATTTATCAGAAAAAGGCGTTCAGCACATGAGAGACACCCTAAATCAAGCAACCTACATTGCCCATGAAAACAACGCCAGTCAGGACCGAGAGATAACTATGCTAATAGACTCCTCTGAGTATTGACATCGCTACCCCCGGAAAAGCCCTCCCACAACCCCACCCCATCAAACTCCACCCGCACAGTTAAGAGAAATAAATAACCCCGCCCAACCCTTCCAAGTCCATCACAACCATTTAAACGAAACCGTCAACCCCAATGGCCCACAAGTTGCGAAAATTTACCTACCTGGACCACAAAACAAACTAAACAACCCCAACCAACCCCATCCAAGCCAACCCAACCAACTGAATGAATTTGACAACCCGCCGCGGCTTCAAGTCACAACCCCAAACCCATCCCCACCAATAAGAAAAACAAATCCAGCGCATGCTGAGAGAAATGATATAAAAATAATATCCATAAATGCCTGCTCAATAAGAAACAAAATAGACGAACTCAAATGTCTGTTATTAAATGAGAAAGTTGACGTTATTTGTATAACGGAAACACATCTGAACCTTAAAAATAAAGATCTACTTCATGAATATCACATAGAGCCATATAAATTTGTTCATAAAGACCGTAACAATGGAAAACAAAGAGGGGGGGTTGCAATGTACGTTGCAACCTACTTAACCCTTATTTAGCGGCGAGCAACATAAGTCGAGTTAAATAAAGCTGGACTATGTGGCGGCGCTCGACATAGGTCGAGTGGCAATTTCAGCACGTAATGTGGCTGAGAGAGAGAGACAAGTGGTGGCAGGAGACTAGCGAGCGTATGACTGCTCCAGACCACCGCGGCGAACCT
This sequence comes from Paralithodes platypus, assembly GCA_032716605.1. Taxonomy (NCBI): domain Eukaryota; kingdom Metazoa; phylum Arthropoda; class Malacostraca; order Decapoda; family Lithodidae; genus Paralithodes; species Paralithodes platypus. Next base: position 22,188,781 of record CM064579.1, on the reverse strand, counting down.
ACTGACACAAATCTCAGCTCCCTCCTCCCTCTCTCACTCGCTACATACTCAATTATGTACTGAAAGTACCGAATTACCTGCTTTTTGCACTCGCGTTGCACGGTTATTGCAAGAAAACTATCCATCATACAAGGATCGTTATGGTGTCATTCGAAAGCTCTGTTTATGCCCTTTCAGGGATAGGTACTTGTTTTACGTTCTGGGTCTTATTTAGGCATGAAAATGATCACGTAAACAGCCCTATTTTGGCTAAAAACACCCCGCTGTGCGGTACACATAAATAAACCGCATAGGCCGCTCGTAAGGTGTTAAACCCAGTTGAGGTGACTCCCCGAAAGTAATGCAGAAATAGTGTGCGTCAAAATAAATAAAAAAAACATGAACTTAAATATCACTACAGCGTACCGACCACCGAGACTAACTGTTGCCGATGATACAATTTTTTATGAAATACTAGAGAAAACCCTTAATTCCGACGAAACAGTTTTACTAGGTGACTATAACCTCCCCCTAATTGACTGGAATACCCTGACCGGAAAAAATGCTGGGTCACGCCTAATGACAAGCTTCATCCAGGACAATTTTTTGACTGAACACGTAAAACAGCCGACGCGAGACAGGAATATATTAGACCTCGTAATCACTACCCAAGAAAATCTATTATCAAACCTGGATGTAGGTGAACATCTGGCAACGTCCGATCATAAAATCTTAAGAATCAACGTTATAAGCAAATATTCCTCAGTAAAAACAACAGGATTGGTTTCGGACTTCAAACACGCAAATTATGACGGACTTAAGGAATCGCTATCAAACATACACTCAAACCTCATAAATATAAACGAAGTAAATGAACTATGGGGACATTTTAAGTCTACAATTACAGAAGCGCATACACAATTAGTACCCATGAAACCAAAACGTAATACGAAATCAAGTATGCTCCCTTGGTACAGTAGAGACATTGGCAAGGCAATAAGGAAAAGGAATCAACTCCACAAACTTGTAAAAAATAACACAAACCCTGAAGTAATTAAAAACTTGTACACAAATAGTAGAAGGGAAGTGAAAAAAATAATTAGGGCGAACAAACAAAATTACGAAATTACTATTGCCAGAGAAAGTGCCACAAACCCCAAAAAAATCTACAGTTACGTAAATAAAAATAAACAGATCAAAAGCGGAATCGGACCGCTAATAGAAGATGGCCAGACAATAACAGGTGACACAAACACGGCAAATCTGCTCAACAAATATTTTGGCTCAGTTTTCACAGAAGAAATTATCGATCATACCCTTGAAAATAACACCTCAACTCATGTGATAGGAGATTTCACCATCAGTGTTAGCGAAGTACAAAGCAAATTGAGTAATTTAAATGTAAATAAGACCCCGGGACCCGACATGCTCCACCCGAAAATAATTAAGAATGTTAAGGACGAAATAGCAAAACCCCTGACACAACTACAGGGGATTGTACCGAGTGATTGGAAAGATGCGAACATTACGCCGATATACAAGAAGGGTAGCAAGGCCAAAGCGAGTAATTACAGACCAATTAGTCTAACTTCAATTGTAGGAAAAATCATGGAAAAAATCCTTAGAGATTAGATAGTAGATTACCTCGAATCAAACAACCTAATCAAAAATAGTCAACACGGCTTTAGATCAAATAAGTCATGCCTAACAAATTTGATTGAATTTTATAACAAACTATTCACATATAACGACATGACGAAATCACTAGATATAATCTTCTTGGACTTTCAAAAAGCTTTCGACAAGGTGCCTCACCGAAAACTATTGGCTAAACTGGAGAGGATAGGTATCAAAGGTGAAATTCATTCTTGGATAAAAAATTGGCTTACAGACAGAAGACAGAGAGTGGTGATAAATGGAGTGGAATCGGAGTGGGAGCCTGTCACTAGTGGAGTTCCACAGGGTTAAGTCCTTGGACCGGTCCTGTTTCTCATTTACATTAACGATATTGATGTAGGGGTAAACAACACCATTTCCAAATTCGCCGATGATACAAAAATAGGAAATACAGTCCTGAACGAAGATGACAGAAATGCGTTGCAATCTGATTTAAACAAGATATCAGAGTGGTCCAAAAAAATGGCAGATGCCCTTCAATGTCGATAAATGTCAGGTGCTGCAGGTTGGTAGCAGAAATATGAAATACAAATACGAAATGAATGGCAAACAAATAAAAACCGCAACGGTAGTAAAAGACCTAGGGGTACTAATATCTGAAAACCTAAAAACTTCCGACCAATGTATAGAAGCTATCGGGAATTTAGATATTTAGGTTAATTTACATATCACTGGTACATGAAATATCCCAACAAATAGTTACAATATATTTACCAACGACGTAGTCGTTGATGGGTGTAATCCAGTCCCCCACACACGGCTAGTTCAATTGCATGACATGTAGGAATGTTCACATAATACAATATCGATACAATGAACTTAGCTTAAGAGGACTGGTGATGTAGGACTGTTGTTAATATTGTTGTAGATTAATATTTGTAGCACATGGTGAACTGTGGGTTGAGTCAGAGCCGGGGGAGGAGATGTTGACTGTATGGTGTTGATTGAGAGACTAAAGGGCCGGCGTCCGATCGCTTCGCGAAATTACATATGGCTGCCGGCTCATAATAATTATAACCCATAACTTGGTTTCATAATACATCTAGAGCTGATGTAGATATTTATACATTACAGTTAATATTTAACCTAACTTAAGAATAAACTACAATACAAAAAGAACCAGCCGAAATCGTACAAGCGATACGATACCGCCAAATTCAAATGTCGTATTGGACCAAAACCTGTCGGGATCATTACCCTATTCCCGACATATTGCCCGCCACCAAAAATGATATACAGGAGCTATATACAGAGAAAAAAAAAAAAAGGACATCGAAGTCAAAGATCACCTTGTGTGATCTTTGATCTCCAAAGATCCACGGAACTCATAGCCGCCCTCCTTTTGGGACGAGCGCCACCTGAAGCCTGAGGAGGATCATCCTTCTCATCATCAGCTGCCCCACCTCGAGGAGCACTGTCACCAGCACTCTCCCGCGGAGGGGTATCAGTAGAGACGCCAGGATCATCCGGCAGTTCTACATCCTGCTCCAAGGGATATAACCTTACGACTGGGCGAGTAGTAACCCCAGTCGAAGTTCGTATTCTAGCAACCCTTATAAGACCATCAATGCCCTGGAACAAATGGATAATCCTCCCAAGCTTCCAAAATAACCTAGGACGCTCATCATGAATCAGGACGATATCCCCGATACTAGGCCATCGTTGATTCGTCCCTTTGATCTTATGAGAGTGACGCTCGCGAAGAGACAGCAAATATTCTTGGGTCCACCGTTTCCATAGATCGTCGGACACCTTGTTTACATACTGGAAGCGACGACATGTGGCGTCAGCATTGCCGAACGTAGGGTCATGCAGATCTTCGTCATTTACGGACGATCTAGGAAAGGTATTAAGGGTTCGTCCACGTGTTAGCATAGAAGGCGAAATGGGTAAGAGGTCATCAACATCTGCCGAGGTATAGGTCAAGGGCCTGTCGTTGACTGACATCTCAATTTCTATCAAGATGGTTTGCAACTCCCGTCTGGTCACCAGTGCCCTTCCTAATACCTTCTTCATGGCAGATTTGACGATACCGATAGTTCTCTCCCAAATCGCCCCGAACCATGGTGCACGTGCTGGTATAAATCTCCATTGACAACCCTTTCCAGTGAGGGTAGCCACAACCTGCGTGTCATCCATTAAACACTGGAGATATTTAGAGGCCCCGACAAAACAAGTCGCATTATCGCTCATAATAATTTGAGGGAAACCATTGCGGCCTGCAAAGCGTCGTAGAGTATGCAAAAAACCCTCACTGGATAGGTCGTCAATCAATTCAATATGAATCGCTCTGGTTACCGCACATGTGAATAGAACGGCATATACTTTTATGATAGTACCGGGCGATTCCCTAACATGAATCGCTCCGGTGTAGTCCACCCCGGTTACCTGAAATGGTTCACTCCTTTGTACCCTGAACTCAGGTAAGGGAGGTAGATCAACTGGGGAGTAAGGCTTACCCTGTAATCTTTTACAGATCGTACAGCTATTGTGGATCCCTTTAATTGCTTGTCGCATCTTAGGGATCCACCAACGTTGTCGCATATACGCCAGAACATAATTTACGCCAAAATGTAGGCAGGTCCTATGGCATTGGCGAATCAACAGTTTGGTAATCAAATGAGAGGAGCTAAGGAGGAGAGGATATTTCGCAGAATCAATAATGTCCGCCTTTTGTATCCTGCCTCTTCACTTAATTATGCCTCCTTCCATATATAATCCTAGCTGCCTCATTAAGTTTGAGGGTTTGGCCTTTGACTCCTTGCTCAGGATTTGATGTTCAGTAGGATAAGATTCCCTTTGTACTAAACATATTAGTTTTGCTTCTGCTGATCTAAATTCATGGAGTCTGATATGCTTCGAATCTTCACTAAGGAAAGACCCGTGAGCCTGACTTCTCATGTTGTTAATGAAACAGTATATCCATGCAAATACCCGTATTACTTGATCATAGCTGCCGTAACGTTCCCACTTTACCAACTTGTTATCCTGATGTGTAGTACTCACATTCAAACTACTTAACACATCATCTTGGGGCCGACCTGAAGGAGCAGATATGCATTCCCTGAAATCCTGAGGCCATTCAGTTGGAGATGTAAGCCATGGAGGTCCATGCCACCAAATAGAGGACGACATAAACTGCTGCGCCGAGATCCCCCGGGAAATTATGTCACTGGGGTTATCCCTGGTGCTCACATAGCGAAATGTAGCTGTAGGAACTAAGTTGTGAATCTCATCAGTGCGATTAGAAACATAAACAGGTAACACTTTCTGGCTGTGTACCCATGAAAGCACTATTTGACTGTCGCTCCAGACATAGACGTTATTAATCTGTAGTATGTCTGTATAAGCATCCAGTGTAAACTTTATTAGACGAGCAGACAGAAGCAATGCAGTAAGTTCTAATTTAGGAACTGTAATCTTCTTTATAGGGGCTACTTTAGCCTTCGCTATAGCCAGTGTCGCTTCACTACCATTACATATGTATATGGCAGTACCGTACGCACTATTACTAGCATCAGAAAAGGCATGTAGATCCACCTGGTGACCACTAATAACCAGACGAGGAAGTTGGACCTTGCAACATGCGGAAAGGTCCGACCGAATCAACCGCCAAGTATCCTGTAACTCAATCGGGAGGGGCGTGTCCCAATCTAGTTTTAGCCGCCACAGTTGCTGTAAAAACATACGGGCACCGATTGTAACAGGCAGCAAAAAACCTAGGGGATCAAACAACCTCGCTGACAAGCTTAAGCAGTTTCGCTTGGTCATAAGCTCACTGCCGCATGGGGTGTGACAGAAGGATATACAATCTGTGGTAGTGTCCCATTTGTGGCCTAAAAACCTCACCTCACTATTCTCAGTAGCTACACCGTCAGAAGCAAATTGACCTTTCAAAAGATCACTATTAGTGGCCCATTCTCTTAAGTATAAATGAGCCTTGGCAAATATATCACGGATCTCCCAGCATCTCTTGAGCAATAAATCTTCATTGTCTCCGGTGCCTTGAAGATTGTCCACATAGATCCCATTCTTGATCTCATTCTTGAAGTCAGGATCTAGTCCAGCCTCCTCAAGATGATGCAAGATAGTAGCGTTGAGAAGGAAATGGGAACAGGTCGCCCCGAATAAGACGACTCTGAACCTGTAGACCAGATACTCCGAATCTAGATCCATTGGGTCCCGCGGCCATAAAAATCTTGTCGAGTCCCTGTCTTCACGATGGAGTTGAAGCATCAGGAAGGACTTCTCAATATCGGCGACCCATGCAAACTTATGACATCTGAAGCGCAACATAATTTGCGCTAGATCAGAGACCATGGACGGACCCGTGTACAGACAATCATTCAGGCTATAGGAGCGATCACTGGATTTAGCAGAGCAGTCATACACAATACGAACAGGAGTGGTGGACCTGTCCTTTTTAATCCCATGGTGAGCAAGGTAATGGATGTTATCCCCATACTCACTGAGATCTACTCTCTCCACAAATCCACGTTGTACCTGCTCGGCTAAAACTGCCGCATAAGTCTCGCAATAACCTGGATCCTTGACTAACTGCTTCTGAAGGCCACGTAACCTACTAAGTGCTAGATGGAAATTAGTAGGTATTTTACTCTTGTTATCATTCCAAGGGAGCCTTACCACATACTGACCTCTGCCAGAGTCATACGTTACAGTCTCTTCATACGAGCTTAACACTAGCTTGGACTCACGATCAAGTTCATGTGGGTCAATTCCAATATTGTCCAAGTCCCATAGCTTATCTATATCAGGACATGTATTATCAGGCACATTTGGCCGAATATATTTATCGATGGGGCTTACTGCTACCTTGTGGACCGTAACCACCTCCACCTGTGTGTCTTTAGAGGAAGTGGCATAGGATCCAGAAATGGCATACCCTTGGATCGTGGGGAGCATTATAAGCTTATCTACCCGCCGATATCCAGGGTGAACCAGGTCGTAGTAATAATCAGCTCCGACCAGTAGGATAATACCATTGTTAGCAGAGAGTTGATCATCAGCCAGTTTATAACCCTTGCTTCTGAGATATTTCAAATGTGGTTGAATCTCTGATGCTATATAGAAACTGGGTAGTGTGTCGACCACAACAGCCTTGATGGGACATACCTTTTTTCTACAAACATATGAAATCTCCACTATATCATAGTCACTGGAATCTATTTCACCAGTGAAACCATGGAGACGCAAATTCTCTTGACCCTTGCTGGTACACTTGAGCTGGGGTAATGATGACCGCAGAACGAATGACCTCTGTGAGCACTGGTCAAGTAAGGTGCGCGTCATTATAGTATTATTATTACTCCCCACTACAGGCAGCATCATAGTAGGAAGCAATTGACATTCTCGAGAAGCAATGGACATGGCAGATACTTTATCACCCTCGCTCTTACCTTTCTCATGTGACTCTTTGGGGGTTTTCCCCTTTTCTTTGCCGTCGTGCCGATCAGACTGGGTGCAAAGGGAAAACCAATGTTTCCCCTTGCAATACTTACAAGGTTTGATGTAGGAATTGGTGCAGGTACTGTTGAAGTGGTCTCTTGCCAGACAGCTGGTACATAACTTAAGCGATTTAGCCTTGCTAATCTTCTGTGTAGCCTTAGGATACTTAGGACACTGATACCACAGATGACCGTGGACACTGCACAACTTACAACCTAATGATATTGGCCTTTTCTGTTTAGGAGAAGTCTGTACCGGGAAAGCTGCAGTAGATGGCGACATCTCCACTTGTCGGTAGTGTCCAGTACTCTCCATATTGAAGACTTCAGTCTGGTACAACTGCACCAACGCTTCCAAGTTTAGTGGAGAGTCGCTTAGTTGTCGTCGTAAGATTTCCCTTAGGGGAGAGGGTATCTTATTCAAGATATTCACACTAAATATCTCCTCCTTGGTGGCGGCCATTGTCTCCATAGATCGGAGGAGGCTCTCAAAGGAGGCATAGTACTCCTTTAGGTCCGCCACATCATAGGATGGAGGATCTAGTGTGAAGAATTTGGTAATTAAAGCGGTCTTGATGACTTCCACTCTCCCGTAAGTTCTCTTCAGCAACTCCACTGCAGACTCGTAGCTGGTAGCTTCTAGCTTGTACCCATCGACTAACTTCAATGCCTCCCCTTTCAATTGACCACGGAGATATATGGACCTTTGCATGGATGTGAGTGTTTTATTATGATGGATGGAACACTCAAAAATATCCCAAAATCCAGTCCAGGTAGCCGAATCCCCGGAAAAGGTAGGCAAAGTAAGCTTCGGCAGGTTAAAACCAGTCGCCCTTGGTGTACCGGTATCCTTAACAGAGGTTGATTCTTGGGTGGAAGATAGTCTGGCTAAGGCTGTATTAACATTCTCAAAGTACTCAAGATCTGCCGACATTTCTTCTTCCACATCGTCAGTAACTGTCAATAAACCATATACCTGCTGAGCATAACTATCATAAGTAGCTAGCGATTTAGTAACAGTAGCAAATTTACCTTTAATTTGATCAGCCGTAGCACTTATTAAAAATTCATCAAGATCTCTTAAACATCTATTTAAACTTCCCTTCATCCCTCCCTTAAGAATCTTAAGTTTCTTTAAATCTGTCATCTTTAAGGTCTAACTTTAAGCAACTTAAACTACAATGAGGTCAAACTACAAACCGTTAATCGCTTAGGAATCAACAGCGGCAAACCCCCATTAATTAAGAAATTTACTCAAAAAAAATTACATAATACTTACATCCCCCTTAATATAAACTATCGAAAGGAAATGATCTAACTAGACAAAAGAATTAAATACTAAATCCATTAAAAGAAAGGGTAAGGTGAAGCACTAATTATTGTAAGCCCTTTATAGGTAAGCCTAATTGGTTAAGCTACAATCATGAGGTCTGACTATTAACTGTCAATCGCTTAGGAATTAACAAAGACCGACACTCATGACCGCCACTTTAAGCAACTAGGCCTAGGCTATTATAAAATTTAAATATAAAAGGTCACATGAGAACCCTCCCCACCAGCATAATTAATAATGAGTCCCACAATGACCAAACACAAGCAACACCACAGGCACACCACCAAAGTGAAATGAAAAGCCACCACAGACACCTGCAGGCCTAGACTGCCTAGCCTAGCCTATGAGCGCGAAATGGCGCCCGACGAAATTACCCCAACCCCAATCTCCAGCCCAGCTAACCCACCAAACAAACGCCAAGGATCACACGCCCAAAAAACCCTGGAAACTAGTCCCAAAAAAGATAGAGACGGCGCCTAAATGGTAAAAAACATGAGGGATGAAGCTGGGTGTAAACTAGGGAACGGCAGTCGGCCAACAACGCGCGAGGCGGCAGCCATTTGGAAGCCCACAAGCGTCAAGGAAGCGAACAAAACGGTACTACGGTAAGGAAGCTTTAGGACACGAAGGACCATTATTTATCGGGAATTTAGATAAAGAGGTTAATTTACATATCACTGGTACATGAAATATCCCAACAAATAGTTATAATATATTTACCAACGACGTAGTCGTTGATGGGTGTAATCCAAGCCCCCACACACGGCTAGTTCAATTGCATGACATGTAGGAATGTTCACATAATACAATATCGATACAATGAACTTAGCTTAAGAGGACTGGTGATGTAGGACTGTTGTTAATATTGTTGTAGATTAATATTTGTAGCACATGGTGAACTGTGGGTTGAGTCAGAGCCGGGGGAGGAGATGTTGACTGTATGGTGTTGATTGAGAGACTAAAGGGCCGGCGTCCGATCATCGCTTCGCGAAATTACATATGGCTGCCGGCTCATAATAATTATAACCCATTACTTGGTTTCATAATACATCTAGAGCTGATGTAGATATTTATACATTACAGTTAATATTTAACCTAACTTAAGAATAAACTACAATACAAAAAGAACCAGCCGAAATCGTACAAGCGATACGATACCACCAAATTCAAATGTCCTATTGGACCAAAACCTGTCGGGATCATTACCCTATTCCCGACATCAGCTGCAAATAAGGCAAACATAGCATTGGGCTTTATTAAACGAAAATGTACATATAAACATGAAAACGTAATAGTGCCACTGTTCAAAAGTATGGTGAGGCCCCACCTTGAATATGGTGTGCAGTTCTGGTCACCTTATCTGATCAAGGACATTGTAAGACTCGAGTCAGTACAGCGTAGAGCGACGAAGATGATACCCTCATTAAGAAATAAACCATATGAAGAAAGACTTAAATGATTGAACCTGTTCTCATTAAAAAAGAGGAGGTTGAGGGGTCAGCTTATTGAGTGCTTTAAGATACTAAAAGGTTTCGACAAAGTCGATGTAAATGCACTATTCACATTAAACAATACTAATCAAACTCGCGGAAATGGAATGAAATTAAAAACCAAAAAGGCAAACCTAGATGTCACAAAGAGTTTCTTCACCTACAGTGTGGCGACAGAGTGGAATAAACTACCAGCGAGAGTGGTGGAGCGCGACACAATAAACGCTTTCAAGGGAAGGCTTGACCTCTATCTGCAGAGGGCTGGGGTGATATGAAAAAAAAAAAAAAAAAAATGTATGTGTATGTGTATGCACTGTACAGTATGTATATATATACTGTATATATATGTATGTATGTGTGTATGTATGTATGTGTATATGTGTGTGTGTGTGTGTATGTGTGTATATGTATGTACCGGTGTATATATATATATATATATATATATATATATATATACTGTATATATATATATATATATGTATGCATATATACATATATAGTTTGTAAGGCCAGACTGCCTAGTAAGGACCTTGAGGTCTGTGTGGTCTGTGTATCTATGTAGCTCTATGTAGCTCTATGTAGCTCTCTCCTCATCGTCCACCTTTCCCTCCCTATTATTCCACATCCCACCCACCCACCGTCTTCCACATCCATCCCATAATCCTCCATATTCTTATCAGCTCATCTATCAACCATTTTCCCGTGTCTGGTGTCACATAGCCGCACTTTGTTTTGACAATTATCGATAAACAAGCGTTCTCTAATATATTCAGACTCTAAAACAGTAGAAATCGGAAACTAGACGAAAAACTGCATCATACTAAATACTTATTCTCTGATAATACTTACATTTGATGATGTTAAACCATAATTGACAGCAACAAATTATGAAATAAAATCTTGAAAGTCAACCCTTCCCAGGTATAAACAGGAAATTAACTTCACTTCAATGGTTTCGACTCAATTCCCACACATCTACCTCATGTTGTTATTCGTAAACTTGTATGCAAACCCCATAGACTTTTACGAAAATCGACCCCTGGCCTTATCATCACACGCCGGAGACGTGTGATGATAAGTCCCATAAACTTTTACGAAAATAGACCCCTGGCCTGATCATCCCCATGAAAAACTTTTATGAAACCCAATAAACTTTTACGAAAAAAACAAAAAAACAAAAAATGAATTAATATGCAATTTTTTTTATGATCGATCATTTAGAAATGGCCAGATCATACTACTTACATTTACTATGTGATTCTTTGGAAGATTCTGAACCTATCTCAGGCCCTTCCTCAGTATGCCTGGATTGTGCTGAGGACATGTCCTCCGGCTCATCCCGCACTTCTATGAGTTCCGGCGGTTGTTGCCGCTATTCCGACCCTTGACCATTCACCGGCCAAACTAGGTCAGGTACTGAGGGGGGGATGGTCTCAATAATGTCACTGTCCCTAACACTTTCCTGAAAACGAACACTGTTCTCCACATTTGAGGGTTCAGATTGTCTCCAAATACTTCGCCCCTGATCAGAAGGAGGTTGTGAATCTGGTATTACTTGACTCACCTGGGAATTGTCCAAGACTGGGTGTCTGCAGGTCGTATAGCCACGGTACTGTTCTTCCAGCACTCGTTGTGACACTAGAGGTCTACTGACTGGTAAGTTCAAGTTTAATTTAGGTATAGCAAAATGTACTTCCTGAGGTACACTTAAAGATTCCCTAGCTTCTTCCCTGGGAGTCGACTCAGTCCTCTCCGTCCCTACCTCCGAGCTGCCAGATTGGACGTTAGACAATATGGAGGAAGAGGTGGAGGGAAGTGGCCGCGACTCCGGCGGTAGCCGGTGCCGCGACTGCGTCTCCTCCTTGCGGAAACTTTTATGCCCCTTTTCTGATTTTTTGTGGCTAGCTGCCGCCGTATCATCCTTGCGTCTCTTGTGGGACCTCGAAGATTCCACCGATGACTGTCTGGGCTGCCTGAGGGGGGACCTTGACCTGGACTTAGCGCGGTCACTCGGCGAAGGTGAGCGTCCCCTCTTATGGCGGCCGTGGGGGGTTGCCTTGCTAGAGTCACTGCTATCTCCACTACTTACTAACTCTTTCGATAGAATTTGAGATTTAGTTTTTGATTTAGTAGACTTGGCTGGCGTTAATTTCAGAACTGGCGACTTAAAAACTAAGTGCTCCCAGACAGCTTCATCGTCGCAATGAAGGGCCTTATGGGCAATGTCTTTTGTGTAGGCATTGAAAATGTTCTTGATTTCTTTGAGTGCTACTAGACACGAATGATCTTTTTTACCAAATAATGTAGAACGAAGTTCGGAACAAATGGCACACTTTTTTTACACCCAAATACCTCGTGATCTATCGAGGCATTTCACACACTTTACGTAAAGTTTATGTGCAAAAACAGGGATAAGAGAGCAAGTAGGTGTAGCATAGATTGACTAGAGGCATGATGGAGCTAACCCCCCCCCCCCCCCCCCCCCCGGGATCGTCCCCTTCCCCTGCCGACTTGCGCTGCTACTGTGGTGTTGTGAACTGGAAATAGAAAATTTCCAGGAATCAATGCTCATAAGGATAACCCAAGAGGTACACACATCTTCACTCCCACAATTACGCCGGAAAGTTAGCTGTAGACCAACCGCTACTCTAACCTCCCACTGTACTTGTATGCGAAGAAGAACCTTGAAGTTTTCTTCGTCTTTTTTGAAATGCTTACTTGTGACAATGTGTCACCGGCCCCTATTAACCTTGGCAATTAACTATCTGATCGTCTAAGGGACTTGAAGCATAGTCTATCTCACTGGACTGTTCCGCCGGGGGTTATAAGTCTGCTTTATGCCGCGTGAGGCTCTCGGTAAGGGCGAGTTCACTCGGCCGGGCCGAGATACTTCCCTTGGGAATCTGCATTTCCGACGGAAGTTTAGTGGTACAGCACACCACTCCGGGTAATTTGGTAAATTCCTTTCTTGCCTGCGAGGCGAGTATCCGACATCAATACACAGAAAAATCGCCGAAAAAGAAAAAAGGTATGAGGTCGTACCTACAACGAAGGAGAGGGAAGTGAAATACAGGGAGGACGAGAAAACGACAGGCCCACCTGCAAAACCAGACAGTCACGGTACCAATAACTAGCCCGGACAACTCACCCCGAACCACAACCTTCAACCTCCCGGAGGACGGTGCGCCCTCAACCCTTCTAGACTCAACCCCTTCACCCACTCCACAGACACGTCATGTAACTCCCAGCCTTCTAGTATACAGAACATACTCCTGACTCCCCTTTCTTAAAACCCCCCCACCAAGATGTTTTGTAATGAGAAACCCCCACAGACGTTGCATGCCTACAGACCACGAATAGGATTATTGAAATGCTTATCTTTAAATGTGACAACCCCAGTAAACAGAGGTAAGAGGGAAGACACCTCTTAGCTCTAGGATACACGGGGTACAGATATAACTCTGTCAATTAGACATGGAACATGCCATGACCATTATATTTTATACTAACTTTACCTACTAACCCTGCAGACGGCCATAACTGCAAACCATGTATTATTGTATTCATGATATATATATATATATATATATATATATATATATATATATATATATATATATATATATATATATATGTTTAACTATGACAGCCCTCTAAGACGAAGATAAGGTGGGAAGACAACCCTTATCTCTATCTTACAACTGTATAAGTGTACGCCCTATATTAGCTATTATCTTGATGTACCTATGCTAAATGCTATGCTTAATTCTAATTAATCTGCAGACGATCATCTCAAGAGAGGAACACCAGGAAGACACCTGGTATCCCTCTACATTGTCAGTATGTGTATGTGTACTCCCATGCCCCATTACCCCTTATTCTAACTTTCTAAGTAACTACAATCCACATGCTCCACACTTTTCAACTCACATTCTTCTTAGTATACAAACCACATCTCTTTCCTCCCCACCATTATTACGATACTAGATTATATCCACCCCTTTGTTTTTTGATGACGTAAGCAGTGATGGCCGCGTCGTATGCATGGCCCTGTGACTGTCGTAATTACTGTTGTATTAATTTCACGTGCGTTTAGCTCCAGCTGGACCCAACTGCAACCGCCACAGGCAACATGACTGCAGACCATGTATATGATTAATGAATATGTTTATCTTTAACTAGGACCACCCCTGCAGGAAAAGTAAGAGGAAAGCCACCTCTTAACTCTCTGTATTATGAGGGGTACAGATATATGACTATGCCAATTATTGTATTGATTATGTCACTACCATTTCATGGTTATGCCCTGAATATGATTAATGAATATATGACAGCCCCTGTAGAAGAAGTAAGAGGGCAGAAACCTCTTAGCTCTCTGTATTATGAGGGGTATAGATATATAACTGTGCCACTTAGATATTGATTGTATCATTTACAATTTTTTTACTTGTTACTTATTAAATATACTAACCCCGCATGATGACTGACCTACTAACCGTAGAATAATAAGGAAATCGCCATCTCGCACAATAAATTTTTCCCTAAACCTTGCATTACATAATCCAGCCTGTTTTTCTTTTCTAGCCTCCCTCCACACGCCTTCTACACGCCTCGTCAAGACACTTCCTTCTCGGAGTACAGTTCACATGATCCTATAATTTTTTTCCATTGCAACCAGGCAGGCGACAGCTGTGCATGCATGGACGACGTCCTGATCACCCCACGGAAGCGCCAATGCTTTGCGTCACGGGCTCGCCCCAGGTGTGTAGCCAACACAGTCTATCACCATGATAATGATAATTACACTGCCGCCTGATTACACATGCCTACTTTATTGACCACTATAAAGCTGTATTTTCTCTCTCTAGATATCTCTCCCTTGTCCACACGTGGTCTACGTGGGTATTTCCACCCTAACCCAGGTGGGCCGACAACAACAAATTAACTCGACCATCGAGCCGTGTCCAGCCCGGAGGGATTCCTACCTGCGCCGCCCTCCTCGACCCCGGTATACGGGACCACTAGGGCAACCGCGCTTAACCACCACCTGTATACACGTGCCAACACCTGTGAGGTATTACAGGACTTGTTATTCAATCTCACCAAGATCTACAGGTACGAGATAACTGTTCCCTTACCTTTCTTCCCCTTGTTCCCCTTCTTTTTAAAAGTAACCTACTTATCAAGTCAAACGATTAGCCACTGCCCCTCCTGGCCAAGGTGCTCCTCCCCTCGCCGCCGTGAACAACAAGGCGACGGGTCCCTTGCTTGCCATAACACCTGCCATTAACTATTCTTATATGTCGGTGTGTGAACTAACGGTGTTATCTATTTCAGAACATTGGGAACGAAGGGCCAGATTGCCAGATGTTGACCCCACAGCCCTGCACAGCCGCCCTGGCCCTGAATTGGAAGGGACCCATCAGCCCCCGGCCCGGGCAACACCGAGTCACCCTGCCATATATAAACCACAAGAGGAGGAGAGCGGGCAGTTTTAAAACATAGCTTTTTGCCGGGCGGGACTTTGCTTTGTTGGAAGACTGTTTTACTCCCCTGTTAGTAACCGACCGGCAACCTGCAAGCTGAACACCAGGAGCTGATGTATTATATTCCTGGGCCTGTATTAACCGTGGTAGATCACAGGTCAATATAGGGACCTAAGAGAAATATATATATATCACCACACATGCACTTGGGTTGATTGAACCTCTCGTCATGGATCAGAGACAGTTAAGGGGACCGACCGGTTAATTACAAACTTCCAGGTCTTACTTTCAATTTAAATGAAATTTGGCACAGGTGTATATGACCATAAAACTAGATAACAAAAAAAAAAAAAAAAAAAATCTTTGCTTTTTTCTTGCAATTTAGGTAAAAAAAAAATGAAAACCTTAGCACTGCAGAAAATGATAACTCCTACAGAAATCCCCATAGCACATGTTTTATGTGATCAAACAACTCACAAAAGGTGTATCTGTAGTTGCTATAAATTTTGTTTTATATATTTTGTGTATTTGTTCGATTAGGTTATTACGGATTCAGGCGAATATATTTATAGAAAATTACAAATTTGACGACATATTGTGATTTTTTTTAAATTACTAGAGTAAATTGGCTGTATAGGCCTTGTAGTGTTTTTAATTACCTTTCCAATGGTATATACACCATTCCTATATGTCCAATAATAACTGTAGAATAACATCCGAAAGTGCGACAATATAGGTTCTGAGAAAAACAGGTGAAAGTCTAAGGTAATTAGGTGAACATTTTTACTTTTGTTTTTTAGATTTAAAATATTTTACGCAGGAACATGGCAAAGTAGAAGATAAAGCGTATGGGAGGTTGTAGAGTAGCTTACGCTCTTTCGATTTATATAGGTATGCTCCTCGTACGACCAGTAGTTACTGAGCATGTTAATTTCAAAGTTCGCTATATAACGTTTTTAGAATTACAGGAAAAGTTTGGAAAACATAAAAAAAAAACTATTTCCAATGGGTTTTCACTAATAACATTTCACTGACTTATGAAGGGATGTTGACTCTTGTTGAGTAAACACCTATTGGTATTTTCAGGATTTCGAGTTTTTTAAGCCTAAATTAACCGGTCGGTCCCCTTAAGCAAGGTTTGTGCAGACCCAATGCTTACGTTGGTCCGATGAGACGCTACTCTGGCCTCAGCCCAGACGCAGACTATTTAAGATCCATAGGAGAGACCCTGAACTCAACTTCATCACCGGTGAACCGACCCATCTGTAACTTCTTCACACAACTGGACCCCCTGGATGGCCCCGTAGAGCAGCCGAGAAGCCCCTGACGACACCAGATTCAAGAGGAGAAGAAGATAACCTGATCGGGCACGATTTCCTATTATAATATCAGTGTATAGATACCGTGTTACTAAACCGTTGTGTTGCCTGTGTTCACCTTTGAGTTATTTGCTAACTATAAAGATATTTCGAGTTGATCCTAGAGTCCCCTGTTTTGCCAGAGATCCGTTACAGTAATATATATTACGAGATAATTACCGCGACAGTATTTACCCCCAGCCACGACACGAGTTATACTTAAATTGAGTGTTGGGTATAGATATTCTGCGATCCCATAAACAAGGGATAGGTCGTGAAGTATAATTTAATCTCAGTGACGAATTACCATCCGTGCATTAACAGTTTAAGAGATACATAATAATTGTCTACTTAACTCTGCTAGATCGTATAAAATCGAACCTCAACGTTAGTCCCCACTTAATCGAATAACTAGAACGTTAAGCCTAAAGCAACGTTCGGTATCAGACATTGTGTAAATTAAATCGGTGCCCCCTTCAAGTGAGTTTCTTATCGCTTCTTATCATGTCCGTATCGGAAGAATAATGCCCGAGACTCGGAAGTGGCAGTGCATACTCTAATCCAGATCCACGATTGTGCTCGGAGAATTGAAAGCCCAAGCTCTTATAACTGAACTCATTACTCTTATTCATGTTCTATAAAGTGAAAGTGATTCTTTTTCTATACCGTGAGTGTGTTCAATAAATAAAGCTGTATTACAAACGTCATCCTGTGATTCTACTTGACATGTGCAATTGATCCTGTGTGTGTATATATGTGAAAGGAGCTATCCCACTCTTGTAGAACTCACTTACGCAATAGTTAATCCTGAATAAAATCAGGGCATAACAATCCACATAAGAAATCCACGAACTGGAAAGCCTTAACCCCTTAAGCGCGATGGGCCTCATGGAAAGCTTCCTATAGGGAACGCGATAGGCCTCACGGAAGCAAGACCATAAAAAAAGCCTTCCAAAAAAAAAAGGGCCTATCAAAACAAAGGAATTTGTCTCTAGGTGAGATAATTCCCCTCCAGTACTCATCCATGTGTTTCTCACCCCCCCTCCCCTCCTTCCCCACCTTATTCCCCCCTCCCCCCCCTCCTCAATTATCACCTATTTTTCCTCTTATTTTCATCATTTATCGGTTATTTTTCTCTCCCGCGACAATGTAGCACAAGTGGGTTGCATAAAAGATCGTTATGTAACACCCAGACACCGGCCCACACCGCCCCGCTCGTCTCAGTTACCTCACAGAGAGCGAGAGGGGAGGGTTGCCTGTGGCTATCTCTCGCCGGAGATTATGACCGGGTGGCCAATATCTTCGTTTTTCACCACCCAAATGCTTTTCCAACTTATTTTAGCACACTTGAAGGTTCATGTATACATCATATATGTAAAATAAAAGCATACCGAAAACAAATAATGCTCTATATTGTAAATATAACGAATTCTGTCAGAATCCAAGGCTAGAGTAGCACAAATAACTACTCTAGCCCCTAGGTCTATATCGCGCTTGTCAGGTTAATATAACAAATTTTAAGTTAAAGACCATAGCTCGTCACATATTTTGACTCAGGTATCTCCAGAATAGTCATTGTCAATGTACAACATACTCCTATGTAAAATGTTAGGTGGCTTGGTTCTATATATATATAAATATATGCAATTTTTTGTTTTGGGGGGTGAATTTTGTGACCTCACAGGAGTTGTAGTGACGTCAGCATGGTACCGTGAGTACCTATATTTTCAGAATTCCACCCTCAGTCAAATGAATTTTCTTTGTCTAGTTGTGGAGGTGCCAGTTTCTCTAATATGTTTCCCAATAATATCCCCATGGAAAAAGAATGGATGTCTTACCTACCACATAAAGATTCATATATTAGTAAATGAAAGTAGAGAACATTGGAAATAACCTAAATAATCCATATAGCCGGAAAAAATACAATTGTATTTGGGAATCTACTCCTCTGTCTTCTTCTTCTTCTTTTTCTTATGGGGGTCAGCCAGGTATTCCAATCCCAGCCACGCCTCTGTATCGGCTTCCTTTCTTTTAGGGAAAGCCACAAAAAAGCAGGAAGAAATATATCCTTACATTTGTTTAGAAGATCCTTACATTTGGAAAACCATTACGCCATCAGACAGTATACTAGGACCAATAGAGAAGAAAGGGAGATGGCTGTGATGAAGATGCAGGGTTGAGGAAAGAAAAAGTCAATGAAGGGGAGGGGAGGGGACGGGATAAGAGGGGAAGCGATGTATGTAGCTCTAAAACATGTCCAAAACTCACCATCTGCGCAAGCGTGAGAATCTAGGCCCCTTGGCCCCGTCCCTCACCTCCGTTGCGTTTAAATATACCCTTCACACCATTATAACTAGGTCTCTCTGTAGCCCAGTTGGTATAGCGCCTGACCTTTACTGAGAAAGCCAGTGTTCGATCCCACTCGAATTTAGTGTATTTTATATTTTTTTATTTTTTTATATTTGTTATTTTGGTTATTTTTGTTATCTTTTAGGGTTAGGTTAGGTTAGGTTAGGTTAGGTTAGGTTAGGTTAGGTTAGGTTAGGTTAGGTTAATCTAATATAATCTAATCTAATCCAATATAATAGTTGTACATTTGAGGGGCGGGGCCAAGATTCTCAGCATGCGCAGATGGTGAGTTTTGACATGTTTTAGAGCTACGTACATAGCCTCCCAATAAGAGGCTGGGGAGGCCCAGTTGGGAAACAGCTGATCGATCGATAATAGCCGAGTGTAATTTTAATTTAATAAATGAATGAACTGTCCATACAACTATTTTTTCATACCTGAATATTCTTGCTATATATTTTAAGTACATACACGATAAATTAGGTAAAACAGAGAGGTCAGGAGTTTATTTAAAAGTGATCTTACCGTACGAAAATATAAAAGACGAAGCGAAACATGGTGGAAGAAACTGACGAGTGATAAATGTGGGAATCAAAAAGAGGTGCCAGTATATCTAATATGTTTCCCAATAATAGCCCCATGGAAAACTAAGGGATGTCTTACCTATCACATAATGATTCATATATTAGTAAATTAAAGTAGAGAACATTGGAAATAATCAAAATTATCCATATAGCCGGAAATAATACAATTGAATTGGAGTTTTGATTCCTAGCTGGTATCTAGTTAAAATGGTCTTATGTATGGTACCATTCACAGATCAAGTTGCCAACTGCCACCAGACTTTTGCCGTGCTCGAATTTATATATGGTAATTGTCGGTCATTTTGTGACATATTCCATTAAGACTTCGTTCATAGATGCATTCTGATATTGTGTAAGCGCCAATTACTATTATTTATGATATAGCAGTAAATTAGGAAGAATACTTCGTATTGTAGGTATTGAGGGATATGCCTTTACTCAATAAAATGCCCCAGAACGAGAAGCCCACCACGGAAGCCACGAGCGAACACCACCAGGAAACGGGAATAGAAACACCCGAAGGAAAGGCCCACAGAACGAAGGACCAGGTGACCAAGCCAACCAGTTAAGACAGGCCGAAGCCTGCAGGGCTAAGCAGCTCCAAACCACACCTGCCTATCCAGAAGCACTGACCTTTCCCCCACCTCGCGTATACACTACCCCTCGTGTCCTACACCTCTACCTACATGATGATGAACATGAATACACCTTAATTTAATACACCCATGCCCTGTCCCTAGGTTGAGCCAATGCCAACCAGTTCCGACAGGCCTAAATTTATGTATGTTTTTCCATCCAAGAAGTAATATGTTAATCCCCTGTCTTGCCAGACTAAGTTTCTGAAGACCAACCGCCCCCATCAATCTATGTATGTTCTTCCCAGGTTAATACACCCATGCCCTGTCCCTAGGTTGAGCCAATGCCAACCAGTTCAGACAGGCCTAAATCTATGTATGTTTTTTTCCATCCAAGAAGTAATATGTTAACCCCCTGTCTTGCCAGACTAAGTTTCTTAAGACCAACCGCCCCCATAAATCTATGTATGTTCTTTCCATCCGAGAAGTAGTATGTTAACACCTTAAGAGCGGCCTATGCGGTTTATTTATATGTACCGCCCAGCGGGGTGTTTTTAGCCAAAATAGGGCTGTTTACGTGATCATTTTCATGCCTAAATAAGACCCAGAACGTAAAACAAGTACCTATCCCTGAAAGGGCATAAACAGAGTTTTCGAATGACACCATAACGATCCTTTTATGATGGCTAGTTTTCTTGCAATAACCGTGCAACGCGAGTGCAAAAAGCATGTAATTCGGTACTTTCCCCATATAATTCAGTATGTAGCGAGTGAGAGAGGGAGGAGGGAGCTGAGATTCGTGTCAGTAGGTTCGCCGCGGTGGTCTGGAGCAGTCATACGCTCGCTAGTCTCCTGCCACCACTTGTCTCTCCCTCTCAGCAACATTACGTGCTGAAATTGCCACTCGACCTATGTCGAGCGCCGCCACATAGTCCACCTTTATTAAATACGACTTATGTGGTGAGCCGCTTTTTAAGGGTTAAAACCCCATGTCCTAATTGATAAGAAACGATGATACCCATGGGTACACCAGTGTATATAATTATATAAACATCGTTCCTGTAAGACCTAGACAGAAATGACTGAAGATGTTAGCCACCATACAGTAACTCTAATTCTTACCCCAACCAGAGATTGTATATACAACCCTCTTTTACCATTGTCTCGACGCATTTTCACCATGAAACAATACCGAAGCTACCCCTATGAACTGCCGCTTTCTTTGGTGTATATGTCATAAAAAATGCAGTTCCCAGGAACAACTAGGTCAGCAAGAAATAGTGTCAGATTAACAGTGTACATAACCATCGTATTGACGAGTAATAATACACCATGTTTTTCTCTACTTTTATCCACAGTGAAGCAAACACCTACAGTTAACCTCCTCTTCCCCACAGCCCCACAGTCCACATGATTCTATCCCTTCCAGACTCATATACCACCCCATATTGCTCATCCCCCGGTAGCGTTTGGCTAACATACTTTCCCTGTCATTAACCCCCAAGCTACGATACCAACTGTAGTCTAATGCCACCCCTACGCCCGGAGACCTTAGGGTCAAACTTCCATGTAGCCCCCTGAACCCTCTCCCTCTCATTAACCCCCCACGCTCCTCGACTCCTTTCCGACCTAGCCTCTCCACCATACCTCCTGAATATCCTTAATTTTTCCGTTGCTAACATTCTCAAACCTTTTGTATATATACTCCTATCCAGCCTACCTTCCCCCAGTAGGAAGGAACACCATTAGAACTCTACTAACCCTTTGCATGCCATCTATTCCCTTACAACCCATTCACAACCCTGTACCAAATGATCGTCAGTGCGAGGCTAGCCGCCTCGCCAGTGACTAACTTATATTGCCATACTTCCAGATAAATGTGGCAGAGTTAGCAACCCAGTCTCCACCACATCCAACAAACCATGCAATTAACAACCCAACCGATTAAACCAGCTAGTCAAGGCACCTTCGGTTTTGGTATTAAGAACACCCACATCTGTCTCATAAACAGAGGGTTATTACAAACACTTGTGATATGGCAAGCCCCTAGCCACAGCCGCCGGACGACCATCACAGAGAGAGGGCGCGCACCTACCCCTTTTTACCCACCCGAGGAGGGAGACCCCCACCCCGGCGTAGGTATACCTGACCCCTGTTTTGACTTCCGGGTCATTGCCAGGTAGCACAGGAATTCCTCCTATCAATGAACTAACCATGCATGACTAACACCTTTACTAACCCCTATTAACCCACAATAACCCATTAACTTTTCTTGCATACTCTGATAACCAAATTAGCACCTCAGCTATACCATAGAACGAAGACTGAACAATCTAAGAGAGACGCTCCTATCACAGCTGTCCCAGTCCTCCTCGCAAAGTAGATCCAGTCTCTCTCCCCTAAATACTTCCAGTATAACCAAAATAGTACCTCTTACTAAGGCTCAGTTATATCACATTATGAAGGCTCCATATAGCCATGTGCCACAAAAGTAATCACCACCTTACCTAGTTTCCG
Organism: Paralithodes platypus; assembly: GCA_032716605.1. Taxonomy (NCBI): domain Eukaryota; kingdom Metazoa; phylum Arthropoda; class Malacostraca; order Decapoda; family Lithodidae; genus Paralithodes; species Paralithodes platypus. The sequence continues at coordinate 22,165,968 of CM064579.1, read as the reverse complement.
TATCCATTGAGAGCTTAAATAAATCCATAAGAACTCGAGATCCCTATGGCCTACAGGGTCCAAAACCGAGCTTATAAACCAAGCTCCAGCCCCCAGTAAAATCAGTTGAAAGATAGACACCAACCAGTGGCTGGGCCCCTTAAGTTGACCTCTAGCTCTGCCCTTGTGTTGTTCCTGAGAATTGAGTTCCAGAGCCGGCAGACTCCGTGGCAGATTGAGATAGAAGCATCTGTCCACGTACAAGAAATCTACGTGCACCTTATAACCTTCACAAACCAGTGGGTATAGAAGCGTGTAGCCAGCAACGATCGCCAAGAGATCCGTCTTGAGAACTTCCTACATATGGACCCCCTGGACGGCCGCGGAACCAGTCGTTAACCCCCAACATCACGGACGCAAGATAACCAGGACCAGACCAATCAAATACTACCCCAGATTCACTCTATCAGTACTACAGTGTTACAGTACTATTTAAAGACTCACTTATTCATATTTCTACGAAGTGGCTATATCTTTGCCCCAGTATAATTCATATATAACCATTGCATTAGGAAGTGCTAAGCGTATCAGTGTTTATTGATTAACAGGCGATATTAACTCTCGTAATTACCCATATATCTAGATATTATTACATAGAAGTAAAACCCTAGTGATATCTAATGTTCGCCCACTGATTTGCGTTCTACGTGTTTCTGCTATAAGAATATAAAACTTAGATCAGTACCCCCTGAGGGTACTAGAATTCCCGTGCTCTAAAATACGTGTGTCTAATCTAGTCTGTGAACTAATACTTGTGCACCAGAGCTACCAGTAATCAATCTAAATAGTGAAATTGAATCTATAAGTAACATTGAGGATCTCCAGTATAAACTTGCGAACAAAGCCAGTGATCAGAAGATTAATACCTGAACGTTGGAAGTGGGAGACTAGGCTCCATCCAGATCCACTTAATGCTAGTTGTTCAATTCTATCATTTGTCTTGTACGAGTGTTCATACCTTCTTATGCTTCCTATTAACCATCATCAATAAACGTGATCGTGTGTCTTGTTACCGTGTGTTTAACTTGTGTTCTCTATTCCTCATACCTTGTTTTGTGCATGCAGCCTTATATACCCAGTCAGTTAGAACTCACATTACCTAAGTTAATCCTGTAGAAAAACAGGGCATAACACTCAATATTTTTGCACACGTTTCCCATAACTATTAAAGAAAACGTTGTTGGCGCTATTATAGAAAACTTTATCTTATTTCAAATGTCCTAGTAAAAATAATAGATGCAATTAGACAGATAGACGGTGATATAAAAAGATAATCTAATTGTATTAGTGGTATAACCTTATTAAGGAACTGTACAAACAGAAACATATTATGATATAAATACGAATGCTGTTCTACTGTGGAGTCAAAATGGCGTCTTTGTGGTAACCTGTGTCGGGTACTCTACAATATACACTTACCTTTTTTATCGTTTACAAAGGGCTATTCGTGTGACCAAACAGTAGTGCCAATTTAGCACACTTATTGCTAGATCTAGATGTATTTATTTCGATATAGTAGCATTTTCTTGCATCTAGTGATATGAATTGTAATTATATTTTAGGAATATTAGTGACAATAATCGACATTAGAGAGATCGTGGTATTATACTAGCGATTGTTGCCATTATTGTATTATCTAGCGACATTCTAGCAGCTTTTGAGAACGAATCTAGCGCTATTTTTAAACGAACCGGTTATTTTCTTCTCTTGGATATTTATTATCAACTGTCAAAGGCTGCAGGTGGGGACAATTGACAAGGGTGGAGGTAAATCTGAAGCCATACATAGAATATAAGCTAATTTAGCAAGGATTGGAGCTGGAATGAGTGTAGCATTAGTAAGTCTGTTAAACAAATCCAGGCTAGCTTGTGAACTACTGTACTGTGAACTGGTCTTAATTTCGGCTCTGTTTTCTCTGCTGATGTCATCACCCCCTTAACACTCAAAGAGCGGGTGGTGGAGTATATTTGACTGTGCCACCCAGCGGGGGGTTTTACCGTAAACGAGCTTGTTTCCGTGCTTGTTTTCATGCATAAACAAGAGCCAGAGCGTAATACAAGTATGTATCCATGAAAGGGCGTTAAATGACCTTTCCAATGACACCTACTGGTTGTCTTGCAACGATCGTGCAACCGAAGGGTAAAATCGGTAAAATACGGTCATTTCCTTACATTATTTTGTGTGAAACGAGTGAGGGAGGGTGGAGTAGGGCGGAGTACATCTCAGTAGCTCCACGGCTACCGTGGCGAGCGGTCATGAGGTAACCTACGCTCCTCCCACTGCTCCGCTCTCTCTCAGAGCACATTATGTACTCAAAATTGCATGCGACTATAGCCGGGCCCCGCCACATAGGCCACATTTATTTCACTCGACTATAGCCGGATGCCGCCAAAGAAGGGTTTAAATATAAATATCTATTGTAAATTTGTTTGCTATTTTAGAGTAAAAATTATAACAAAGCAAAGCACATGTGCATTATTTGTCAAATTAACATGCTTAAAAGAGTGACAAAAACAGGATAAGATTTTTGGCGAGCTACACCCTTTAATTTTATTTTTTTATTTTTATGAAGTTTTTTTGTAGCGAGTTCCCAATCATAAAGACGATTCCATAAGAGAATTAGCGTTACACTTATGATGTAGGACTCTTTCCCCTGCGGCGGGTGTTTCAAACATGCGAACCGCGGGTGCTTGAAAGGGGACTATTATACTAATAGGCATATCGTCAATGATGGAGGGGCCACTAATAAATATAAGAGTCCTGAATTGGGAGGTTTGACGTACCTCCCAACCTACCAAATAGGAAAACCTACTATTTGGTAGTAGTCTTGGAAAATCCAACGTCAAGGCTATTAACCTAATTGCAATGACGACTTGTCTATTTTGACTGCTATGTCGTCATTCCAACCGCGGTTAAAAAGAAAACGTCTAGAGTCTACTCCTTATCTTGCTCTAGGAGACGTTGTACATTAACCAAAACTACCACCGAAGGTGAAAAAAGTATAGAAGAGAAGAAAAAGGGGTTTACCTTAGTTACCGCTCAAGGCCCATCCCGTGTTCCGTCATGCGCAGATCCCTGTCGAACGTGCGCATGAGCGACCCTCTCTTGTCATCACATCTCACGTCAGCAGAAGAACGCGGATGGGCAGGGGTCCGGCGTGAGGGAGGGTATTATGTACGTTGGATTTTCCAAGACTACTACCAAATAGTAGGTTTTCCTATTTGGTAGGTTGGGAGGTACGTCAAACCTCCCAATTTGTTAGTAGTCTTGGCAAATCCAACGTCAAGGCTGCATAACAAATAGGAGGAGGACATCCAAGCCCAACATACCAAAAAAAACAATGCATAAGACAAAATTATGAATGACAAAGAAACACAATTTAAACAAGAGAGTTTAATAAAAGAGTGAAAAACTGAGGAGTAGCTAAAAAGAGAAGTTTTACCACGTGCCCGTCATTCATAGTAATGCAAAACCATAGACTTGTCTTAAACCAAAAAGTACTGTACACAAAATCCCTTTTCTTCCAAAACGAACAAAAACATGGATCACAAAAATAAAACACAATTTTCAAGGAGGCAAAAACACTTATGTACTGTATACATATAACATAATCCCAAACTTGCAATCCAGTGTTGCAAACCCGTACTTCCCTCCCCCCCTTTTCTAAAGAAAACAAAGTAAAAGAAAGAGTGACTAGGGGGGAAGACCAGGCAACGTCGCGAGAGCCCTAGGAAACACGACTCCCGAGAGCTATCACAGGCCGAGGGGGTCTAACAATGGACATGGAGAGGTAGGAGGAGACGAAGGTATGGACAGAAGACCACAAACCCGCCGAGGCGACGTCAGGCAACGAACGAGTCTGCAGGAACCGTAAGGAGGCAGCAAAAGACCGCACATCGTGCGCAGAACCCCGACAAGCAGGGTTACTGGCACGAATGACCCGACAAATGTGGCGTCCTATCTGTACCTTCGAGAGCCTCCTACCAGTCCGAGGAGACACCCACACAGCAGTACCCGAAGTCGGAGCCACAGACTCAACATAGGAGTGCAAGGCCTGCACCGGGCACAACACATGGTGAGTATGCCCACGCTTCAAAGCCTGGATGGTGAAAGGCTTGAAAACGTGGGTCTCTCTCACATTCTTGGCAACAAAATGAGGGGAGGGGGCTAATGTGACGACATTCAAGGACGGGGAGAAGCGCATGCATTCCTGGGACCGCGACATGGCAGCTAGTTCAGACACCCTATCCCCAGTGGCCAGAGCGACAAGGAAGAGTGTACGCTCCAGCAACTGAACCGGTGTAGTATCCCGTGTATATGTGTGTGAAGCCAGAAGGTCCAGAGCACGCCCCAGATCCCACTGAGGAGTGATCTGGCGCGGAGGCGGTCGCTCCCTGAAGGCAGCCTTCATGAAGGAATCCAGCTCCTTCGGTGGAACGACCAGCCCAGTGACGGACTCAAAGACCTCCCGGATGGCAGACAAGTGGTTACGTATAGTGTTGACTTGAAAGCGACGTGTACGGAAGAGGTGAAACAAGTAGTGTAGGACGAGGGAAGGAGAGCTAACAGTCTGGCGAGTGTCCTGTATCCACCTAGTAAAAGACCTCCAGTGGGACTCGTAAGTCCCCCAAGTTCGAAGACGTCGATGAACGCTTCAGGAAGTCAGTCAGGTCCCGTCCGTGGACTGGGAGCCACCGTGCCTCACGAACATCCACGATGCGAAGGCCAACGAGGTCCGTAGGTCTCCAACCTGGCTCAAGTGGAAGTGTGAGAGAGGGAGAGGGACCGGACTCGGGCACCACCGCTTCAACTGGGAGTACCAAGCCTGGGCCGGCCACAGAGGAGCTATGAGCCAGACTCTGCCGCGGTACAGCCGCAGCCTCGCGAGGACTTTGCACATCAACAGTGCGTCTGGTGGCGGAAATATGTATATCGACTGCCACCTGCTCCAGTCTTCCATGAAAGCGTCCGGACCCCCCTCCGGAGTACGAGTCCGGAGGGATAGGTACCGAGGCAACTTGCGCGTCTCCTTCGATGCGAACAAGTCGACCTCCGGAACACCCCAGGAAGCCGCGAGGTCGTGGAATACAGTCTGTTTCATCGCCCATTCTACAAGAACGCCCTGTCCTCTCGACAGGGCGTCCGCCCACAGGTTGGCAGTCCCGGGCAGGTAGGAGGCGTGCAGGGAGATGTTGTGTCGGTTCGCGAGGAAGAACAACTTCTCGGAGATCCCCAACAGAGTCAAAGACCTGGAGGACCCTTGCTTTTGGATACAGTGGACAGCTGTCTGATTGTCCATCCGGAAGGCCACCGACTGGCCCTGAAGGGCCAGCGCGTGGTCCCGCAGGAAGAACAAGGGAACCAACAGTTCGAGGGCATTGATGTGTAGGTGTGTGTGTCCCACCCATCTGCCGTGATGTTGATGTCCCAGGTTGGATTGGTAACCCCACCCTACCTCGCTCGACGCATCCGTATCCACCCAGATCGTCGGCGGGGGGGAGGTCCAGGGCACAGCCGCAGAGAGCGTGCCCCGAGCAACCCAGTGTCCTAAGTGTCTGTGAATGGTACGCGGGATCGGCATGAGCCGATCCATAGGGGCCAACGGAAACACCTTGTTGCCCATGAGGATTAGGCGGCGCAGCCTGAGCCTCCCTAAGGGAATGGTCAGAGCAGCCCAATTCAGTGAACCCACTAACGAGTCCCAGATCCTCCTCGTGAGGGAGACCGAGTGCAACACGGCGAAGACCTTCCTGCGAAGTTTCACCGCGTTTGGCTGACTCTGGGTTACCGTAGCGTTGGACAGATCCCATTCGAGACCTACCCCCGTCACGACACGCGACGGGGTCAGGCGGGACTTGGGAATATTGACTTTGAACCCTAACTGTGTGATGTGTAGAACTACTGTGAGGGTGTCGTGGACGCACTGTTCTAGGGTGTCTGAAACTATCAACCAGTCGTCCAAGTAAAACAGGATCTGGAGGCCGCTCCTGAGGAGAGGATCCAGAGCCTACTTCACCAGTTTCGAGAAGATCCGCGGCGCGATGTTGAGACCGAAGGGAAGTCTGTCGAACATGAACACACGATCGGAAGTCTGAACGGCCAAGAATCGCTGGAAACGAGGATGGATAGGAACGTGCCAATACGCATCCTTGAGGTCCAGCGACACTACCCACGACAGAGGTCGCAGGGCCAGTCGTACCTGGTGCACCGTCAGCATCCGAAACCGTGTGTTCACGATGTGCCCGTTGAGGGCCGACAGATCCACCACCGGTCGTATCGCGTCGCAGTCCTTCTTCGGTACCAGAAAAACACGGGAGAGGAAAACCGGGTGACCGGCTTTCACCTCCTTGACGATTCCCTGCTCGTGCATGGATGTAATCACGTCGGCCACCTCCGAAGAGACAGGCCGGCTTCGTTGACAAGAGCTGAGTGGGGGTCTGGACTTCCATCTCCAGGTTAGACCCCTCCGTGCAATCTTCCGCCCCCACATCCCTCGCGGCCACCGAAGGGCGCAAGGGCGAAAATAACCTGTGGGAGCCCCCGAGATGAGGTGAGCGACCCTTTCTGCGAGGCGAGAAGGAGAACAAGGAGGAGACCGACCTGGAGAACCTACACATTTTTTGACGTGGAGGGTCCCCCGGTACGGTCCCTGTGGTCATAAGAGCCACGTTGACCACCCCTATCCCCCCCACCTCGCCGAAAAGGGTGGGTCACCCCATCCCCTGTCCGTCGTGCGTCTGACCCCGTCGAAGTGCGGCCGGAAGTGGAAGGCTGGCCAGCCCCTTCTCGGCGGGGATGAAAGGGAGCAGGAGCAGAAGTGCGAGGCGGAACCGACGCTCTGGCCGGCAACTTCCCTTTCCTGCGCCCTTTCTTGGCGGCAGCATTGGCGGCAGCACCCCGAAGGGGACCGGCAGAAGGACGGGACTGCGAAGACCCTGGTCGCGACACAGCGCGTCTTTGCGTGTCGTAAGCAGGGTCCGCTGACAGAGAAGCGTAGCGTTCCCAAGCATCCTGCGCAAAAAGCCCCGATGTATATAGCTCAGAGTATAACAAACCCTGACGAATATCCAAAGGGGCCTTCCGGCAGAACGAGGACCTTACCGTCTGGCGTTGTCGAGTTGCCTCGCACAAAACCGCCTTCAGCTCGGGAACCAAAGACACCGCGAGCTGAAGGTGGATCCGCCGAACATGGTCCAAACCCTCGCGAAGATCGCCAGGTGCAGTCGCCTCGATAAGTCGCAGGTGGTGAACAGACGTCTGGAGGGAACCTAGAAGACAAGACAATAAGTTCGCCACCCTCTGCCGCAAGGTAAAATCCCTGTCGACAGAGGACTTATCTGGGTGGGAGAAGAACGGGTTAGCAATAGCACAAATTTCAAGTTTGGGTGCGCTAATCCAGGACCAGAACTTGCCATCCAATCCGCCGACAGATACCAGAGGAGGCAAAAGCAGTGACGACTCTGGGGGAGGGACTGAAACAGATCTGTCGACGGAACGGTTGGCAAAGTCTAAGGCCTCAGCAAACCAGGCCTCCAATGGGAGAGGATTATCGAGCACGACGGCTAAGCCAGGCTTACCGTCGTCGCACAAACCCGTCCCATAGGAGGACAGTCCCGTTAACACAGCCAGGGACTGAACATCCTGAAGGATGTCCTGGCGGCTGAAGTCTGACCAGAGCTTAGTTCGAGGAGCAGACGGGGGCTTGGGCTTCACCGAAAAGTACTGAAGGTCAGTCCTTGTCGGGTAAGCCCGCACCTCCACGTCGGCCACCTGACCATCCACACTGATCGCCCTGAACTGCATTTTGTCATTAATTTGGACCGACCAGTCCGAAGGTAGGGCCCTCTCACCTGACGGGAAGTCGGTAGCACGCTCCGGGTGGGAGGCCTGCACCCCCTTCCAAACAGCCAAGGAGCCATAGAGGAGCGGCATAGTCCGCGACGGGACCTTGGCCTTCTGGATGGGGGGCAAGCGCGGACCCTGCCCTAGCAGACGGAGAACCCCCGCATGGGAGACAGCAGGGGCAACCACCTGAGCCAGGGCAGGAGCAGTACTAGCCGACGACCGGGCAGGCGGAGAAGCAGGGCGAGAAGGAATGTGGTCCACCGCAGAGGGGAGGGGGACCAAAGCAGGGGTAGGTTGGGTGAGGCGCTGAGGTTGTGTCACCGCCAAGAAGCGCGATAAGAGGGATTCTTGCATCGCCTCCAAGCGCGCGTCGAAGTGTGACACAACCCACCCCTGCATAGCCGAAAATCGATCCGAGAGAGGCGACCCCCCCGAAGATAGTTCGGCCCGCAGGGGCGAGCGTGAGCGAGAGCGAGACCCACGACACGAAACAGCAGCGTCGCGGCCCAAAGAAGGCGAGCGACGACGGCCGTGGCGGTCCTGAGGGTCTCGTCCCCGATCACTAACGCCCGAGGGGGAAACATCACCATCCCCCTCTTCCAGCGACACGTCAGCCCCCGAGAAAGGGGACCCCGAAACCTCGCTACACTCTACCGAGTCAAGCGGCGGGGTACCCTCACGGGGAGCCGGCAAGCGAAGATCAGGGATAGAAGAAGGAAGAAGAGCAGGATGACGGGAGTGGGAAGGCTGGCCGGGTGAAAGGAGGTCAGAAGGAGCCGCGGGGGGAAACAGAGCAAGGATCCCCGGGGCTGAGAGAACAGGGCGGCCCGACACCGAGGCGGAGGAGGGAGGAACCTCCACCTTGGGACGAGACCGAGAAGGAAGAAGAGGCACCGAAGCAGGAGAAGTAGGAGGAGAAGCAACTACATCCTGGCGGACCCTCCTGGACAGAGTAGAAGGAGGGAGCAGAGGGCCAGCTACAGCATGAACATCCGCGCGCGTAGAGGACAAATGAAGAGGACGTCTTTTGTGCAGGAGAAGCGGGCGGAAGGTAGGAGAGCCCCTATCCGGAGAGGCCAGGGGAGGGCGTACAGGGGCAGAGACGCTAACCCCGGCCTCAGGGCGAGAACCATGACGAGGGCGAACGGCGGAGTCAAGGTGATCAGGAGGACGAGGAGGGGCAGTAGAGGACGGGCGACGAGGAGAGCGAGAGCGTGGACGGAGCTGGGGATCCACCCGACGATGTGACGACCGACCACGGGACTCAGGGAGGAGGGCCCGAGCAGGGAGAGGGCCAGGTAAACGGCCTCCAGACGGGTCAGGGATGCCCAGGGCGACGCGTATCCGGTCGTCAACAAAGGCCGGGGAACGGTGGCCCACAGTCCTAATGTGGTGGGAGACCACCGCCCACACAGACTGAAGGGACGCAGAGGCCACTGCCGCGTCAGAGGAACCAGGGTGATGGTCCACCACATCCACCAGGTCCATACACGGGCCACACAAAGCAGGGAGGTAGGCCGTAGAGGACACACATTGAGAGTGGCGTAAGCAGGACCTGTGGCATTCCAAGCACGGGGAGCCACAGCCCTGGCGAAAGCAAGGCATCCCACCTGCAACGGAAGAACACACACCATAAGCAGCACGTTGACGGAGTAAGTGAAGATAATGTCCAATAAAAACCAGGGAATGAGCATGGGTAAACAGGAACACACATGCAAACTGGAAGTCGTACTCACTCTAAACCGGGAGCACCGATGGAGGTGAGGAGGGCGGGTGAGGCGGAAGAGCACAAGCAGAACCTGCAAAGATGGAGAAAGTGTTAACCACCACTCAACACCTCACATGCAGGGTCCATAACACCAGGAAAGTGCATACACCAATATAGTATCAGGCAACAAGATGACACAAAAAAGGGTCACAGTGAAAGCCAACTATAACCGCAAATTTGCGGGCCAATGGAGGCATAACCGTACCGACACAACCCTCCCGCCTCACCGCGAGACCCCCCAGCGATCTCCGCAAATTTGCGGGGAGCAGAAACGTCCGTGGACCGAATCGAGCACTCCGCAAATTTGCGGGACCGGCCGAGATGGTCCGGCGCCGAAAAAGCGAGAGGAGCGTCTAGGGAATACCAAAACAGGCCCAGAAAAAAGCGTCAACTCCTTATGACTCCAAGCGACGATGGCCATCAAGCTGAGCAGTGTCTTCCTTGATAATATCCTGACTCAACCGGTCAAGGGAGAGGCAAGGAAGACACACCAGGGGAGAGGAGGCACATCCCCCAGGAACCACCCCACCCACAGAGATAGAGCAAAGCCCATGAGGAGAAGTGGCAGGAAGGGTGGTTTGGCACAAACAGGGGCCCCCGTAGGGTACCCCAGGATTGGGCAAAAGGGAATGAAAGGATGGAGGTGAAAACAGTAAGGGAACACAAAAACCAGTAAATGAAACTGGCGAGAAAAAGGGTGGCCTAGCCGTGAGGAGAGAATGTGTCAGGGGCGAAAAACCCTGTGGTGTGAGGGAGAGGCCCCCGTGGGGTACCCCTGGATATCACGAACCACCAAGCGCCCAGGCCCTTGAGACACAGTGAAGGCTCGAAAGGGGGGACTCGGGAATAACGCTAATAATGCGGCCGCCACAAACCCTACAAACAGCACCGCCACCACGAAATCTCAGATCGTGAACCAACTGTACACCTAGGCTATGAAAATATGAAAACTCATAGGGGCATAGCAAGTCCTGAATGAGAAACAAGCTAGGCTAAAATAAGCTAAAAGCTAAACTATGCCCAGACTAACAGGAAAAAAGAATATGAAAAGAGAAAGGAATGAAAAACACACACGAGGAACGCCAGGCGCCCCCGTACCTTCGGTAGCTATTTCCACACGCGTCTCCATTAAACACACTGAGGAGCCCATTTACGTGTGCCCTAGATCACGTAACATCTGTCTAACAAAAAGAAGGCCAGAAAAGCCGAAACGAACCTAAAACAGGGTGAATTGAAGGAGCACAACAAAAGCGGACTCAACAATGGCGACGCGTGAAAAAATGATGACAAGAGAGGGTCGCTCATGCGCACGTTCGACAGGGATCTGCGCATGACGGAACACGGGATGGGCCTTGAGCGGTAACTAAGGTAAACCCCTTTTTCTTCTCTTCTATACTTTTTTCACCTTCGGTGGTAGTTTTGGTTAATGTACAACGTCTCCTAGAGCAAGATAAGGAGTAGACTCTAGACGTTTTCTTTTTAACCGCGGTTGGAATGACGACATAGCAGTCAAAATAGACAAGTCGTCATTGCAATTAGGTTAATAGCCTTGACGTTGGATTTGCCAAGACTACTAACAAATAAATATGTAAGAGCTCTCAAATATGGCTTCACTCAGAGTAAATAATAGTTACTGCTATAGCATACATGCGGCACTGAAGGTATGGAAAATAGGACACTATATGATCTCAGAACGAACAATATGTTAAAGCAACTTGATCAAGAGATAAAACTCTAAAAACTCAAAGAGTAATAATTATGAAAATAACTTCATGAATATATGATCTAAATAATAGTCATGTTTGCGTGACTGAGTTTCGAAACGAACAATAAGTTAATGTAACTTGAATTAATCATAGAGCTGTAATAACTCAAAGAATAAGTATAAGAAATATAACTTCAAAAAGATGTGATTATAATAATAGTCATAAATACATGACTGAGGAGAAATACTCTGTGAATAAACTTTCTATATTAGTTCTGTACCCAGATGATAAATAGCATGAAAACTAGGTCTGAATAAGCGTTCACTGTTTGACGTATAAGTGTATGTATTTTTATCCGGTCAAACATATATATATTTCTACATTAAGAATACGGGAGCCCATATTCGAGAAAGTATATATAAACATTTACCGCACGATAGATATGTGTACTGTTCTCTCGAAGCAGAGCAACGAATAATAACTAGAAAGGGAAGAATGGAAAATCTTCTATAATTATGATAACACTATGAACCTCAACATACCTAATTTCAAACCCTAATTGCAATCATCGTTACCATTACGAATAACAGAACACTTAAAGTTTTGTGAAGAGGAGAGACACTGGTAGATCGTTCTGGGAGCACGTTTATCTTGGCACAGTTGTCCGAACTGTTGACTACAGGGACCCGGGAACTTTACACACTTCCACTAGGGCCGGGGCCAAACAGCTTTAGGCGCCGGGCTCTCTCTCAACCCTTCTTTCTCTCCACACGACACACTCGAACACTAACGTCACTGAACCTGGAGGATGACACAGGGTAATCCCCTACACAAGGCAAATACAGAGCTTTACCAGGCATAGGTGGACATTTAATTTGATTATTACTCTGAGTATTGGGTTGGTACAGTGAGACTAATTCAGCAACTGAATTAGCTTCAAGGCTACCTGATTCACCTGAGATATTAGAACCCTGTGAACTTGTACTGTTAAGCCTCCGTTGATCTGGAAGTTGAATGCTAGTTAGTATCACAGGGGGTTCTTCACTAGAGGTTTCACATGAAGTATTCGATTCTCACCTAGGAATCCCGTACTCTGAATCCAAATTAGTAGGCTGATTGCTTGACTTAACTCGGTTCAGTGGGGATATTAACTCATTTTTGGTCAGCACTATGGGGGCATTGTCTCGGGGTAATAGGGGAATGCGTGAGACTCTGGTTTTGTGTTTAGACATGGAACTAGTTGCACTAAAGTTTGTTTGTTTTTGGGAATCACTTGAGGATGATGCTCGGGGTGTTTTTGCTTTCTTATTGACTCTATGTTTGACCTGATGGGTATTTGGGAGTGACATGCTATATTGTTCAATTAGCTTTGGTTCGGGGGTTTCTTCATTAGATACACTGGTGGGGAAAGTTATGTCTGATTCGGATTGTATACTTCGCATCCTAGGCCTATCCTCATAGCTATTTTGGTACTCTACAGGGTGTCAGGGATATTTATGATTCGTAATTCTTTAGTAAGTGTGAATATATTCGGGATGAATGGATCCATATATGGGTGTTAGTGAGAGCCTGTGTTTTGGTTGAGGGTTCATTGTTTCAAGTGGCTTCGGTACGTGTGAGAGCGGTACAAGTGAGCACGAGAGGGAGTTTCCTTTCTTAGTGTTTGGTACTTCGAACTATGCTCATGAATTATCTTTTTATCCATAATGAGATAGTTGAAGCTTAATATTAACTTTCTTAATTTTATTTGAACACCCTGTTAGGTAGTCTCTCTACAGCACACGGCGAGTTCACAACTCCTCCTTTACCTAGTGAGTGTTATACAGTAGTGTACCGTGGTGTACCGTGGAGTAAAGTGGTGTTTGTAATTTGCGAAGCTATTATGAAGTTATAGTGCTTTATTAATTGTTATAGACTATTACTCTACAGCGTTTCTTTCATTACTGTAGGCAGTGTGTGGTTGCTGCCGTGTGCTGGGTGGGCCTCACCTTGTCCCAGAGCTCCTTTCTTGTATAAGACAGCTAGTTGACGATATTCTGCACTTCGTCAGGTCTGAGCTGTATACTTGGCTACTCCCGACTACCCAGCAAGTGGAGTAATCTTCACCGCCCTTTTGTCTTGGTTTCCCTACATGGTTACTGGCTGACAACTCGAGTGGGGACATCATGGTAGCCTGGTGATATGGTGGTTGTGATAGAGGGCCTGTGTGAAGGGCCTACCTGTATCACCACTGGTTGGGGGGCCTGTGTGTTGGAAAGGGGAATGTTTGAGTTGGGGCGAGATGGGGTGGGGGTGGGGTAGTCAGGTATGATAGGAGATGTTGTGGAGACAGGTGTGACAGAAACAGGTGCAGGTGTGGCTGGAGCAGGTGTAGGGTTGTCAGGAACAGGTTCAGGTGTGGCTGGAGCAGGTGTACAGTTGTCAGGAACAGATGCAGGGGTGGTGGTGGTGGACGGTGGTGGAGAGTTGGGGTTGTCCGGTTGTGGAAGCTGGCTGGTTGAGGTAGTGGTGGCAGCTTTTGGCTTTGGTCCAGCAGGCTCCCATCTTTTTGATTTTGTTATCCGTCTGCCATAACGGGAGTATATGGGCTGTGAGATAGGGGGTGGAGATGGGGTTAATGGTGGGGATGTGAGGAAACGGGGTTGTCTAAGCTTTGAGTGGGAAGGATGTGGTAGCTTAGGTTTGGATTTATGTTTAGGAAGGGGAATGGAAAAGGGAATGGGTAGGTTAAGAGTTGGAGGAGTTTGGGTTTTAGGTGAAAAGTTTCGGGTAGGGATGAAAGGATAGGGAGGGGTTGAGAGGTGGGTTGGAGTAGATGGGGTTAAGATGGGAATTTCGGAATTGGGTGAGGAGGGTTTGAAGGAGGACTGAGGACTGGGTATGGTAGGTTTTATGGGGAGTGGGTTTTTTTGGACGGGGTGTTTGGATAGGTTTATTTGGAAGGGATGAGGGAAGAGGTTGGGTGACAGGGAGAGGGGCGAACCCAGGTAGGGCTGATAGGGCTCAAGTAGTTGGAGGAAGGGATGTAGGATTGTTTTGGGAAGTTGGGGGTAGGAGTGGGAATAGGTAGAGGGCATTTAGGTTTAGGAATAGGGAGAGGAGGTAAGGGGGGTAATGTAGGGGTAGGGTTGGTTGGTAGGTTCTGTGTTTGGAATGGTAAAAGGTTGGATTATTGGAAGTAGGGCATGCATCAATATCTTTTGGGTCAGCTAACATAGATAGGTTATCATCTAGAGGTTGGAATCGGTATACATAGCGGTTTCTATATGTGCGTGATTCCCCGTAATAATTAACTGTGATTTGATAGCAGTTCGGTACTGTCAGTTTTTCCAATGCTCTTTTGAATCTTGGTTTGAGTTTGGATGGTACTGGAAGTTGTGCTACCATGACAAGATCGCCGACGTGATGAGGGTTGATCTTGGGCGTTTCGTCGGGCTGTAGGTACTGGAGGTACTAGAGTTGTCTCAGTCTGTTATTTAGGTGGACAAGCGACTGATTTAGGTTGGATGAGGGCTCTGACGGGACAGATAAGTGTCGTAACGGAAGCAGTAGTGGTGGTTCTCCGAAGACTCTTTCGTGGGGTGTTATTCTGTCATGTCGAGGGCAGGTGTTGATACTCCATTGCACAATGTGGACTTGGCTAGGCCAATTCATTGTATTCATCTGTTGCAGCCTAGTTCTCACTTGGTTGGCAATGGTTCGACGGTGGCTACGCTCGCAGATGGAATTCCCCTGAGGGCAATAAGGGGAGGAATAGCTGATTTTAACCCTTAATTAGCGGCGAGCAACATAAGTCGAGTTAAATAAAGCTGGACTATGTGGCGGTGCTCGACATAGGTCGAGTGGCAATTTCAGCACGTAATGTTGCTGAGAGAGAGAGACAAGTGGTAGCAGGAATGTAGCGAGCGTATGACTGCTCCAGACCACCGCGGCGAACCTACTGACACGAATCCCACCTCCCTCCTCCCTCTCTCACTCGCTATATACGGAATTGTATGGGGAAAGTGCCTAATTACATGCTTTTTGCACTCGCGTTGCACGGTTATTGCAAGAAAACTAGCCATCATAAAAGGATCGTTATGGTGTCATTCGAAAGCTCTGTTTATGCCCTTTCAGGGATAGATACTTGTTTTACGTTCTGGGTCTTATTTAGGCATGAAAATGATCACGTAAACAGCCCTATTTTGTCTAAAAACACCCCGCTGGGCGGTACATATAAATAAACCGCATAGGCCGCTCTTAAGGTGTTAAGTCCAAACATCTGAGATATCTGAGTCCAAACATGACCTGTGAACTCAGGAGCATTATCAGAATGAATGGATTGAGGTAAACCGAAGTAGGGAAACACTTGTAGAAGGGACTCGGCAACTGCAGACGCAGAGTGTTCTTCTGCTGGACAAGCTATTACATACTTGAAATAAGTATCAACAAATGTGATGATGTATTTGTACCCTTTTACCCCTTCCATTGGTCCCATGATGTCGACTGCTAGGAGTTGCCAGGGTTTGGATGCGACTAGTCTGCCTGAGGGACCTGGTGTTCTTGTCTTATCCTTTCCTAAGGCGCAGGCACGGCAAGCTTCTGTGATCTTCTTGGCTGTTAGGTAGGTCGATGGGGTCCAATAGATTTCCTGGAAGGTGGTGACTAAATATTTCTGGCCTAGGTGGATGCCATTATGTGAATGGAGAGATTGCATAACGTCTAAGGCTGTGTTAGGACTAATAACAATCTTGCCATCTGCAGTGTATAGATTGTCTCCTTTCCTTTGTAACTGTGAAAAGACATGTCGTGGCATCCAGTCAGGTTTTTCTTGTCTTTGGTATTGTTGAAGAAATTGTTGCTGGTCCTGGTCGGTGGAGTCTTGGTGATGTATGGCTCGAGCTGCTGCTGTTGGTGGTGTTAGTTGAAGAGGCCGTCTGGAAAGGGCATTTGCGTTGGTGTGAGGTTTTCCAGGTCGGTAGGCTATTTCAAAATTAAACTCCTCTAGGGATTCTCGCCACCTGACTGTTAGAGCATTTGTTGTGTCGGATTTTCTGAGCCACTGCAAGGCCTGGTGATCGGTGATGATGCAAAAAAGCCAAGCCTCCCCTTAACCTATTGTAATTCAGGATGGGCTAGAGCAAACGGGCTGTAATTGTCCACACCTAGTGACTGGTATACTCTTTCCAAATGGTAGAAATAGAAGTTCAAACACTGAGGTCCTTTATGAGGTATGAGAGGTTGGAGTCGGAATTTCTGGTCTACCTATTTAGAACAGGGTAAAGTATGTGTGTGTGTGTGTTGGGGGGGGGGGGGTTCCTTTGCGAGTATACTGCATGTTTGTGTGTTGCGATGTTTGTTGAGTCTGGAACATACGGTATGTGGTTTGTGTATTTGTTATTGTGTGTGAGTGCGTAAGTTAGTTTGTCTCTATTATATACTGTATATGTATGTACTCAGTTACTTGTTCGTCAAGGGGAATCCACGCAATGCGAGCTAAGCTCAACTGTAAGTATGATGATGTTTATTCATGATTCACAAAGGTCTGGAGATTGATATTCCTTTCACCTGGTAAATGTCCATGATATATATTCCTATGGTGGTTGTAAAAAGAGGGTGCCGTGGTCAGTACAGTGTAGAGACCCTGTAGTAAGAGAGAGCGGCCATCTCTATCTTTGGACGCCATTTTGGTACCATCAATTATATTTTTTCACCAACCAACTTCACTTCTAAACTCAATTAATTAAATCAACAAATACATGTGGCACTCCAAGGACTCGAACCTAGGACACTCACACCAAAATTCCGCGCACTTATGGATTACGCTATTAACCCTTGTCTAGCGGGTGCTCTGTGGCCGTTTTGGGCCTTTCCGGGCCGTTCTGACTGCTATATCAACCATCAGTATGAAAGGAACTGTATTGCGCCGAAAACTAGGTGGAAATCGCTACACAATGACGCCACATACAGCTACGTAGCACTCGTGGAACACTGACAGTGTTACCTCGAAGATGGAAGTTTAGCTGATTTTGCTACCTTGCTCACTTTTAGCGAACTATTGGTTACACTGTCATCCTCCCGCGCGGTGGGGGAACTGGAGTTAGTGTGGGCCGGGAGGCCACAGATGTCGGACGTATGGATCATTACTATCCCACCCATTTTCACTCTATTTCCACCCTTTTTTCACCCGTTTTTTGCCAGTTTTTTCAACTCGACTTATGTTGCGCGCCGCTCTTTAAGGGTTAAGACAAAATGACCAAACAACGGGATGATATTATAGTTTTGACCATATCGGAATATAGTTCCAAGGGACAAGTAATCGTTCATGTTCAATAAAATAGTTATATTGCAGAGATTCGTAATTTTACTTAGGATAATGTTGTGCCTGAATATACAATATGTCATATTGGAGTATTGTAATTGGCAGGGGGAAAGTGGTACGTGTACAATAAGTTCGTGCTATTTTTTTTAGAAATAGGTACGTGGAAATAGGATGGAAAACATGCGATCTCGTTTCCCACGAACCAATTTTCCGATTTTGAACAGGGACTTGTAAATAGAATCGTATGTAATATTATATAATTTAGTTGGAAATATGTACGTGGTAATAAGTAGTACGTGTTGATAGTGCAGGGTGTGTAACAGGTACAGCTACGACAGAACTGCTGTGTTGGCCTGAGGCAATGTGTTAGTTCACTTACCTTTTAATAGATGGCACTTTAATCGCTTCTAATAAAAGGGGGCGGGGTTAATATAGAGGTTGGAAGGAGGAGGAGTTAAACGGGTGTGTGTGTGTGTGTGTGTTCGAGAACAGCCTGCATATTAAGTTTATTTTAACACAACACACAGGCTATATTATAAGATTAGCCCATGCTGTATCACAATTAAGTAACACACATCCGGTGTTGCGTTATTTATAGAATTTAATATACAGACAATCAAGCTTCTATCCTTCGCACTTCCCATTCCCCCTCGTCCCCTTCTCTCTGCTGCCTTCCCATATCTCCCCCCATTCTCTATTTTTCTTTACCCCTTCTCTCTCCTAGCTGAATATATAATTTTCCTCATCATCGTGTTGAAAGCTGTCCATCAAAAATACTTTGGTGTTTTAATAATACTGTTCTTTTTTCACCTCTACTGATTCTCTATTATTAATTCGTATTCTATTCATTACCTTATACAATTTGTCATAGATAATAAATAGATATGCTCCGTTGCAGCACCACTCAAAGTTGCCAACCTTGACGTCCTGGTTAGTGTGAACAATCGTATAAAAATATAAGTAACTGAAACGGGATGTTACAATCCACGCATCAAGACAAGTTGGATCACATTGTAATCTAGCTTTGACCAAACTATAACCAAGTATATATTATATCATATAGACAAGATAATATTGGCTCAGTTAGAGAAAACACTTTAGATGAGCCGAAGTGTGTGTTTTGTTTTTGTATTTTTTTGTAATAAAAACAAATCTTGATATTAGAGTAACTCTTTTTTTTTCCATACCAATATTCACAGCACTGTGGTTGACCAATTAATAATCTACCTTAACATGTAATATGACACGCTATGATTATTTCACCATCATCATGTTACGGTGAACATTGGAAACACACACACATTATATAATATATATAAAGGGTTCTTAACCCGTCGAGCCCCGGCTGATTATTAATAAATGTACAGCCAGAACCCGGCCGGTTTTGAAAAATGTTTTTTATTTCAGAAACAATAGCGAATGGGTTAGGAATGAATGAAAAACCACGAAAAACCGATCAAAAAGCTCAAAAAATGGTCCTACAGAGCCCCCGAAAACGGATTTTACAAGAGTAAAAAATTGAAGGCAATTTCCCCAAAAAAACATGTTTTTGCGCGCTCACGCGCACGCGGTTGGACTTTGAGAGTTTTCAACCATCGGCATGGGTGCGTGGGATACTTACACAGTTCCCATACAAATCTGAGCCCTCTAGGTAGAGCCACTCTGAGCCTAACGACCGAGCTAAAAGGGTGACTCGTCAGGCGCGTCGCTGGGGCTGCGCGTTACATACATCGGCGACGCGTCAGACGCGTCGCTGGGGCTGGACGGGTTAAGGGTAAACAAAACATTTACAATTTATATTTATTCAATCAATATGATGTCCATCCACAAGCTGCATCAATACCTCCTGTATTCTCGTTGGAACAGATTTAAACAATGTCCAACCTATATTAGGGCGGCGACGGATACCTCCCCCCCCCCCCCCCCCTCCCCCACCCTTAATTCCTATTCCTCCCGCCCTTTCCTCTCCTAACCTGGCTCACATTTCACTCCATGACATGATGGCCCACAAATTATCTATGAGGTTCACGTCACACTTCCTTGTGGACCAGCTAAACCAAGGATGGGGTCAGGTCAGGTGAAGGTATTGAGGAATAAGCCTTTACAACGGCACTTCGTAGCTACTTTCTACATTTTGGAGAGAGAGGAAGCTGTTGTAGTGGCTTTGTTATGTGTGTTATTAGTCTTTATAAGTCGTAAGACTCAGGATGGCCATGGCACGAACTGAAGACGCAGCATTTCCTCAATAATGCTAATACCTTTACTAGTTTGCCTGGACCAGTGTGTGTGTGTGTGCGTTTTATGTTATCATGTGTGAGAGTTTTGTCGTTGTATGTGATCATGTGTGTGATGTGCGTTTTATGTTATCGGGTGCGTGCGTGTGTGTGTGTCTGTGTGTGTGTTTTGTATCCTGTGTGAGTGTGGGTGGGTTGGTGCATGCGATGGACAGAGGAGAGAGGTTGAAGCGCCGTCTCCCCAAACATTACAAATTGTGGAGGTCATAAGTATATGTATTATCCAACTTATTCCTTAAGCCAACACAAATAACTTGAATCCTAAGTGTTATTGTTACACTTAATATATATATATATAAACAAATATAGACGTGTTCTTCGGGAATCGTAGCTTAAGTAGGAATAGGATAACTAGCGAGCCAGCGAGCAACAGGTGTTGTTCGCTGCCTCGCTAATTATCCTATTCCTAAACAATATATGTTTTTTTTACTTTTGTCATCCCTAACATTTATTATGTATATGTAAATTCAAAAGAATCGCATAGTATTATTCTACGTATTTTAGAGGGTATCATTTACGTCCTTAAGAAAGAGAGAGAGAAAGAGAGAGAGAGAGAGAGAGAGAGAGAGAGAGAGAGAGAGATGGGAGGGAGGGGAGAGGAACCGGGTGAAGAAGGAGAGTTGGGGTGAAAGGGAGAGGGGATGGAGGGGGGAATGGGAAGTGCAAAAGATATATACTTGATTGCCCGTACATTAAATTCCACAAATAACACTACACCGGATGTGTGTTACTTACTTGTGATGCAGCATGGGCTAATCTTATAATATAGCCTGAGTGATGTGTTAAAATATACTTATTATGCAAGCTGTTCTCGAACACACACACACACACACGCGTTTGACTCCTCCTCCTTCCAACCTCTATATTAACCCCGCCCCCTTTTATTAGAAGCGATTAAAGGGCCATCTATTAAAAGATAAGTGAACTAATACATTACCTCAGGCCATGACAACAGATCTGTCGTAGACTGTACACTAACGCGTACTAAAAGTTGCTCAGGGGTGGGTCCTTCCTTCCCCTACTCCACCCTGGGCAGGTGGAAGGGGGGAATCGGGTCCAAGTCTACACCCACCTTCCACCCCCAAACTATCCCTAACTCTCCCACCTTCCTTCTCTAGCTGGCACTTAACGATTAGCGACGATTGTTCTCATGTATTGCACATTATTGTCAAACCATCATTGCACATGCTTACAATAGCTGGCATTTAACATTTATTAGGAATTTATAAATACAATATACTGTATAATTGTATTATCAAAATTAGTGTCTATACTTAACGTGGGTTACACGAATCTTGGCTGTGCCTCTCTCTCTCTCTCTCTCTCTCTGCGTGTGTGTGTGTGCTGCTCTCTCATTGCACTACTTTCTACCATCAAGACTTAATGTGATTTCAATATAATAATACCGAAATTAGATCCAATCCCATACAGTATTCAGGATATTATGTTCACCATTATTGCAATACGCATCAACCTCTACGATCTACTCCTAGGTTCTCAAATTACTTACGCAGTCGGGCTTTTATATCCTAAAAGGAAAGGACTAAAGGCAAAGATTGGCTGGAATAGTGTTGCGACTGTTAATAATTGTTTCGTCTATCATTTCAATCAGTTTCTTCCATTTATTCAATACCATACATACTACAATCGGTCTGCATTTCATTCTATGTGGCCTTTACACTTTTTTTGATCAATTAAATGTAGAACTCGATACAAATTACTATCAAAGTCGGAGTGAAATTTTACTAAGGTTTGAGTATAGAGTCCTTGAGAAGCAGGACTCGCCTTCTCACTTCCCCCTTCTCTGTCTCTATCTGTGATCCCAGCCTCTCACCTCTACAAACCCCTAAATATTTAATAGGATTAATATACAGTTTTAACATCAACTCTCCTCTGTGTGTATCGAATACAGTCAACATTCATCACACACACTAATGAAGGGAAATATACCACATTCAGACCCGTTAAATCTTGGTTGTAGAAAGTGTGTGCTATGAGAGAGCTACAAGGAGTTACAAGGAATAGTTAGTATCTTAAAAGACCTTGCGGTCCATTGCGGGGAAATATTCAAAGTGGAAGGAGAGACATGTTTCAGTGCACTACACTCCTTACAGAATGGATACAAAATAACACCATCTGAGGAAAAGCACTTTATTGACAACGTTTCGCAGATAGTTTCATCAGACCTGATGAAGCTATCTGCGAAACGTCAATAAAGTGTTCCTCCTCAGATGGTGTTTTCTGTCTATTCTGTCTACTTTTCAAGTACCGATCAACACTCCTTACAGAGTGTGCAAAATACTATCTACTGAACTGTTCAACTAAGGAAATGTTTACAACTTCTGAGGAATGTTTGTTCCAGGTAGAACAGATCATAAATGGGAAAGTTTTCACATATACTAGTGCTGAACCTTTTCAATTCTAACTGCCAGCCATGGTTGCGTATCGTATTCATATTGAGGCTAATTTTTTTGCTATGATACACATTGTCAAACCCATTACATATTTTAAAAACTTGAATGAACTGACCTCGTCGTCTGCGTGTTGAGAGAGAGAGAGAGAGAGAGAGAGATCCACTACAGCCGAGATTCTTGTAGCCCACGTTGTATAGCCTATAAAGACTAATTTTGAGAATGCAATTATAAAGTATATTGTATTAATAAATTCCTAATATATTTTAAATGTTGCCCCTTGTAAGCCTGTGCAATGATGGTGTAACAATAATTTATAATACAGGAGAACAATCGTCGCTAATCACAAACTGCCAGCTAGAGAAGGAAGGTGGGGGAGTTGGGGGATAGTTTGGGGGTGGAAGGTTGGGGTAGACTTGGATCCGAGTCTCCCCTTCCACCTGCCCAGGGTGGAGTAGGGGAAGTAAGGACCCACCCATGAGCAACTTTTAGTACGCGTGAATGTACATGTTCGAATTCCTTTCCAACTAAACGTCAGAAAGTTCGAAAAGGCCAAACACTAGGTTGTTGGAATAACGTTCAACATTTTCTTGTTTGAATTGAACAAGTGGCAGCGTACGTGGAGCTTGTCATTGTACTGTCGATCCTTGACATATATCTGACCTGCCTTGCCTCGTCTTGACTACCTTCACTCATGGCCACTGTAGCGCAAACCACGATGTTATCACCACTTAACTCAATGGTACAATGTGGGGAGGGTGAATTAGGTAGTGTTCGCGCGAAATACAGGGTGTTTCATAAATACCTTTCATAAATTTCAGAATGAATAGACCTAGCAATAATATATATACTTTACTATGTGACGGTTTTGGAAATTTCTCATATTTACCGGGATATTACACATTTTAGTTTAAATAGGAAAGTCTAGGGGATGAACACAATCAGTAGATTACCATCACCTCAATTACTTTATTTTGTCATAAATGTTTGAAAATCAATGTATTTTACAGTATTTACAATAGTTGCTCGAAGTTTCTCCCACCCTCGTTGATACAGGCTTGGGCTCGGCGCATAAGAGACTGTCGCACTCTTTCAAATATCCCTGGTGTGTTTCTTACTTCTCTGCATGCCTCTTGAACTCGTTGCCACAGTTGCTGATGGGTGTTGATTTGTGTAGCATACACCCTGCTCTTCAAGTGTCCCCAAAGATAAAAGTCAAGTGGAGTTAGGTCCGGTGATCTAGGTGGCCAGGCGATGGGACCACCACGGCCTATCCACTTATCAGGGTACATAACATTAAGGAAATCCCTCGTACCTCGTGCAAAGTGAGCTGGAGCCCCATCCTGCATGAACCACATTTGTCTACGTGTTCTGAGAGGCACATCTTCAAGTAGTATGGGTAAGTCATCCTGAAGAAATCTGGTGTACACATTGCCTGTAAGTCGTTGTGGTAACATAAAATGTCCGATTAGATGGTCACCAAGAATACCGGCCCAATCATTAATCGAAAAGCGTTCCTGATGTCCCCTCGTTGTTGTTGCATGTGGATTTTCTGTTGTGATGCTGTTCTGAGGTGATGGTAATCTACTGATTGTGTTCATCCCCTAGACTTTCCTATTTAAACTAAAATGTGTAATATCCCGGTAAATATGAGAAATTTCCAAAACCGTCACATAGTAAAGTATATTTATTATTGCTAGGTCTATTCATTCTGAAATTTAGGAAAGGTATTTATGAAACACCCTGTATATTGGTTTGTGGGTAGCAAGTTCGAAGGATTTTCGAACTTATTTCCGAACCTTGAATTTAATACCTAGTGAATATTTTCGAACATAATTCCAGTAAGCACTTTTCGAACCTAGTTCAAACTAGAACATTTCGAACATAATTTCAACAACCTATTTGTTGGTTTTTTCGAACTTACTGCAATAACGTTATTTATTGTTCCATATTTGTAAAATGAGCCATGTGTTGTTGGAGTGAGGAACATATATACGTATAGTTTTGGTAGCGTTCAACAAGACTAGATCGGCCTTATTTACCATATGTTTTGTTTTATTCTTCAAGGAATATAGTGTCCTATTGTAGTTTTTCATGTTTTGAGTGGAGGATTTGCATTAACTTACCCATTATCCATCAATCTGAAGATATGGTGTCATATCGCGCCATTTATTGGGTGAATCGCGCTTTTACAGTACGTGAGGGAAATTGTGGGGCAAATTGGATGCATGCTAGGTTGAGGGGGGCGCCCCCCCCCCCCCTCCCTTGCCTTATTGTCACTCATATATGTTGATCTATAAGGGGGCAAAAACAGGTTGCTGGTTCTTTGTGGGTGTGAGTCACGCTCGTGCCATTTATTGGGTAAATCGCGCTTTTGCCGCGTCGTTTAAAAGAAGAAGGAGACGGAGGTCAAGTCGATGGAATGCTTTGTTTATGGTCGGAACTTTGATTATTTTCGGTGCTTGCTTTTTTTTCGATGAAATCGGGGTTTTTCAAGTTGTCGATAACGAAACTCCTCCATCTATCTATCTATCTATCTATCTATATGCTCAGGCCCAATCCCCATTTTGGGGGTAGCCGACTCAAGACAGAGCAAGAACAGGGAAAACACAAAAACAACATAAAACAACAAATAAACAAAGATAAACAGAGACAAATTCTTCCATGCGGACTATAAAGATAAAAATATGGCGAGTCTTGTGGTCCCTATTTTCCCTGATAAATTGTTTCTAATAACGCCGATGTAGTGTCCTTAAATATTATCAGACTTTATACTTACACATCTTATCAGTGATTAAAGTGATTTATTGACTAACATAACAAACGAAACATTACGTAGAGGAGGGTGATATGAGTAATATGAGTGAAACATTACGTAGAGGAGGGTGATATGAGTAATATGAGTGAAACATTACGTAGAGGAGGGTGATATGAGTAATATGAGTGAAACATTACGTAGAGGAGGGTGATATGAGTAATATGAGTGAAACATTACGTAGAGGAGGGTGATATGAGTAATATGAGTGAAACATTACGTAGAGGAGGGTGATATGAGTAATATGAGTGAAACATTACGTAGAGGAGGGTGATATGAGTAATATGAGTGAAACATTACGTAGAGGAGGGTGATATGAGTAATATGAGTGAAACATTACGTAGAGGAGGGTGATATGAGTAATATGAGTGAAACATTACGTAGAGGAGGGTGATATGAGTAATATGAGTGAAACATTACGTAGAGGAGGGTGATATGAGTAATATGAGTGAAACATTACGTAGAGGAGGGTGATATGAGTAATATGAGTGAAACATTACGTAGAGGAGGGTGATATGAGTAATATGAGTGAAACATTACGTAGAGGAGGGTGATATGAGTAATATGAGTGAAACATTACGTAGAGGAGGGTGATATGAGTAATATGAGTAAAACATTACGTAGAGGAGGGTGATATGAGTAATATGAGTGAAACATTACGTAGAGGAGGGTGATATGAGTAATATGAGTGAAACATTACGTAGAGGGGTGATATGAGTAATATGAGTGAAACATTACGTAGAGGAGGGTGATATGAGTAATATGAGTGAAACATTACGTAGAGGAGGGTGATATGAGTAATATGAGTGAAACATTACGTAGAGGAGGGTGATATGAGTAATATGAGTGAAACATTACGTAGAGGAGGGTGATATGAGTAATATGAGTGAAACATTACGTAGAGGAGGGTGATATGAGTAATATGAGTGAAACATTACGTAGAGGAGGGTGATATGAGTAATATGAGTGAAACATTACGTAGAGGAGGGTGATATGAGTAATATGAGTGAAATATTGACCTTATAGTAAATTATCTCAAATAATATCATGCACTCATGACGAAACCACTAATATATAGTAAACATTTTTGTAATTTTGTTATTCAACTCAAAATTCTAATGGAATAAAGAAACACATAAAACATTACTTGTGAACTAAAATGGATATAAAGCAGGCAAGAGTAATTACTTATAATCTGTCCTTGATACATTTTATAACTATCTACATTATAATATTCAATGAATCTCTACACCTATATACAGTATGTTCGTGTGTCTAATAACATATAACTTTTCAATTCCACATAATTTAGCCGACTGGTAAAGATCTGCATACAACCATTCTTCAGACGGAAATATTTGTATATAATTTGCATAATACTGCTCCTCCCACGGACGTTGAATTACTACCGTCACGCTCAATGAACCCTCCTCTCCCCCTCAATCTCTCTCTCTCTCTCTCTTGATAGATATATATATGTATATATATAATATATATATATATACTGTATATCGAGCACGGCAATACCCAGGAGAGGCCTGATTTGCATGTGATAAAGAATTGCTGGAACTCCTTTTTCCTGTTTCTTTTGTTTTGCTGAACTCACTGTTACTGTTTGTGTCTCATTTACACATAGAGTTTTCCAGCTAGCTCTCACAAACACCTCCTCCTCCTATTCATTTAGCTACAATAAAACAAGAACACCATACTTCTTTCCAATACACAAAACAAAGACAAAAACACGCTTCACATTGAGACAAACACTCAATTTTGGAGGAGACAAACTATCAACTCTGAAGTTCCTCAGGGTTCTATCCTGTCTCCAGTTCTCTTTCTAATATTCATCCATTATCTTCTCAACTGTATCTGTAATCCTATGCACTCCTACGCTGATGACTCTACCTTAACTCCCAAAGAGCGGGCATGTTTGTTTACATCACCGTAGTGCTGGGCGGGTATATATACCGAAAATGAGTTTCATTCCATGCTCTTTTTTATGCATAGGCAACAGCCAGAGCGTAATACAATTATATATCCGTGATAGGGCGATAATAGAGCTTTCCAATAACACCTGAATCATCCTTATACGACCACGGGTTCTCTGGCAACGATTGTGTAACCGGAGGCGAAAATACTCTAAAATGAGGTATTTTTCCCAATTTTATCCTTGTTGAGAGAGGTAGGGAGGTAATGATGAAATACAGTATGTGTCAGTGACAGCCACATGGTGGTGACGAGCAATCCGAGGCCGCCTATCGTCCTCCCAATGCACGGTCTCTCTCTCATACCTCATAATGCCCTCAAAATGGCACCCGTCATATGACAGGCGCCGAAGGGGTGGCCAATATTCTCTCTCCCATCATATGACGGGCACCGCGGTTTGAAAGTTAAACTATTCAACTAATTTTCCACAATGACCCACAATGCCATTGCAATCTCTCTCTACACACCACAATATTGCATTTCTCTCACTCTTCTACTGCTATTACAATGACCAGTGTTCTTCTTAGCTTTCTCAGTGTATGTACCTTCTCTCTTAGGG
Source organism: Paralithodes platypus (assembly GCA_032716605.1). NCBI lineage: Eukaryota > Metazoa > Arthropoda > Malacostraca > Decapoda > Lithodidae > Paralithodes > Paralithodes platypus. The sequence goes on along the minus strand of CM064579.1, from coordinate 22,138,247 downwards.
TACGGCCAGACTGGATGCGGCGAGCGGGAAGGAAGCGGCAAGAGGCAAGCAGGGAGGTTAGCGTCAACGCTATGGGTGGCCATACCAGATGCGGCTAGTGGGGAGGGCGCGGCAAGCGGGGAGGCTAGCGACAACGCTATGGGTGGCCACACCTAATGCGGCTAGCGGGGAGACTAGTGGCAATGCTACTCATGGCCACATAGGGAGTGGCAAAATCGTACACGTCAGTTAGAAGCTGGCAGTGATGCAGGCATGGAGTTGTCGAAATTTTCTAAGAAATTGCTCTTATTTGAAACTGCTTCACTCAAAATGGATGATATTCCTGTACCAAGGAATTGGGTTCATCATTTTACTGAGACAAGAGCTGAGCATAGCGAATGTTATTATTTGTACCAACAAGCTCGCTTGTATGATGACAATTTTTATGAATATTTACGTATAAACCAGCAAACGGTTGACATCCTGTTAAAGAAACTGCAAGTGAGGCTGACCAAGGAAACAACTAGCTACAGAACCCCAATACATCCTGAACAGAGATTAGTTATCACAAGTAAACATTATTTACAGTTGTATATTAACCCTTTCACTACGAATCAAACAGTTTAGAGTTAGCCGGAGTAGAATAATACCATATATCGGCAACTAACTGGCTTCACAAAGAGAATTAATATTCAAACCGTTACTGTATGTAGCACATTCAGATGAAAACCAAACCATGTGATCCTTAACACTGGCAAGGAGGATGTTGTTGTTTGCCAAAAATTCACACCACGATTGGAGCATCGGATGACCGAATTTTTCGGATAACAATGGAGCCTGGTAAGTCAAACCAAATCATACACTGATGTTGAAGTTTGGTTGTAACAAAGTGGCCGAGTGCGACAACAGCGTAATGATGTGCCATCTTACTTCAGGGTTTAGATCAAGTATATTTTATTTGAAATTATGCAGCATTGCGCCAAGTAATGCATTTCCGTCAGGTGATAATATATTAATAGCTATCTCCAAACGATTTTATCCTTCCATGAAGCCTATCGCAGTTCTTGGGGTAACTTACTAGGAGGTCACCACTAGCAAGCTTCTTGACCTGGTCCACTGGCCCTGCCCAACCATCAATCACCTTCTTAATCAAGAAAGGATTGAGGCTAGCAAGGGACACCGAACAACCAGACGCATGAAGCGTCACAAAGGAAGCATTCTCGGGGGCGATCACGGGCGGTTTAGGGGGAGGTTGTTATGACCGGCACTACGAAATAAACAAGGGCACTCAATATTGGACTAGATGATAGGCTATATCTGCAACAACGGTACGCTAATTCCAAATCCTCGAACTATTTCGCCGGCGAACAAAACACTCAAACCCTCCAGAGTTAATCTCCTGGATAACGGGGTATCAATTAACTGGGTTTTAGTGCACTTCTACAAAGGCTTACCGATGACGGCAAAGCCTGCTCACAACAGGAGTACTATACGTTAATAAAATGCTCTTAAGTAATAACAATGCTTGAATAAACTATAACAAGATTAAATAAAGAATTACATGCTTACGTTAACTTTAGTGTGAGTCTGTACTCAACACTAAACTCTACAATGCTCTATGAAAACACTGGAAGTCTAGTCCTACAGCAATCAGAGATGGAATCTTCTGAAAAGGTCTGATGCTCTAGGATGCTCGTTAATACAGAACATGAATAAATGTAGGGGCAGGACACCAACGCGTGTATCTTAAATACACCAATAAGTAGGATACATATATATAACAAGGGAGTGCGACAACTCTGTGACAGCACTAATAATAACCACTCAGGAACAGTACTTCCGTAGCCAACGTAATAGCCAAACTGGGTAGTGCACTATGCATCAACCTTGGCTAAAATAAAGCGTGAATAATTCCTAAAGCATACACAATTAAAGTTAATAAACACAATGCTGTCTTTCTCACTAATAAAGTCTAGCAGTGGCATAAAAGGTACTAAGAAACTAGGCAGAGCGCAAGCATGCTCGTAGCCTACTGTCTCCCCTTCAACAGATTTCCCGTATGTTACGTTAAGTGACTTGGAGGCTCTCTTGGTAAGTCCAGATCTCAAGTATCTGGTCTTACCCTGGCGCTCCACAAAGGTCAACAAAATGAGGTAGCAAGTATGCAGGTGAGATTAGGCAAGAGCCCTTCACTTGTATACTGCTACACTCGCAAAGGAAAATATGCACAAGCGTTACAGGCTAGCTAGCTTCGTCGATGTTGTACAGGCTCTGACTTGCCAAATACATAACTCAGACAACGACCAAAGATACCTTCCACTGTCTAGCATTAAATAATAAGAGAGAACAGCTCAATAATTAGAAGCACCCCAACACTATGGTACCATTTGACTATGACTCTAATAATCCCTAAAACTAGTGCAAACATATATGGAGAGTTGGTGCTGGTAATACGACTGGCCGACTATGGAAGTCATATGCAGAACCAGAAGGGATAAGTAATTGAATAAAGAGAGAAGTATGAAACCGAAGAAGTTCAGAGAGAGAGATAGTAGTATAGAGGGTTATATGGGAGACAGGTTGCAAGGGACATGTAGGACCTAGCACACTCCGCTTAGCTCTGCAGGAGACACAAGGACGGGAGCCCGCACCACCGTCCCAGGACCGCGGCCGCCAATCACAGACGACTACGTCATGAAGAGCAAGTGTTCAATGACGTCGACAGGGCCGCCGGCCAATCACGGGCGCGGGAAACTCATCCCAGCGCGGGAGGCAAACGTACATACACACGTACAAACTACCACCACGCTGCCTACCCCGCTCTCTCTCTCCTTAACTTCACACCATGCATCTTATATTCTAGCAATGATATAAAATACTTCTAAGTGTCACAGACAAGAATAAAGATCACCACTGATCTGTCTGTGACAACATGTACTCTATGAAAGAAAGAACATCGTTCTACGATTATTGTAGCCCATATCACTGCCCTGGCGAGCGCTAGCGAGTCCCGAGCACATTCTGGCAAGCTGGCCAGTGTAACACCCCGCCCAAGATGTGGGACGTTTCAGCCACAGGCGAACCCCACATCTGACCAGACAGAATGCCCATCATCCCCGCATCACCTAGCCACTCTCCCAAGTTGTGAAAACAAGGCACGATCACAAACATAAAACACTGCATTATAAAAAAATCTGCACAACACTTCCCCAAAATAATAGCATCATAATAATTATATCACGCTCAGCGAGCAAGCTTCACCAAGCCTAGCCTACTAAGACAACAGCTCAGAGTGTCTTAGATTCTTGCTGTGATATACTGCACTTATATACTATCAAAAGAAAGAGTTTTATGTGAGGTTTTTATATATTTTAATAGTGTGTTTGGCGGCGTTGCACTACAGTGGCAAGCCTAATTTTTCTCCACTCTCAACACACGCTGACTGAACGGCGAGGGTTCTCCTGCAAACAAACCCTCCTGTGACAAACAATCAGCCAAAACATTATCAGTGCCCTTAGCATGCCACACATCCAACTTGTGTTCCGGCAGCACAACAACACCTGACACTGACAAACTGCCCAGTTCATCGCAAGACTGGCACCTCTCTTCGCTCTTTCCGGCAACGGGGCCTGCCAATAACCTTTCACTAGTTCTACCTTCGTGATGAGCGAGGCAGCCCCGAAGCGGTCTATGGTGTCGTCAACTCTGGGTAATGGATAGGCGTCTGTCAGGGATAATGCTTCCACACTCTTGCAATCAACATACACACGGATCTTGCCACTTAACTCATGTTGCAAAGTTACTGGCAATGACCACTCACGATATCCTTTATCTCTCAGACCCTTTTTCCACATGTCGTCTAGCTCTGCTTTCACAACAGGCTGTCGAGCAGGATTTATACGGTAGGGAATTAACTTGAGCCTTGCACTGTCTCCAGCCTCCATGTCGGATTCTACCCCGTACATCAGGCCTGGGGAAGCAACAAACATGCGGACGTACTGCCACAGCCTAGTAAACAACTCCTCTTGTCGCTCAGGAACAAGAGGTTGCAACTTATCTCTCAGAACAACTTGCCTAGTGCCCTCCCACAACGCAGCCGAGACCGCAGCTTCTAAACTATAGTCTCCCTCCTTCTCCACCTTCGTCCCTAGAACAGCCAGGTCATGAGAGGGACAATCTGTATCACCTGTGCAGTCACTCCCATAGTTCATAATTGCTAAGGCTTCCCCGCCGATACCGTACATGCGCACCCCCGCATTCCTTGCAACTATATCTGCCTGCGCAGCATCACCGCCTTCAGCGACATGGCCAGATACAGTCGGTCTATGGTAGGGCTGTTGCATTTTACTAGAGCAGCATTGGGAGGCTATGCGACGGCCGGGCGCATCCACTCCACAGCCAACCTCGCCAATCTGCTCAATGTCCTGATTTTGACCACCACCCTTAGCAGCCATGGGTCGACCCTGACCTGACAACCAGGCCAAAGCTTCGTCGCCCACCTTGAACCACTGAAACAACGAGGCCAACGATTTACTGACACTCAAGTGACCTGCCGGCGGAACCTCGTGCACCGCATGAGTTGTGAGGCCTGGGTGCTCGGCACAAACAGTGGGGTATGGACCGATCAGGGGCAGGAGCGCTGCACACTGCTGCTCAGGCAGGTGCTCTAGTGCTTCCACAGCCACCTGACTCGTATCCCCCGCCCACTGCTCCACCGAGACATAACAATCCCGACTCTCCTCCACCTATGCCCCACTGCCCCCATCTCCTTCTCCACCTTGACCGCTGCAGACCAATGCTGGGACAGTTGGCTGCTCAGGTGGTTGCCTCACAAACTCCTCTAACAGGTTCACCTGACATGCTTCCCCGTCCTCGAGTTCAATAGCCCCGTTCCCACAACTCTCCTCCACCTGGGAACTACTCTGTCACGGAGTGCCATCTCGCACTACCATGTCACTAGGGGGAACAGTTTCTGGGGCCACTCCGGAGCTCAACTTTGGGTCAAGTACCGAGTCACCAAGGAGTGTCGCTGGGTCCAAACTCTCAACCCGACCACCAGCCTCGACTTTCTCTTTCCGACCCTTCCTCCGCTGGTCATAAACTTGGGTACTAGGCTGTGACACCTGAATGGACTGAGATCTCTCAAGCCCCTCTTGCTCCTCCCTACTCGTGTCGGCCACCCTCTTGGCAACGACTAAGGGTGGAACCTCGGAAGTGGGCACTGCAAAGTCATTACCAAGAAGGAGGTCGACCCCCTCAACTGGCAACTTCTCCACCACACCCACATCCAACTCCCGTGTCACACTGTCCACCTCAAGCTCCATTCTGACCAGCGGGTAAGACCGCGTAGCATTGATGCCTTGAACCACCACAACCCGAGCCACGTTAACAGGCTTGCCAGTGAAATTCTTAACAAGTGTCTGGGAAGCGCCCGTATCACGCAACAACTCAAGCCTATGCTTCACACCAGCCCACCTCACAGTGCCGTGCCCCTCATGACCACAAAAAGCATCTCGGACGGGTGACAAGCCCTCCTGCTGCTTCTGCACCGACTGTGACTTCGCAACCGACGTATTACCCCGGGCAAACGCGGAAGACCTCGAAGACACACCGATGTTGCTCACTAGTGACACCACTGCTGTAGGCGGTGTGCTCGGACATGAGCGCGCAATATGCCCCTTCTCATGACACTTGAAACATTCCACCTCACTCCTGGACTTCCTCTGAGGTGAGGAAGGGCCCTGGCCTTTCTTAAACGGGAAGGGTTTCGACTTGGGTTCATAATTGGCAACAGTACTCTTAAATGGATAATTTGTATCATTAATTCGGGGGGGTGGAGTGGTACGCCCCTGGTTACCTGCCTCAGCTCTCTGTGCAGACCCGCACCCACGAATCAATGACACCCTAAGGTCAGCCAGCTCAGCCGCCTCTTGTAGAGTTTTCGGTCGCTTTTCTTTAAGGTTAAGCGTCAAGTCACTGCCAGTACATTTAAAAAATTGTTCGAGCAACACTAGTTGTTTTACTGAATCAAAAGTAGTTGCCTTCTCCGACCTTAACCAATTTGATAATGCATCTGACAGCTCTCTAGCGTGTTCCTGGAAAGTACTCTCCTTTCTTTTTGGAACCGCCCTAAACTTCAGCCTATAGGTCTCTGGCTGTAGCTCATATGCCCTCAGGACAGCCTCTTTCAACAACTCGTAATTCACACAGGAATCTAGGGGCAAAGCATCGTACGCCTTGAGTTCTTTCCCCGTCAATCATGAAGAAACAAGGGCTGCCCACTTCTCCTCGGGATATTGGTGCTCCTGGCACTTTTTCTCGAACCGGAGAAAAAATTCTGTAACTCCTAATTCATCAAACACTGGAACCAACGTAAGTAGATGCGACAGGGACTGGTCATGGGCTCGACCCCCCTGGGCGACCCGGTTCCTCGTCACCTCTACACAAGTTTTCTCTAGGTCAACATCGGCACAATACCTCTCAGACTCAAACTTGCGCTCAGACTCTCGCTCATGCTGCTCGAGCTTGCGCTGCACGAGCTCAAGCTCAGCCTGTCGCTCCTGCTGCTTAAGTTTGGCGAGCTCGAGCTGAAACACCATCTCGGGAGTCAGACCCTGAGGAGGTGGTGCTACTACCGGGGACCCACCCTGTGAGTCACTTAGAGGCATACCCAACTGCCAGCGGGCATCGGCCTGCGGGAACGTACCCGGCTCCGGAGCCCGAGGGGGCGCCATGATAGGAGTCGAGTGGAATGGGGGCTGGGCCGAAGGTGCCCCAGCTCCCGCTCAACCCGAAACCCCATGCACCCCACCCAGCACACAGGCAGCCAGCTCACTTCTCGACATACCGCTAGTACCGGGAAACCCCAAGACCGTGGCCACACACTGCAGTCCGTACCGGTCTAGCCCCGCCACCCGGTCCGCCGACATAGGCTTCCCCAAAAAAATCCGAGCATCCTCCTCACTGTTCACCACCCGAACGCCGCTTAACAACTCCACCTTCTCCACCTCCTCGCCTGCCTCTCGCACTGTGCCCTCACTATGCTCAGACCCGTCCAGTGACATGATGGAGTCGACAAAAAACTCTTGCGTAGCTTTATTCACCAAAAATATTCGAAGATGTTCTTGAGTGCAATACTAGGTCACCAATAACGCCAACAAGTTCTATGTATCCTCAAAACAATGTCTACTGCCAACAATGCGAGAAATAAATTCGACCCCCAAATGGCAATAAGATTTCTCCAAAAAAAAACTGCACTATTCAGTTTACTATATTCTGATCTAAGGTCGCCATTTGTTACGACCGGCACTACGAAATAAACAAGGGCACTCAATATTGGACTAGATGATAGGCTATATCTGCAACAACGGTACGCTAATTCCAAACCCTCGAACTATTTCGCCGGTGAACAAAACACTCAAACCATCCAGAGTTAATCTCCTGGATAACGGGGTATCAATTAACTGGCTTTTAGTGCACTTCTACAAAGGCTTACCGATGACGGCAAAGCCTGCTCACAACAGGAGTACTTTACGTTAATAAAATGCTCTTAAGTAATAACAATGCTTGAATAAACTATAACAAGATTAAATAAAGAATTACATGCTTACGTTAACTTTAGTGTGAGTCTGTACTCAACACTAAACTCTACAATGCTCTATGAAAACACTGGAAGTCTAGTCCTACAGCAATCAGAGATGGAATCTTCTGAAAAGGTCTGATGCTCTAAGATGCTCGTTAATACAGAACATGAATAAATGCAGGGGCAGGACACCAAAGCGTGCATCTTAAATACACCAATAAGTAGGATACATATATATAACAAGGGAGTGCGACAACTCTGTGACAGCACTAATAATAACCACTCAGGAGCAGTACTTCCGTAGCCAATGTAATAGCCAAACTGGGTTGTGCACTATGCATCAACCTTTGCTAAAATAAAGCGTGAATAATTCCTAAAGCATACACAATTAAAGTTAATAAACACAATGCTGTCTTTCTCACTAATAAAGTCTAGCAGTGGCATAAAAGGTACTAAGAAACTAGGCAGAGCGCAAGCATGCTCGTAGCCTACTGTCTCCCCTTGAACAGATTTCCCGTATGTTACGTTAAGTGACTTGGAGGCTCTCTTGGTAAGTCCAGATCTCAAGTATCTGGTCTTACCCTGGCGCTCCACAAAGGTCAACAAAATGAGGTAGCAAGTATGCAGGTGAGATTAGGCAAGAGCCCTTCACTTGTATACTGCTACACTCGCAAAGGAAAATATGCACAAGCGTTACAGGCTAGCTAGCTTCGTCGATGTTGTGCAGGCTCTGACTTACCAAATACATAACTCAGACAACGACCAAAGATACCTTCCACTGTCTAGCATTAAATAATAAGAGAGAACAGCTCAATAATTAGAAGCACCCCAACACTATGGTACCATTTGACTATGACTCTAATAATCCCTAAAACTAGTGCAAACATATATGGAGAGCTGGTGCTGGTAATACGACTGGCTGACTATGGAAGTCGTATGCAGAACCAGAAGGGATAAGTAATTGAATAAAGAGAGAAGTATGAAACCTAAGAAGTTCAGAGAGAGAGATAGTAGTATAGAGGGTTATATGGGAGACAGGTTGCAAGGGACATGTAGGACCTAGCACACTCCGCTTAGCTCTGCAGGAGACACAAGGATGGGAGCCCGCACCACCGTCCCAGGACCGCGGCCGCCAATCACAGACGACTACGTCATGAAGAGCAAGCGTTCTATGACGTCGACAGGGCCGCCGGCTAATCACGGGCGTGGGAAACTCATCCCAGCGCGGGAGGCAAACGTACATACTGTTACGACTGAGGTTTAAATATATCAGGGCTCTTATTCATTGGACTAGTAATGGCATAAATGCTATAACGGAAAGTGCTAGATCCAACCTCTGATGTATATTCCCAGTGAACAAAGAACACAAATACTCTAGAGAGTTCTATATGCAATAATAGGCTATCAAACTCTAAATAAATGTGCGTCTACTCTAGGCTTAATGTTATTTGAAAACAGCCTATTACTACCTATAACCGAAGGTGCTTGGTTATGGTATGCAAAGTAAGGTGGTAAGAGAAGTTACAGCTTACGTTACTTTAATCAATAAATGTCAGGCACTCCAGCATGAAAGAAAGTGCACTAAAGTCCTTCAACACTAACAAGGAATCTTCTTTAAATGTTAGATGCTATAAAGATGCTCGTATCGGAAATGGAACCCAAAAAGGCAGGCAGCGGAACAATGCTCGTGCAGGCTATGCACACAAAAAGGCAGGATATATAATGCAGTCGGGGCCAAGAATATCCTAAACGCTACAACAATAATAATCGCCACGACAATGCAGTATTCCTATCAACAAAAAGAGCCTAAGTCGTTTGTGTCTCCATACATCAAACTAGGCTGCGAAATGCTTGTGTAATCATAAACGGGTATGCATAAAAAGAGTAATTAGGTTAATATACTTAATGTCTACTGTGACTGATAAAGTCTAGCTAGAGTCAATGATACGAGATACTGGTGCGCATGGCATGCCGCATAGCCTAGTGCAAATCTCAAGTCTGTGTGTCAAATATTACATTATAGGGAAGGGTAGCTCTCTTGAGAAACCTTAATACCGAAGTATTAAGCGTTCTCCTGGCGTACCTCAAAGACAAACAACGAGCTTAGAACAGTGCAGAATGGTATAGGCAAAAAGCCCTCATTCGTGCATGCTCTACTCTCAATGGCACACAGACTAGAATTTACTCAATCAACTCCAGTTCTCAGGTATGTCGTGCAGCTTTTTCCTAAAGCCAGCACTCATAGGAAACAATACCTTATAATATCAGACCCCTAGTCTAGCATTATCTAATCCAGCAGAACACTAATATTTATAGGAAGCGGTACTAAACAATATGAGTGCCAACCAATGCTTCGTGATCAACTTATCTTAACAACTAACATACATGGGTTATATCAGACCTTAACGCACAATACAACTGGCCAGCATGAAGCTGATTTTGCAGAGTTAACCAGAGGGGGTATAATATTAATAAAAGGTGGTGAAAGATATGGAAAATGAGAGAGATAGGCAGAGGAAAAGATTCTCAGGTGCCGTGCAGGGGACAGGTAGCAAGGGATAAGATAGATGCGTTCTAGAAACCAGATCTAAGGGAGAGAGTGGCGAGGAACCTGTATTTATACCGGGACTAGGTCGAGCCGCATGGGAAAAAAGCGTTAACAAGTCCTCTAGCCACTAGCAAGGGAGCTAGCAGCATGGTAAGGACCTCTCTCAAGCAACCCCTACGAGGCAGCCAGCCGTGACGTCATCGAGCGGGGCAAAAACACTGCGCGCCCCCCTCTCACTCTGTTCTACTCTCTCTCTCTCTCCCAGATCCCATCATTACTAGTTAATGATAAAACATATACTTTACAATTAAATATATAAAGCCTTGACATGGGTGAAAACAAAGAGCCTTTCTGGACTGCCCATGACACAAGCTTTCATATGAAATAAAGCACACTCTAATACATAAACTGTAGCCCCATCCACTGCCCTGGCGATCCTAGCGAGTCACTGTAGGACAAGCCATGCGGTTCTAACGGAGTGGTTAACGTCACACCCCCCCCAAGATTTTTCTCAGAGGCCCCAAGGCTCACAAAAATCTGATGGTTAGAACCCATGCTATATCTCTACTTCCCATCACCCAGCGGCAGTAAAATATCTGGCACAGTTCCTCAACAAAACATTTTACAAAATTATAACCCTCCCCAACACAATAGGTTAAATTATATGTAGTTATGCTCCTCAAGAGCGAGCTTCTCTAGCCCAGCATTCTTCTAAGAGGAGTGCAACTCAGAATTACTGCTATAACATACTGAACAAATTCAACTATCAAAGAAAGAGTTTTTATTTGATTTTTATGTTTTTAATTTGTTTATTTCGGCTGCACTATAGGGGCAAGCCTAATTTTTTCTGCTATACCAAACGCTCAACTCCTGCTTTACGACCCAATACGCTGGGCTACAACCGCGAGCCAACAAGCACCAAGCGCAAAATACTATTCAAACTAAAGCAGGAGGCTACCCGTGTGTCAATCTACCCAGGATCATATACCCTTGAACGACCATCTGCAACCACGTTGTCACAACCGGCAATATGGCGTATGTCCAGGTTATATACCAGTAACCTTAGTGACCACCTGGTCAGCCTCATATTCCGATTGTGAAACTGGTCCAAGAACTTGAGAGGGTGATGATCTGGGTAAACTACAACAACCGGACCATAGGCTGGAACATAGACCTCGAAATGCCCCAGCGCAAGCACAACCGCCAGCAGCTCCTCCTCGACAACAGAGCAGCTCCCCTGGGCCGAATTGTACTTCTCCGAGCAGAAACTAACAGGATGCTCCAGCCCATCATCGTCCTTTTCCACAAGGACGGCATCAGCCCCCACACCACTAGCCTCCGTTGCTAGTTGGAAAGGTAGGCTAAAGTCAGGGGCCCTGAGGATCGGGTGAGTGCACAACAGGTGTTTTACTTCTCTAAACACCTTCTCACACTCAGGCGCCCATTTGAACTTCTTATCCTTCCAGTTATCCTCCACCTGAGCTTGACTGTCCCGTTCTCCTTCTCCACCCTGACTGCTAAACGTCATCACAGGCACAGTGAGAGGCTCAGGGGGGTGCCTCCCATACTCCTTCACGAGATTAACATGACATAACTGATTGCGCTTTCGTCTGTCTGGAGTGGCTACCAAGTAATCCCGGTCTGATAGCTCCTCCACCACCCTATAAGGACCAGCGTACTTCGCGGCTAAGGGGTGACCTACAAGGGGCAGTAGAATCAACACCTCCTGACCCACGTGAAACTCCCTGAGTTCAACCTTGAGGTCGTACCTGTCCTTCCTGAGGGCCTGAGAGCTAGTCAAATTACGGCCAGCCAACTCCAGACTGCGCAACATCCGTTCTCGACTGTTGAGGACACACTTGAGCATAGAACAAGGTTTTTCTGCGCCCTCCCATACTTCTTCAATCATATGGAGAGGCCCTCTGACACGGTGTCCAAAGACGAGCTCATTAGGGCTGAATCCCAAACCTTCCCCAGGTACCTCCCGCACAGCAAACAAAACACATGGCAGGCCAAGATCCCAATCCTTCCCACTCTCAAAGCAACAACAACGAAGTACAGATTTCAAGGCTGAGTGCCATCGCTCTAACACACCCTGGCTCTCCGGATGATACGCAGATGACACAACCCCAACAATCCCATGCTGCGGCATTGCTTGAACAAAGAGGCTAGAAGTGAAGTTGGGTCCCTGGACTGACTGAATCCCCTGCGGGTAACCATACCGGGAAAAATACACTAGCAAGCTTCGGACCACCGTCTTCGCCGACCCATTTCTCATAGGGTACGTGTCAGGGTACCTTGTTGCTACATCTCCCGACTGTGCATCACTGTCCTCCTTCAACTCTTTCGTCTTTTTAAGCCCATCCTCTGCCTTTTCAGGAACAGTTACTGGGTCTTCTCCAGACTCGAAATGTGGTCCTAATAATGAGTCCCCGAGAAGGTCCGTTGATACTAAACTCTCAACCGCATCAACTTTCAACCCCTTCTCGGTACCCTTCCTCCGCTGATCTAAAGATTGTTGACCAGAATGCGACTCCCTGGATGCAGGATCTCCGGTGACAACACACGCCATAGGCTGCACCGGACACTTCTCAACCCACTCCTGCTCCTCCCTACTCACGTCGGCCGGCTTCTCGGCAACGACCAAGGGTGGAGCCTCAGAAGTAGGTCCCGCAAAGTCGTTGCCGAGAAGGAGGTCGACGCCCCCAACAGGTAACTTCTCCACAATTCCTACATCCAGGTCCCGAGTCACACCATCAACTTCCACCTTCATTCTTACAAGTGGGTATGACCTTGTCGCATTAACTCCCTGAACCACAACCACCCGCGCCGTATTGACAGGTTTACCAGTGAAGTTTCTCTACAGTGTTTGCGATGCCCCAGTGTCACGCAAAATTCTCACCTCATGTCTTCTACCCCCCCACTCCACACAACCGAGTCCCCTGTGGTCACTAAAGGCATCACGGACAGGGAATAAGCCTTCCGGATCCTTCTGCACTGGCAGTGTATTTACCTCGGAAGAATTGCCTCTAACAAACTCCGATGTCCTCTTGAATACTCCAATGCCGTGAGCAAAAGACACGGCTGCCGGAGGAGGTCGACTAGGGCACTCATTTGCCTTATGACCCTCCTGGTGGCAACTAAAACACATAAATTTCGGTTTCGGCTTATACTGTGATGTAAAAGGCCCCTGACTTTTCACATACGGTGTGGTGTAAGGTTTGGATTCAGTTTTAGTTTCATGGCTCTTCTGTTTAAATGTGTCATTGTTACGGGGAGGGGGAGGATAACGGTCCTTAGCACTTACATCGTACTTCTGTGAGGACCCGCAACCCCGAATCAATGACAGCCGTCGATCAGCCATTTCTGCTGCTTCGACTAGAGTTCTTGGGTTTTTCTCCTTTAAGTTCAAAGTTAGATCACCGCCCGTGCTCTTAAAGAACTGCTCCAACATCATTAACTGCTTAACTCCATCAAATGTTGTTACCTTCTCAGATCGGAGCCAGTTCCCCATAGCATCGGACAAGTCCCGGGCGTGTTCCAAAAAGGTGCTATCTCTTCCCTTAGTTACACCCCGGAACTTCAAACGGTACGTTTCTGGTTGCAGTTCGTAAGCCCTCAGGACAGCCTCCTCGAGATCCTCATACACAATACATGACTCCAAAGGTAACGCATCGTAGGCTTTAAGACCCTTGCCTATTAATCTAGAGGATACAAGTGCTGCCCATTTATTCTCTGGCCACTGGTGTTCCTGGCACTTCTCAAAGCGTGCGAAAAATTCTGTTACACCTCTCTCATCAAACACCGGAACCAGTTTCAATAAGTGTGAGAGAGATTGATCATGACCACGGTTACCAGCCCCAAGTCGCTGTCCCGTCGTCTCTACTAGCGACTTCTTTACGTCCATGTCGGCACAGTACCTAGTCGACTCAGCTTGGATTTTTGCTAGCTCTATGTGCTCATGACTGATAGTTTTTCTCTCTTCTATCTTGGCTAATTCTATTTGCTGCTGGATCTTAGCTAATTCGAGCTGAAGCAATAATTCTGGAGTTAACCCTTGAGGAGGTGAAGGTGCTACAATGTTTGAAATTACCGGTGGTCCCCCCAGGGGCAATCCACCCTGCCAGTCACCACCCAACTGCGGAAGCGTACCCGGGGTCGGCAAACTACTGGGATGGCTGGGAGTCGAGTGTAGGGGAAGCATGGCCGAAGGGCTCTGAGCACTCAACCCATCTCGCTCACCAGTCACCCTGCCCAGTACACACGTTATCAAGTTATCCTTGGTCATGCTGCTAGTAACCGCATGACCGATAGCTGTGGCCAGGCATTGAAGACCGTACCGATCCATACCCTCCAACCGCTCGGCAGTAACAGGCCATTGCAAAAATATCCTAGCATCCTCCTCACAGTTCACCTGATTAACCATATCATCATACTGCTGTGTTCCTCAGTTTCGACATTACGTACTGTGTCTCCATTCTCCTCTGATCCGGTATAAGACATGATGCTCACAAAACTTTCCCACCTCAATATTCAGAAAAGAAGTACCCCAAACTCTTATACCTCAATATACACACAAAAATTCTCGGAAATACTCAAGGGCTATACTATGTTGCAAATTTTTTTTTATTCTTGCTGATCCCCGCAAAATATTCTCCAAAACAACAAATGTTCCCTGCTAATAAATGTAGGTTCACCAAATCCTAGGTAAGGTCGCCATTTGTTACGACAGGTTTAAATATATCAGGGCTCTTATTCATTGGACTAGTAATGGCATAAATGCTACAACGGAAAGCGCTAGATCCAACCTCTGATGTATATTCCCAGTGAACAAAGAACACAAATACTCTACAGAGTTCTATATGCAATAATAGGCTATCAAACTCTCAATAAATGTGCGTCTACTCTAGGCTTAATGTTATGTGAAAACAGCCTATTACTACCTATAACCGAAGGTGCTTGGTTATGGTATGCAAAGTAAGGTGGTAAGAGAAGTTACAGCTTACGTTACTTTAATCAATAAATGTCAGGCACTCCGGCATGAAAGAAAGTGCACTAAAGTCCTTCAACACTAACAAGGAATCTTCTTTAAATGTTAGATGCTATAAAGATGCTCATATCGGAAATGGAACCCAAAAAGGCAGGCAGCGGAACAATGCTCGTGCAGGCTATGCACACAAAAAGGCAGGATATATAATGCAGTCGGGGCCAAGAATATCCTAAACGCTACAACAATAATAATCGCCACAACAATGCAGTATTCCTATCAACAAAAAGAGCCTAAGTCGTTTGTGTCTCCATACATCAAACTAGGCTGCGAAATGCTTGTGTAATCATAAACGGGTATGCATAAAAAGAGTAATTAGGTTAATATACTTAATGTCTACTGTGACTGATAAAGTCTAGCTAGAGTCAATGATGCGAGATACTGGTGCGCATGGCATGCCGCATAGCCTAGTGCAAATCTCAAGTCTGTGTGTCAAATATTACATTATAGGGAAGGGTAGCTCTCTTGAGAAACCTTAATACCGAAGTATTAAGCGTTCTCCTGGCGTACCTCAAATACCTTGATAGAGTCTGGCATCAATCCTTATTGTCGAAGATGTCACACTACGGCCTTGCATCATTAGTTCCACTAATTTCTTCTTATCTTCATAACAGAAAAATACGTGTAATGGTAGATGGCCTTTATTCTCAATTTCACTCAATAAATGCTGGTGTTCCCCAGGGATCAGTTTTGGCCCCAACTCTGTTCCTCATTCATATCAATGATCTCATATCTACCACTCATAATCCAATACATTCCTACGCAGATGACTCAACACTCCACAGTTCCTTCACATTTACCAATTCTTTCACCCAACCCGATCTTATAAATTCAAAAATAAACACTGCAATTTCTCTGAACCAGGACCTTTCTAGAATTAATGAATGGGGACAAGAGAATCTAGTTTTCCTTTTAATGCACAGAAAACCAAGTACATTCAATTTTCTAACCGACAGAATCTCACGGACTCCCATATATTTTTTAATGATGTAAATATTCCCCACTTCCCCTAGTATTGACATTCTCGGTGTAACATTAACTACTAACTTGAGCTGGACACATTATGTTAGAAGCATTGCTAAGAATGCCTCTAAAAAACTGGGACTCCTGTACAGAGTTCGAGAATTCTTCACTGACGAGCAGTTGGCCGTAATATATAAAAGTCATGTGCGCTCTCAGATGGATTATGTTCACCTCTGTGGGGTGGAAGTGGAGTGGTTGCATTGAGGCAGTTGGACAAAATTCAAAATAAAGCTATTAGATTAATCAATAACCCTGCAATCACACAGGACCTTCCTACATTAGCCATACGAAGAAACGTTGCATCCCTTGCATTATTCTACAGATATTTTCACAGCAATTGTTCCGAGGAAACTTGCTTCAATTGTGCCGCCTCTCCACATCTTTCCCCGTAGAACTAGGGCAGCTGAGAGCGCCCATGAATTTACACTTTCTCCTCCACAATGCAGAACTTCTGCTTATCAGAATTCATTTATCCCCAGAGCTACTACTCTTTGGAATTCACTTCCCTCGAATTGCTTTCCACAAACTTACAATCAACAAATGTTTAAATCCAGTTGTTACAAACATTTTATGAATGGAGGATGCCTTTAGGCACATGGACCTTTTTGTTTTATCTGTGTTTTTCCTTCCTCCATTCATTGTCTCTTAAAAAAAAAAAAAAAAAAAAACAACGAGCTTAGAACAGTGCAGAATGGTATAGGCAAAAAGCCCTCATTCGTGCATGCTCTACTCTCAATGGCACACAGACTAGAATTTACTCAATCAACTCCAGTTCACAGGTATGTCGTGCAGCTTTTTCCTAAAGCCAGCACTCATAGGAAACAATACCTTATAATATCAGACCCCTAGTCTAGCATTATTTAATCCAGCAGAACACTAATATTTATAGGAAGCGGTACTAAACAATATGAGTGCCAACCAATGCTTCGTGATCAACTTATCTTAACAACTAACATACATGGGTTATATCAGACCTTAACGCACAATACAACTGGCCAGCATGAAGCTGATTTTGCAGAGTTAACCAGAGGGGGTATAATATTAATAAAAGGTGGTGAAAGATATGGAAAATGAGAGAGATAGGCAGAGGAAAAGATTCTCAGGTGCAGAGCAGGGAACAGGTAGAAAGGGATAAGATAGATGCGTTCTAGAAACCAGATCTGAGGGAGAGAGTGGCGAGGAACCTGTATATATACCGGGACTAGGTCGAGCCGCGTGGGAAAAAAGCAGTAACAAGTCCTCTAGCCACTAGCAAGGGTAATGGTAAGGACCTCTCTCAACCAACCCCCACGAGGCAGCCAGCCGTGACGTCATCGAGCGGGGCAAAAACACTGTGCGCCCCCCTCTCACTCTGTTCTACTCTCTCTCTCTCTCCCAGATCCCATCATTACTAGTTAATGATAACACATATACTTTACAATTAAATATATAAAGCCTTGACATGGGTGAAAACAAAGAGCCTTTCTGGACTGCCCATGACACGAGCTTTCATATGAAATAAAGCACACTCTAATACATAAACTGTAGCCCCATCCACTGCCCTGGCGATCCTAGCGAGTCACTGTAGGACAAGCCATGCGGTTCTAACGGAGTGGTTAAAGTCACAATACACACGTACAAACTACCACCACGCTGCCTACCCCGCTCTCTCTCTCCTTAACTTCACACCATGCATCTTATATTCTAGCAATGATATAAAATACTTCTAAGTGTCACAGACAGGAATAAAGATCACCACTGATCTGTCTGTGACAACATGTACTCTATGAAAGAAAGAACATCGTTCTACGATTATTATAGCCCATATCACTGCCCTGGCGAGCGCTAGCGAGTCCCGAGCACATTCTGGCAAGCTGGCCAGCGTAATGAGGTTCAGGAGGGTCATCCCTCCCCCTGAGGAGGGGAGGGGAGGGAGGATCGGGATCCTTCCCACTTTCCCAGAAGGGGGAAGTGAGAAACGCACCACGGATGCCAGAAAAGGGAAGAACAAATTAATGTTTGCTAACCCCTCTCCATCTTCGTATCGGGGAGGCCGACCCTGTCAATTCAGGCCCAGAGCGATCAGTGGGGGAATCTCCCAGAGGTCAGAAAGCAAGTAAAAAGCAAACCATAGGGCAGAGACACCTACTCAAAGAGAATTGAAGGAAAGAGGAGAATATCATTATTTTCTCGCGCAAACTAGGGGTAGCAGCACCATCGTGGGGCACAATATAAGCAAAAGGCCTCAGAGGATATTCCTTATTAAATAATCCTTGATATAATTCGCGCCTGGTTTGTCTGCAGTGTTATCAAAGTTAGGGAAAGTCTGCATAATGAGGAGGCATTAGATTAAAGAAGGAACGTCTTTAAGAGTGAATTGATGTGGGTAACAACACTTGTAAATTATCTAAAATATAATAGATACATAAAAGCTATCTATCTATCTCTCTATCTATATGCTCAGGCCTAATCCCCACCTTTCCTATTATTTATTTTTATTTTCCTCTATTTTATTATTATTTTTGTTTGTATTTTCTTGGGGGTGGCCGACTCAAGGCAGAGCAAGAACAGGAAAACACAAAGCAAAAGGAAAATATTAGGTATACATATACAATATAAAACATGCTTATAATATTATATGATGCAAGTTATATAACTCCAAGCAACACAACAAGAATTAAAATGTAATTTTGAATATATAATATTTGTTACATGTTATGTAGATGTTAATTTGTAAAGTTGCACTAAAACAGGACATTTCACGAAATACGTACTTAGGTTATACTTATGACATCTAGGGATATTTTGTCCCAGCATGTTTGACGTTGGCAACTCCTGAGTCTCACATTAACAATGACGGGGGTAGAAGAGACGTGGCTGTGAACCTCATAATGTCGACAATGTCACTATGATCTGGCCATTACAGTAGCCTCTACTTATGTCTATTGAACTCTGTCATGTCTACAGAGTCTCTGGATAACTTTGAATTGATTATTGATAGCGTAATTAGTACAAGGTAGGGATTGTTACGAATCAATGGGGACCCTCCCATTATCCTTTACGATCATGCTGCCGAGATCACTATTTTCAGATTTGTGACGTCTCACTTTCCCCTCTATCTATCTTTCCCTCTATGCACCTCCTCTGCCACCAAAATTGGAAGGGAGGAAATTAATACAAATTTATTTATGAAAGAAAAACAAGGAGGCACCCAGGCCAACAAAAATCATACAATCATAAACAATCGCTGAGAACACGTCGTCCGTACGCCACGGTTAATGCAAGTCAAGTGTGCTATCCCTGGAGTTAACTTTAAATATATACTGTGTATTTTAAGTGTCACTGACATTTAATATGTTCGCTTTAGGTAGTGTTTGGAAGATAATAACAAATCTTATCTCAAATAGTTGTTGCTCGAGTTTGGAAGGTACAGCCAAGACCTTAATCAAATCATTATAGGTCGAACTTTGGTTAAATGAATGTTATAAGGATCTCATTTATGTAGCGCTCAGGCTAATGACGAACCATTTGGCCACAATGACTGAGGCTAATGAGCTCTGTTGCTCCGGTTCCCATTCGGAAAGACACAGGTGGGATAGCAAGGTTGATACCAGTCAATCCTGACACACATACAGCTGTCTATCTATCTATCTATTTACTCAGGCCCAATCCCCACTTTTCCTATTTATTTCCTTTCTTTTCCTTTTCCCTCTTTTCCTTTTTTTTATTTTTGTTTGGGGGGTGGCAGACTCAAGACAGAGCAAGAACAGAGAAAACATAAAACAACGAACACACACAAACAAAACATAAATTCACACACATCTAGATCACCCAGGAGAAGACCCAGAGACCAGGGTCACCAAGGTCCCTCCAGCACTCCACCGGCCCCCGACCACTCGGAGAGGTTCCGATCTCGGCAGGCAGACATGCAGCGGAGCCGAAGCCACAAGCCCGCCCACCACACTTCCAGGTGCACCCTTCATATTCATCGTCTCCCCGGGCCAGGCGCCTGATGGACTATGATCTCGTCCAACTTGTGCCCGACCCCTTCCCCCAAATTACCATGTGTTCACTCATCTATTCACAAGCATTCTCCATTCATTCCTGTTTATTACAGTTGTGGACGACAAAATACGGTTGTTTGACTATTTTGCACAAAACACACTAGGCCGAGAGAGGGAGAGTGGCTAAGTGGAAAACAATTATTTCGAGTATTCGAGGCTATCAAAGTTGCTTCACTAACGTTAAAAGGTAATACCCCCATGTTTATCTTTGCTTAATTGGACCCAACATTGGATTAATCTAAACTAACATAACTCATCCAAACCTAAACCAATTTACATAACATAAACCATTCTCCGCTTAAGCCTATTTAGCCTAGGCTAACATAACTGTTGGTGTCCTAACATTGCCTTATATATAACAATAGCAACCTTCACTTGCCTACCCTAATCTAAAATATCCCAATCCTAATCCCATCTAATGTGTCCTAACTTAATTAAAGTTTAGTAAAACTAGCTGAGTCTTCTCTAATCTAACCTAAAAGCATTTAACCAAACCTAGGATAGCATTACCAAACCGAAGCTTAAATTTATCAACTCAAATAAGAATTAACCTAATCTAACCAACCTATCTCTACTCTAACTGAGCCTAGCTTATTGTAACCCTATCCTAACCTAATGTTTTAACCAAACCAATAATAGGGTAACCTAATCCAATCCTTGCCTAATCTCACCTCAAGTAACCCTTAATCTTAAACTCAACAAACGTCATCTGACTCAACCTTAACCAATTATAATATAATAATAATTATGCTAATTTAACTTCAAAGTGCGAGCAAAACGACTCCAATGAAGGCGGAAAGAGTTTGTGTATACTCCAGATGTTTGAACATATATATATATATATATATATATATATATATATATATAAACGTTGTCAGTAAATTGGACCCATTCAATTGATTTTAATACATTAGTAAGCAAATATATATTAGTAAATTAATGTATACAAACAAAACTCTTCATTTTACATCATTATGATTCTGACAACGACGCTTTTGTATCATTGTATTCTGAATGTATACTGCTGCGTGTAACCGTAGAGTATGTTTGTCTTCTCCATATTCTCTTTAAAGGTATAATGGTTTAGGCCTACCAGAATCCTAGCTTAATAAAGGTATAATGTTCTCATTATATTCATCAGATACGGTGCATACAACTCATTGAGTTAGGTCCATACATAGACTACAGTAGATCTGGACTTGACTCGAAAATGGAACTATGCAATAAGGGACCCAAAATCGGAGAACGAACCCCCAACTTCGAACCTCGAAACCGCGAAAATATAACATTTTCGCAGTTTCGCGGATCGAACTTGGGGGTTCGTTTTCTGAATTTGGGTCCCTTACTGCAAAGTTCCATTTTCGTGTCAAGTCCATATCTACTGTAGTCTATGGTCCATAATATTATGTGCAACTTTTCAATTTACTTAAGCATGACCAGTCTCCTTGGAATGTGTTGATCTGTTGATGTTCGTGTTCCTTTGTATATTCCTTTATATCACTATTCAAATTATTCGTGACTCTTCAACCGTTCAAACATCTCAGCCATTCTTTTCCAAAAGCTTCAAAATTCCGAAGCTTCAATTAAAGTATCTGATCTATGCGTTAAACAGGCCTGTTCGGTCCCACTGGATTTCAATTATTGTTTTATCTGTTCACACTTCGGCTTGGTTAAAAACCAAAGCAATATATTAAACATTTCAGTTGAAAAGGATCTGCTAATTTCGTTGAATTAATATTTTGTATAGTTGTGAAAAACACTATCCCGTTTATTTAAAAAGGTATACACACTGTTAATATATTTTGGATCTATCCATCTATCTATTGCCTGACGCCGTGATCCCCAAAGTGGTGGCCACGAACGAAACGCCCCTATGCATCTCTGTCCCAGTCAGTTGACGCCCCTCCTCCCAACCAGCACCGCCTTCATCCATATACTTCTTCACTCCATCCTTCCACCTCTCTCTCGGTATACCTCTCCCTCTCTGTCCTTCCACCTCGCTCTCGTAAACCCTCTTAGTAATTCTCTCGCTTCACATACGTTCCATATGGCCGAACCATCTCAAGGTGTTCCTTTTTACACTTTCCAGCACACCTCCATCTTACTTCATCATTCGTCTGTCTATCCCTCCATGTAACTCGGCAGGCACTTCTCAAGTAACTCATTTCCATCACTCTCACTCTTGGTATGAGTCTCTCCACCAACGACCATGCTTCGCTTCCGTAAGTCAGTGTCGGGATTACCACACTGTCATGCAAGGACTTCTTCACTTCATGCTGACC
This sequence comes from Paralithodes platypus, assembly GCA_032716605.1. Lineage (NCBI taxonomy): Eukaryota > Metazoa > Arthropoda > Malacostraca > Decapoda > Lithodidae > Paralithodes > Paralithodes platypus. Next base: position 22,115,743 of record CM064579.1, on the reverse strand, counting down.
ACCCTATTTCTTGTTACTGGTTTTAGCTTTACTACAACCCTCTTCCCCTGGTGTACCCTCTCCCGCACTTCTTCATCCATACTCCCATCTTTACTCAGCACACTGCCCAGATAAATAAATGAGCTGACAATCTCCATAGCCTGACCGTTCAACCTCATCTCACACTCTGTGGCTTCATCCCTTTCGAAGACCATAACCTTGCTCTTCCCCGCATTTACCCTCAGATTCCGTTTTCATTTAGGATACCTTTAGAAATATATTTCAATGCTGGCAATTGTATTAGTTTGGTTATCCAAGAAGTTTGAGGGCTAAATATGGCCTTGCATTATTGTCTGAGAGTGTACATTCACGAACGATGATAAGGATTCACCCTTATGAGCTTGAGTTTAATCTAAGAATAGTATACAGTTAAATAATATATCAAATACTTCCAAGTTAGGTTTCAAAGGTTTAACGAGTGAGTGTACTGTACCAAACAGCTGTGGACACTAAATGCTTCCAATCCACTTAAATCCATTTCGAGAATAAACGAGACAAAACAATGCTCTCTTGTATCCAAGATGCTTCAGAATTGAGTTTGCACCAATAAGTGTATATTCAGCATTGGTTACGACTGCACATTCATGGACAAAACATATATATACAACAATGGGTAAACAACTAGTAAACATACATGCAGTATTTTTTGTAAACATGGTCGTACGCCAAACCAATTGCTTAGTAATGTTTATCAATATGTTTATGTTTGTGAAGTGATCAGACAAGCCAGGCAAAAGTGTGTAATAGACTACAGTCAATGTTTGAAGCAGAATGGAATCCTGTCATTAATCCATTCAGTACGATGGCGTCACTTGACCCTCATCGTGCTAACACTACAAGAGTATAACTGTAGTTAAGAAGCAAGCTTTGTGAAAAGCACAACTTCAATTAAACATTATTTTAACACACGCACTTCTTTCCTAGGTTTACTAAATTGTTTGAACATAAACAGAATAAGTCATAATTCCCTCTTTGGAGTTCGTTATTCAAAAATATATTAACTCTATACCAATGATCCCATTACTATAACATTTCTCCATGCAACATTATGTCTGTAAGTATTTACCATGTACAGCCACGCTGTAGGACCAAGTCCTATTTTCACAATTACACGGTTTCTATAAAAGGAATATAGAAATGTTGTTTTTGTGAAATTAGGACATGGTTTTAGAAACAAAAATAAATAAATAAATCCATGATGAAACTGATTACAGCTTTGCCATAAAAGTAGGCTATTATTCACGTTGGCCATGCATTTTCTTCCAAGTTGAAAGAATAAAAGTAGGATACGAATTATGAGTGGATTTTCCATTCTTTTTCTTTTTAAGACACCCGAAGTTAAGATGTTGGAGATATTATACAACCTTTGAGCGAGACCGTAACTTGTTAATTCTCATTATAACGCAGGGTCTCTACTCATTAGCTGGGAGAGAGATGTGTAGCCCAGAATAGTTCTTCCCTAATTAATGAATGGTAATGGTGGGAATTAACTTGGATTTTGCATTTTACACTACAAATGATTTCACATTTATTATTTTACCTATCCAGTTATTCTAGATTTGTTGTTGTTGTTGTTGTTGTTCCCTAAGCTGCCTGGCCGAACAGCCCCGAGTCCCTGTGGAAGGCCATGGCCACGATCGGGCTTTCCCACAGAGCTCTCATTGAGTGTAGATTGTGTTGTTGGCGTAAGTGGTTGTGTGAAATGCAGTCTTCTATGATGTGTTTAATGGTATGGGATGCTGTGTTACATCCCGGGCAGACGTCGACGACGGAGTCATCCAGTCTCTTCTGATAGCTCAGGAGAGCTGGATGGTGTCCGCATCTCAGCCTGACCAGGTGGACTCTGTCCTCGCGAGGAAGGGAGGATTCGGAAGGATGGGTTTCGGGAGGTCGTGCTTGCAGCTGCGTGTTGTCTGTGAGTGAGTGGATGGATCGGCGAGAGATATGAGTATGGATGTGCTTCTGGAAGTTGGTTCGGGGTGGACAGGGAGGGAGAGAGGATAGTAATCGTGTGTGATACTGTGTGCTGGGTGTTGTTTTGATATTTCTTGGTGTCTGTGGGTGTGTTGCCATGTAGTTTAGTGGGTGGTCCTGTTTCGTGGAGGCTGCTGCCAGGAATTGAGTGCCTCTCATGTCCAGATGGTCTTTGACTTTGAGGATTTTGGTTTCTTGATGTAGGTGATGTGTGGGTGCAGTAGCTGTGCAGCCTGTAATGATATTTAGGGCTTTGTTTTGAATAGTCTGTAAGGTCTTATGATGTGTTTCAGCTAGGTTAGAAGCCCAGGCTGGGCTTGCGTATTCCATCACTGATCTTATGTATTGTTTATATACTGTGGAGGTGGTTTCTTTGTTGTGTCCAAATTTTGTGTGAGCAAGTGACCTGAGGGCGTTAAGTCTGGGTGTCAGTTTCTTTTTAATATTTGTGGTGTGCTGTTTGAATGTCATATGAGTATCATATGTTACTCATAGGATTTTGGGTGTGTGTGTATGTGTTAGTGGTGTGTTGTTTATGGTGAGTTGAGGGATGTATTCATGTTCTCCTGTCCAGCTTGTGAGCAGGGTTGCGGTGGATTTGGCTGGAGCTAGATTAAGTATGTTTGTAGTGCACCAGCCTTGTAGTGTGTTGAGATAGGGTTGAAGGAGATCTGTTGCTCTGTTTGGGTCATGGTGTGTGCATGTGAGTGTTATGTCATCTGCATAGGAGGCTAAGTTTATTTGGGGCGTATTGGGTGTAGTTATATCGTGCATGTACAGATTGAAGAGTGCGGGCGATAGGACGGATCCTTGTGGGACTCCGTTTTGGAAACTTTCTGATTCTAGATCACTGACCGGAAAAAGATACGTGTGCACATCTGCCTGCTAGGAAGTTGGCCAGCCACCTTTTTGTGTTGTTGTGCATGTTTGTGTTGTAGATTTTGTTTGTTAGGTTGTGGCGGGGGATGGCATCGAAGGCTTTACTAATGTCGAGTGTGGCTAATAATGATCTGTGTGGTGGTCTAGCTGAGTTGATGCCGTCAAAAGCTCTTTGTGTAAGGTCTATGAGAAGAGTGTTTGTGGAGTGCAGTGGCCTAAAGCCATGTTGTGTTGGAGCTAGGGGTAGGTCGGGTGTAATTAGTTGTAATACTAGGCGTTCCATGACTTTGGAGGGGGTGCAAAGGAGTGTGATGGGGCGGTGCGAGGAGGGTAGCGGGGGGTCTTTGTTGGGTTTGGGGAATGTGATGATGATACCATGCTTCCAAATGTCTGGTATTGTGTTGTGTGAATAACTGTAGTTTGATATGTTAGTGAGTGCTTGTATGCCTTGAGGTCCCAGGTGTCTGAGGTGTATGTTGATTATGTTGTCTAGGCCACAGGCGGGTGAGTGCTTGAGATTTGTTGGGGGACCACGAATTCTTATGAGTGGGCTAGAGACTGTGGCATCCGAGTATACCGTGGAAATGCATAATTACCAAGCATAACCACCTCATTCGAATGAACATTCTGTCCTATAAATATATAACTATTATTTCTAGTGTTGTCCTTGTAAATGTTTGGGAAGTGCTTACTGGGATATGTGTTGTGAAGATTCTTTATCATTTTAAGCACAATTAGTATTTCTCTTCTACTTCTGAGTTTCGCCAAGCTAAATATGTTCAATTTTAGTTGACCATTATAAGTCTTAATTCTTAGTCTGAAAATATTTGTAGTTACTATCCATTAAACTCTCTCCATTTTTTTCAAAATTATGTTCATAATATGAGGGCCAGCATTTAGAAATATATTATATATAAGTTTGGGTGAGGGCTGGTTCTGGCCAGAGTGAGGTTTGGCATCTTCTACCCATTCTTAGCCGTTTCTGTCTGTCTCTCTTCATGTACTACTTTTCTTACTTCGAGGGAGGGAGTCTAGGACTCCTCCCCTTGTAAAATTGACGTACTAGACTAGACAGAGAAAGCAGTGAAGGAACGCGAAAGTGGTCCCAGACCTTAGGAATTGGAACTTTTATGTTGCCTTTGTTTGGTCTCTGTCTCGAGCCGGTCATCCCCAGCTGCGGGGTATGTGTCTGGGTATATACATACATATTCAAAGGTTCAACAAATGAATGACAATCCAGAGAGACGATGGACGTTTCTCGTTGATTTTCATAACAACACAATTTGAATACAGCATTTACGGATATAAAATATGTACTTTTAATTGTGATTTTTATATGCAGAATCGACACAGAATTCCTGTGTAAGCAATTTATCAGCTTTCTGAATTGTCGAAATTGAAGGCGAAAACGCCATATCTGACTGACAACAGGTAGATTAAGGGGGTAGTACTCTCTTTTTATGGACCCCCTTCTCCCTCAAGTTTAGCATATCAGTTTTGAGGTTTAACCCTGCTCAGGCATATTGGCCCCATATGGGGCAAAAAAATATGCGTAAAACAGGTTTTTCGCGAATATTTCACGACCGGAGGCCGATGGCAAGAAGTTTTGAAGACGAGCAGTCAGTCCGCTTCGTCCTACGACTGGGAGAGGGTGTGAGCCGCCGCTCTATCTCCTCCCCTTTCCTGTACCAACCTGTCCGGTCACCATATGGGGTCCATAATCCCAAATGTGTACTACAAATTTCCCCTTCCTATCGAACTTTTTTTTATCCCCAGAGTTCTGCCTTGTTGTCACCCAAGACCCTCAGCCATCCCCTCCACAGCCCTGCAACCAAATTAATCCAGCTTATGTAATGTATGAGATATGCCTCACTTTTGTTAACTTTTTTTTTTCACTACTTTTTTTTTTATTTTTTATGTATGACTTAATATTTACAGTAGTGTAATTTGCTCTTAACATAATATTAAGCATTAATTGTAGTTTCTATTGGTAACAAGAAATTTAAAATCCATCAATCTGTTTTTGGGTGAGAGTCGTTTAAAGTGCCGGTCCCCATATGGGGCCACATTGCTAATATTGCCACACTTCTGGAACATTACCTGAGCAGGGTAAAGACGTTCGTTCCGTTAGTTTGGCAATTTTAAGACCTTTCGCCTAATTTTTGTTGTCAATATTAAGACCTTTCGTGCCTGTTAGGTGACGATGTTTTCCTGGCGAGCGAAAGCGAGCCTTTAATTTTAGAAGGAACCGGCCTTTGGCCGAGACATTTCTCTACCGAAAAATGTACAAATTTATCTAGGGGTTATTTTTCAAAGCTTGATGGAGGTCTAGTGAGGAAATTAAAAAATTAAATAAATAAATAAATATATACATAGACCAAAAGCCAAGCACTGCCCCCTTAAGTTAAAATAACTACAGTAATTCAGATTGTGATGATCGTCCAATCTAAGAAACATTATTGGATGAGTTATAAAATAATACTGTATACAATTAATCCATAAATTGTTTTGTCTGATGACGCTTTCGAGATATATACTGTAATTATGTTTACTTCATAGCGTTTCCCTATATTGAAAGTAATACTGCTATCCACACATCGTTCATTGGTCTAGATCATTTTGACCCCTACGTTTGATGGAATATTTACTCTGTAGACATAATTTACATCATCACCTATTATGCATGTGAGTCGGTCATGGATATATTCAATAATAAACATATCAGGAACATAACAGGTTCAAAGTCCATTTTAAGGTTTAGCCCTGGTTTTTCTATGGGATATTACTTTCTTTTATCAATGTGTATGAAGGAGACAAACGGCAAAGTTGCCTGTAATAAGTGTCCCTCCCCCCGAAGTGTAAAGAGTGAATGAGAGCCAAATTCAAGGTATGTTAGAGGAAACGCCCTTGATAAAGCCAATACAGTATATATATATATATATATATATATATATATATATATATATATATATATATATAATGAAGTGCCAATATTATTAAGACAAACAATGGACTTGACTAGAAGTAGGAATATAAGCAGTGCACACAAGTGACACAGCTATAGTGTATGTATACAATAGGGTAACAGACACAATACATTAACAAGAGGAACACGATGCTGGAATCACAATGAAACAGAATTACACAATTATACACCAAATACAGGTTTTGTTAGGATTCTATTACTCATCAGGGACCTTAGAGCTGAAAACAAATGCTGTGCGAGGATAGCGGGGGGGGGGGAGGGGGCTAATGCAGAAGATGGCTGGCGACATTGTGGGAGTAATGTGGTTTTAACCCATACAGTACCAGGGGCGTCCTTTTCACCCTATTCTAGTAACTATTTGAATATTTAATTCAGCTTAGGAAGGACCTCTAACAATAATAAGGGTTCACACTATCTCAATCAACCCTTTTAATTACCATAGATCCTTCCTAAGCTGCATAATATAGTCTAAATATAGCTAGAATAAAATATAGCACGTCGCTGGTGCTCAAAGGGTTAAGGAGGGTTAATGGGACAGGAATTCTCTAATGGTTGGACAGGTGAAGGGGGTTGGGTGGGAGTGGTCCACATGAAGTCCTCTCAGTGGTGGCTGTGAACTTGGCAACAATGGGAAGTGGTCCACGAAAGATTTGACTTGGCTACTGTTTAGGGGGGGGGGGTGGGGGGGGGGGGGGGCCAGGGGAGTTCATTGGTTGACACTGTTATGGCGTCTGGCCCAGCTACAGGTATTTCCTCGAACAATGAAGATGATGGGTTACAGGTGGGGGTTTTGGGAGGTTGAGGGAATGCGATGGTCAGCACCGTGGTGTCCGACATTGCCACAGGTATCTCTTGAATTCATATTATCACCAACCCACCAACTAACTTACAAATAAACATAGTTAATGAAATCAATTAAACTAATGAATACATGTGGTACTCAAAGAATTCGAAACTAGGATACTCACACCGAAATTCAGTGCACTAACCATTAGGCTATGAAGACAGTTAATTAAAGGTTTATACACAAGCTCAATATATTATCCATTCTCAAATACTGGATATTAATCTAAGCATGTACATAGGAATTACCCAACTGCACTATGATAGCTTAATGATTACACAAATGGAATGGGTCATTGCTAACAAAAACTCTTGAATAACAGGAATACTCAAACACATGGGTAAGGGGGTACAGGTGGGGCTGTGTGATGGTTAGAGGAATGCGATGGTCAGCACCGAGGAATCTGACCCTGCTACAAGTATCTCTCGCAAGACAGGAACCCTCAAACATGAACACTCGAACAGCAGGTGCACTCGAACAACAGGAACACTCAAACAACAAGAACACTCAAATCAAAGGAAGTCTCGAACAACAAGGACAACTCTGCTGTTACTGCTAGGGGCGCTTTCTCCTCCAGGGTTATTAGATTTTGATGCGGCAGGGTGAGAAGGGGTCCAGTCAACGGACCGGTTCCTCCTGCCCTCCGACCCAAGAAAGAAGTTGTTAGATCTTGGGCGAGGTTTTTGGCAATCAGTCTCTCTACACCTTTAATGTCTTGGGGAGTTCATCCTTCCACTGGCGACTTAACTCTTCAAAGTAGTCATCCTCGGTGTTCATTAGGCTTCTCAAATCCATTATATCGTCGCTCTCTGGCAGGGGAACCTCCTGTGGCAGGGTAAGCAGTATATTGGGACTATTCTATTATCTACACTTCTGTCCTTTTCTTGGGTAGGGATGTCAGACCTTAGTCTACAATTCTTTCTCAGAAGGCCCCATAAGTAGGCCTACTTAGTGCCGTCTGGTACAGGGTGGGTTGATGCTTGGTATGAGGCAGGGAGGAAGAGAAGCAGGAGGGTCTGAAAGTGTCGCGTTTGCAAGCCTCTCTGTCTTGGGATGGGATTCTGGGCCTTATTTGGGACCGTTGTATTTTGGAATCGAGGGGCTTCTCTGGTCCTCTTAAGTAGGCCAATCACGTTGCGAGGCCCAACTTGTGTTTGCTCCTTTGACCTAGGAGCAAGGTGATGATCAGGGGTGGTATGAAGTCAAAGTTTTGAGGACTCCCCGGGCTGTGGCTGGCCAATCATCTCCTTCGGTCAGCTCTTCATTCCCTTTCGTACCCTGCACCGATACTGTCCCCAAGGATGTACCTGACGACCAACCAGGGGCCTCAGTTGGGGTACAAATGAATAAGGAAAGGGTTCCACCTGCAGTGTCATGAGTGGCACGGATGTTAGGGTGGTCAGGTAATCATCGCACCGACCTTATGTACTCAGCCAATCTCTTGTAAAATATAAACCCCACGGATGACTCTTAAGCTGGCCACACACATAGGTGACTGGCCTGAGAGTGATTATATGTGGACGCTGATGATTGTCGTTAATGCATAGAGAGAGGACACAAATCATCGCTCCAGTTGACTTATTTTTTTGACTTGTTATATTTTTTAATGTCAGCATTTTCATTAACTTTCTCGCATAACTCTAATAAGATGCTTGCTTTCTCTGTTTGTATGAATACTCAGCACGTCTAACTTTTCACAAGCATGGGAAGCTTCTGTACATTCCTAATAACTCCAGAATATCATTTGTATCCATATATTTCGCACAGTTTGTAACAGCACTAGGCCTATCAATGACGGAGTCCAGTACATGGGAATGTAGTGAACCGTTCAAAAGATGGTGGCAGGACAATACCTACAAGTTATAATATCATAACGGCATGAAGTTGCAGCAGAACAGTCCCTACACACAGACAACTGGCATCATGACGGCGTGAGGTGGCGGCAGGACAAGCTTTACACGCAGACGACTGGCGTCCATGATGCCGATGCCCACACATGTGAACAATACTAAATACAAGGACGCACTGTGTTCCTGTACAGAGCAAAAAGCTGTGCAGGGGTAAAGAACCCTTTGAAGCGGTTGCACACGCACACCCAGCTTCTGGGAGGTCGCCTTAGCAAGAGTGGTAATATGGTCCTTCCAGGAGAGAGCAGAAGACAACATTTGCTTAAATTAGAAGGAACATAGATGAGCCTCAACGACACTATGATGCTCATGAATGAATTGTGTGGGGATTCATGTTGAAGGACACACACACACACACAGAAACACAGACCCCCTAGGGTGTAAGGGGGCCTTCGTCTAATGGTTGAGGAAAAAAAAAATGCCTCACGCATCTTACTGCGTGTGTACAAGGCGACTAATAGGGGGATGGGGATAGACTTGTGGACCAACAGCCATTACTATGCAATAGAGTCTTTATCTTAGCACTGTCTTGGTATGGCACTGCTGAGGCTGGTGGGGTGCGGATAGGTGCCACAGGGGACTGAATCTTACCTGGGCGCTGTTTGGCACCACACCTGTGTCAGGAACAGTGTTTGCATGTTGGAACAGTGTTGGGGCAGGACTTTATTGTTCTATAATTCAATTGCCTAATATACAGTAGAGTCTTGTTATGGTGCTGTCTTTTTGTAACACTGTTAAGGCTGGGGTGGTTGCAGATACTGCAGGTGCAAGTGCTGCAGGGAGACTTTGTTGAGTCTTGTTGAGGCATGGTTAGCATTTTACCAACATCAGCCACAGTGATGACTTGGTGGGGCAATGCTGTGACAGGACTTTATTTTTTTTATTATATTTTTTTTCTATGTGAATGAGGGAGACAAAAGGCATAACTGCCTGCAGCGAGTGCCTCCCCCAAGTTTCAAAGAGCGACAGGGCCGAAATCAAGGGACGTTCAAGCTAAAATGCCTGGACACAACGAGTTTGAATTGATTTAAGTCATAGAAAGAGGGAAAGACTGATTCTGGGAGCGAGTTCCAGAGCTCAGCAGTTGAATAGAAGAAAGTTGTGAATAGCGTTTCACTCTTGGGTTGGAGAGTTGCACAGAGTAGGGGTGGGATTGTGTTGCAAGGCGGGTACTACGTACCCTATGTAGAGGAGGTGGTATACACTGGGAAAGCTCCGAGGAATACTGATTATTGTAGTAGCGATAGAATAGTGAGAGAGTTGCAACATCGCGGCGAAGAGAGAGAGATTGCAGAGAGTTGGTGAGTGGACGGGAGTTAATGATACGAAAGGCTTTCCTTTCTACTTTATCAGTACACTACAACTACTGAAAGGCAACCCCCCGTCTGAGCCGTTACAATGCATGTAATGGAAAAATGACGTTGAACCATTGTATTGTATGTATGTACACATACACAGTAGATTTACTACAGTATATATTTGTTCTGGCTTCTTAAATATTGGTGCCGAATATATATCAAGTCAAGAGTTGCCCTCTCCCGCCCATACTTATCTTATACTTATCTTATAAGTATCTGTATTGTACATCCGGATGCAGATATATGGATACAACTGAAAGCCACGTTCAAATGTCTACCCTATGTTAAAATAACTTTGAAAAGTTGACAACATGAAATTAAGCCCCATATGAGGACGAGCACATTATTGACAATGTTTCGCAGATAGCTTCTTCAGTGACCTAAAGAAGCTATCTGCGAAACGTTATCAATAAAGTGCTCGTACTAATATGATGCTTATATCTATGTCTACCCTACCTTGACAAATTCATCCTTATTTATCTCTCTATATATTTAAAAAAGAAACAAAAATATCTATATTGTCAGCAAAATTGAATGTTGATGTTTCAAAAACAATTCACACGACAGCCAAATAGTTAGTGAATTTAAACATTGCATTATCTGTATGCACATTAAACAAGAATTACTTGCTCTTCTTGACAGGAATTAATAAAATGCAAATAATAGTAAAGTAGATGTGCAGTTTTCACATTTAAAAAATATATACAACAAATATAATATATAAAACTGCATACCAAACTCTGCTGCCTAGAATTCTTTAAATGGTGTTTAACCCGGGAAGCGCGTAGCTATGGTATTTGAAATGTCCTGCCAGGATAAAAGTATTTAGGTTCATTCCCGATGAAAATCGTCATTCTACCATAAATATCGTTATTACTTATTCATATGTGCCTATTTTACGTAGAATATGAAGATATTAACCATGTAAGAGCAATAAAGCAAGTGGGAATATTATTTGGGCGGTAAAAAAGACGTATTATTGCCACCCGATTGTATCAGGAGGGGAGAGCCGGCGCGGAGTATATCCTCCCCTCCCAAACTCTAAAGCGGGACTGACGGGCCTTGACGGCTCTAAGTAGAAGTCTCTTTCTTACTAGGATCTCTAGCTGCCTCGCCCGTGTAATAGAGACCGTGTGAGGTTAATTTGCGCCAAAAAATACCCGATAAAATGGGGAATAAGAGGAAAAATAGGTGATAATTGAGAGGGGGGGGAGGGGACACATGTGGAGGAGTAATAGAAGGTATGGAGGGTGAATTATCTCACTTAATCACATATTGCTTTGTTTTGAATGACAGTGGAGTGTTTTGAAAGGCATTTTTTATACCTAACCTCTTAAGAGTCCCGTCGCCTTCGCCCAGTAAAACCTCAAAAGAGTCTCGATACCAACCCCGGGTTAATCTCTTTGGTTAAAACTGTTTATATATATACAGGGTGTCCCGCGAGTTTTGTAAAATACTTCCAGAGATGAAAGATTAAGTAATTCTAAGTAAAAACTGTTATATACACATAGGGGGGCATTGTTTTGTAGTTATGGACCCTTAAAGTAAAAACTGTTATATACACATAGGGGGGCATTGTTTTGTAGTTATGGACCCTTAAAGTAAAAACTGTTATATACACATAGGGGGGCATTGTTTTGTAGTTATGGACCCTTAACCCTTTCACACATTTATGACGCAGAGGTTGCCAGATTAGCAATAAGAAATAGAGTTCTCTCACTCTTATAATTACCTCTCCAAAATTAGTTTTCTGCCCACAGCTAACTCAAAGACAACTGCAGAGGTTGAAGTAACTAAACTAAAGGTTTCTAATTATCCCTGATGATAATACAGTCTTTAAAGTATCCCCAATAGGCTCAAAATCGCGTCATATGTCGGAGAGGGTTAAAGTAAAAACTGTTATATACACATAGGGGGGCATTGTTTTGTAGTTATGGACCCTTAAAGTAAAAACTGTTATATACACATAGGGGGGCATTGTTTTGTAGTTATGGACCCTTAAAGTAAAAACTGTTATATACACATAGGGGGGCATTGTTTTGTAGTTATGGACCCTTAAAGTAAAAACTGTTATATACACATAGGGGGGCATTGTTTTGTAGTTATGGACCCTTAAAGTAAAAACTGTTATATACACATAGGGGGGCATTGTTTTTTAGTTATGGACCCTTAAAGTAAAAACTGTTATATACACATAGGGGGGCATTGTTTTGAGTTATGGACCCTTAAAGTAAAAACTGTTATATACACATAGGGGGGCATTGTTTTGTAGTTATGGACCCTTAAAGTAAAAACTGTTATATACACATAGGGGGGCATTGTTTTGTAGTTATGGACCCTTAAAGTAAAAACTGTTATATACACATAGGGGGGCATTGTTTTGTAGTTATGGACCCTTAAAGTAAAAAACTGTTATATACACATAGGGGGGCATTGTTTTGTAGTTATGGACCCTTAAAGTAAAAACTGTTATATACACATAGGGGGGCATTGTTTTGTAGTTATGGACCCTTAAAGTCGGCATTTTGGTGTGTTTTGTCATTTCTAACCCAGTTTTCTACAATAAGATGAGGATAGGAAAAAATTATTAAGTGTATTATGAAGCATGATATAAATACTTCAAACTGACACCAAAAAATTCCCTACATCGTACTTCATATTCCCTTGACATGGAGTTGAATATTACAAGAAACCAACAAAACTTAATTTTAAGCTTATCATCACGGAAAGAAGAAAGGAGCTACAGAGAATTTGTTGGTGTTTTCAATACGTATTGATACCATGCACCATCATACAGCATTTAACGTTATCGCTATTCATTTTCTTTACTCGGAAAATGGGTTTAAACTGACAGAAAACACCAAAAAATCCTCTGTAGCTCCTTTCTTCTTTCCGCGATGATGAGCTTAAAATTAAGTTTTGTTGGTTTCTTGTAAAATTCAGTTTGAAGTATTGATATCATGCTTCATAATACACTTTCTAGTTTTCTTTCCTATCCTCATCATATTAAAGAAAAACAGGGTTAGAAATTACAAAAAACACCAAAATGCCGACTTTAAGGGTCCATAACTACGAAACAATGCCCCAAAAAGCCTATGTGTATATAATAGTTTTTCCTTAGAATTACTTAATCTTTCATCTCTGGAAGTATATATATATATATATATATGTATGTATTTGTATACCCAGGAACATACCCCATTGCTGGGGGTGGCGGACATGAGACAGAGCCTGAACAGCAACATCATTTAACCCTTGTTTCGTGGCTGACGACTTAAGTAGAAAGAGACAAGTCGCCCATACTTCGGCTGACGACTTATGTAGATTTTTTTTTTTTTTTTTTTTTTTTTTAAAGAGACAATGAACGGAGGAAGGAAAAACACATAAAACAAAAAGGTCCATGTGCCTAAAGGCATCCTCCATTCATAAAATGTTTGTAACAACTGGATTTAAACTTTTGTAGATTGTAAGTTTGTGGAAAGCAACTCGAGGGAAGTGAATTCCAAAGAGTAGTAGTTCTAGGGATAAATTAATTTTGATAAGCAGAAGTTCTGCATTGTGGAGGAGAAAGTGTAAATTCATGGGCGCTCTCAGCTGCCCTAGTTCTACGGGGAAAGATGTGGAGAGGCGGCACAATTGAAGCAAGTTCCTCGGAACAATTGCTGTGAAAATATCTGTAGAATAATGCAAGGGATGCAACGTTTCTTCGTATGGATAATGTAGGAAGGTCCTGTGTGATTGCAGGGTTATTGATTAATTTAATAGCTTTATTTTGAATTTTGTCCAACTACCTCAATGCAACCACTCCACTTCCACTCCACAGAGGTGAACAGTAATCCATCTGAGACTTCTATATATTTCGGCCAACTGCTCGTCAGTGAAGAATTCTCGAACTCTGTACAGAAGTCCCAGTTTTTTAGAGGCATTCTTAGCAATGCTTCTAACATAATGTGTCCAGCTCAAGTTAGTAGTTAATGTTACACCGAGAATGTCAATACTAGGGGAAGTGGGAATATTTACATCATTCAAAAATATATGGGAGTCAGTGAGATTCTGTCGATTAGAAACTTGAATGTACTTGGTTTTCTGTGCATTAAAGGAAACTAGATTCTTTCGTCCCCATTCATTAATGGCTAATTCCTGCTATAATTTATGTATGAAACTAAATCTGGTGGTCAGGCAGTGTACTACAGACTCCCTCCCACTCCTCCTCATCACGGGAACGTTGGTTAGTACCGCTATCGCAGTTGTGATGGATAGACAAAATTTGCCAGTGTCCGATTCCGTATGAGGGGTGGTGCGAGGGCGAGTGAGAGGTGTGCGAGCCTAGCCTATGTAGTGTGTTACACTAGGCGCGAGGCAATGACGGTCACAGCGTACATGTGTGCGTGTGTGCGTGTGTGCATTCTTGGTTGTAGGCCTGTTTACCCAGAGAGAGAAAGACTGACTTTAGTCATTTTGCAAGCATATTTATGGCATTACCTCTGAAAGCTTGTGTACGTGTGTGGTGTTGCTATTGGGAGGGAGGAGAAGGAGGAGAGAGAGCCAGAGAGAGAGAGCTACATAGAGCTACATAGATACACAGACCACACAGACCTCAAGGTCCTTACTAGGCAGTCTGGCCTCACAAACTATATATGTACATATGCATATACAGTATATATATATATATATATATATATATATATATATATATATATATATATATATATATATACTGTATATATACACCGGTACATACATATACACACATACACACACACAGACACACATACACATACATACATACATACATACATATATATACAGTATATATATACATACTGTACAGTGCACACACATACACATACATACATTTTTTTTCATATCACCCCAGCCCTCTGCAGATAGAGGTCAAGCCTTCCCTTGAAAGCGTTTATTGTGTCGCTCTCCACCACTCTCGCTGGTAGTTTATTCCACTCTGTCACCACATTGTAGGTGAAGAAACTCTTTGTGACATCTAGGTTTGCCTTTTTGGTTTTTAATTTCATTCCATTTCCGCGAGTTTGATTAGTATTGTTTAATGTGAATAGTGCATTTACATCGACTTTGTCGAAACCTTTTAGTATCTTAAAGCACTCAATAAGCTGACCCCTCAACCTCCTCTTTTTTAATGAGAACAGGTTCAATTGTTTAAGTCTTTCTTCATATGGTTTATTTCTTAATGAGGGTATCATCTTCGTCGCTCTACGCTGTACTGACTCGAGTCTTACAATGTCCTTGATCAGATAAGGTGACCAGAACTGCACACCATGGAGATCGTCAACTCTTTTAAGTATCTGGGCAGTGTGTTGAGTAAAGATGGGACTATGGATGAAGAGGTGCGGGAGAGGGTACAACAGGGGAAGAGGGTTGTAGGAACGCTAAAAGCAGTAACAAGAAATAGGGTGGTCAGTATGGAAGTGAAGAAGTCCTTGCATGACAGTGTGGTAATCCCGACACTGACTTACGGAAGCGAAGCATGGACGTTGGTTGAGAGACTCAGACCAAGAGTGAGAGCAGTGGAAATGAATTACTTAAGGAGTGCGTGTGGAGTTACATGGAGGGATAGACAGACTAATGAGGAAGTAAGAAGGAGGTGTGGTGTGGAGGTAGATGTGCTGGAAAGTGTGAAAAGGAACAACTTGAGATGGTTCGGCCATATGGAACGTATGGAAAGCGAGAGAATGACTAAGAGGGTGTACGAGAGCGAGGTGGAGGGACAGAGGGGGAGAGGTAGACCGAATATGAGGTGGAAGGATGGAGTGAGGAACTACATGAACGAAGGCGGTGCTGGTTGGGGGGAGGGGCGTCGACTGACTGGGGACAGAGGTGCATGGGGGCGGTTCGTTCGTGGCCACCCCTTCGGGGATCACGGCGTCAGGCAATAGATAGATAGATAGAACTGCACACCATATTCAAGGTGGGGCCTCACCATACTTTTGAACAGTGGCACTATTACGTTTTCATGTTTATACGTAAATTTTCGTTTAATAAAGCCCAATGCTATGTTTGCCTTATTTGCAGCTGCTATACATTGGTCGGAAGTTTTTAGGTTTTCAGATATTAGTACCCCTAGGTCTTTTACTACCGTTGCGGTTTTTATTTGTTTGCCATTCATTTCGTATTTGTATTTCATATTTCTGCTACCAACCTGCAGCACCTGACATTTATCGACATTGAAGGGCATCTGCCATTTTTTCGACCACTCTGATATCTTGTTTAAATCAGATTGCAACACATTTCTATCATCTTCGTTCAGGACTGTATTTCCTATTTTTGTATCGTCGGCGAATTTGGAAATGGTGTTGTTTACCCCTACATCAATATCGTTAATGTAAATGAGAAACAGGACCGGTCCAAGGACTGAACCCTGTGGAACTCCACTAGTGACAGGCTCCCACTCCGATTCCACTCCCTTTATCACCACTCTCTCTCTTCTGTCTGTAAGCCAATTTTTTATCCAAGAATGAATTTCACCTTTGATACCTATCCTCTCCAGTTTAGCCAATAGTTTTCGGTGAGGCACCTTGTCGAAAGCTTTTTGAATTGTGAATAGTTTGTTATAAAATTCAATCAAATTTGTTAGGCATGACTTATTTGAACTAAAGCAGTGTTGACTATTTTAGATTAGGTTGTTTGATTCGAGGTAATCTACTATCTTATCTCTAAGGATTTTTTCCATGATTTTTCCTACAATTGAAGTTAGACTAATTGGTCTGTAATTACTCGCTTTGGCCTTGCTACCCTTCTTGTATATCGGCGTAATGTTCGCATCTTTCCAATCACTCGGTACAATCCCCTGTAGTAATGATAAGTTAAATAGTTGTGTCAGGGGTTTTGCTATTTCGTCCTTAACATTCTTAATTATTTTCGGGTGGAGCATGTCGGGTCCCGGGGTCTTATTTACATTTAAATTACTCAATTTGCTTTGTACTTCGCTAACACTGATGGTGAAATCTCCTATCACATGAGTTGAGGTGTTATTTTCAGGGGTATGATCGACAATTTCTTCTGTGAAAACTGAGCCGAAATATTTGTTGAGCAGATTTGCCGTGTTTGTGTCACCTGTTATTGTCTGGCCATCTTCTATTAGCGGTCCGATTCCGCTTTTGATCTGTTTATTTTTATTTACGTAACTGTAGAATTTTTTGGGGTTTGTGGCACTTTCTCTGGCAATAGTAATTTCGTAATTTTGTTTGTTCGCCCTAATTATTTTTTTCACTTCCCTTCTACTATTTTTGTACAAGTTTTTAATTACTTCAGTGTTTGTGTTATGTTTTACAAGTTTGTGGAGTTGATTCCTTTTCCTTATTGTCTTGCCAATGTCTCTACTGTACCAAGGGGGCATACTTGATTTCGTATTACGTTTTGGTTTCATGGGTACAAATTGTTTATGCGCTTCTGTAATTGTAGACTTAAAATGTCCCCATAGTTCATTTACTTCGTTTATATTTATGAGGTTTGAGTGTATGTTTGATAGCGATTCCTTAAGTCCGTCATAATTTGCGTTTTTGAAGTCCGAAACCATTCCTGTTGTTTTTACTGAGGAATATTTGCTTATAACGTTGATTCTTAAGATTTTATGATCGGACGTTGCCAGATGTTCACCTACATCCAGGTTTGATAATAGATTTTCTTGGGTAGCGATTACGAGGTCTAATATATTCCTGTCTCGCGTCGGCTGTTTTACGTGTTGAGTCAAAAAATTGTCCTGGATGAAGCTTGTCATTAGGCGTGACTCAGCATTTTTTCCGGTCAGGGTATTCCAGTCAATTAGGGGGAGGTTATAGTCACCTAGTAAAACTGTTTCGTCGGAATTAAGGGTTTTCTCTAGTATTTCATAAAAAATTGTATCATCGGCAACAGTTAGTCTCGGTGGTCGGTACGCTGTAGTGATATTTAAGTTCATGTTTTTTGTATTTATTTTGACGCACACTATTTCTGCATTACTTTCGGGGAGAGTCACCTCAACTGGGTTTAAGTAGGTTGCAACGTACATTGCAACCCCCCCTCTTTGTTTTCCATTGTTACGGTCTTTATGATTTCTTTTATATGGCTCTATGTGATATTCATGTGATATTCTCTTAACTGTGCGGGTGGAGTTTGATTGGGTGGGGTTGTGGGAGGGCTTTTCCGGGGGTAGCGATGTCAATACTCAGAGGAGTCTATTAGCATAGTTATCTCTCGGTCCTGACTGGCGTTGTTTTCATGGGCAATGTAGGTTGCTTGATTTAGGGTGTTACTCATGTGCTGAACGCCTTTTTCTGATAAATGAATGCCATCTCCGCTGTACAGGGACGAGTTCCCTACAAAGGTGGTCCAATTGTCCACATACAGTACCTTCTCTTGTTCGCACATGACCTTGACTGCGTTGTTAATTTCTATGGCTCTATTTTGTCCGTATGAGCTTGTTTTAATCCGGGGTATGACGCCGCTTACCACACATTTCGTGGTCTTCCTTTTCATGACTTTAATTAGGTTCTCGAAATCTTTTTCTATGGTCTTAATTGGGGCCTTACCTCCGTCAAAGCAGTCATTTGAGCCAACATTGACGACTACACAGGTGCCCTCTGGTATGGCGGAGTTAGTTATGTCTTTCAAGATATGTTCGACTTTACCGCCTGGAATGACCTTTACTGACCTTTTTCCTCTGTTCTTGGTGGCAAAGGCAGCTCCTTGACCTCGCATGAGACTGTCACCATAGACTAGGGTGAGTTTCTCCTTCCCGCTGACTCCGTGATTTGATGGTTTCGTTGTTTTCCTGTCAGGAATTTTCTTGCCTTTCGAGCTTGCTTTCACGTGGTCAGTTACCTCGTGTGCAAATCTGTTTTTGATAGCGATACCTGGTGTCGCTTTTCCATTCCCATTCCCATTCACGTGGTCAGTTACCTCGTGTTCATTGTTTTCGGCGAGAACAGCAAATCTGTTTTTGATAGAGAGCGAGAGTGAGAGAGAGAGAGAGAGACAGGAGGGATGAGAGAGAGAGAGAGATAGATATATATATAGAGATTTGATTTTGATTTTTCCCCGAGGGGCGAGTTTATTGAGCAGCGCCCCCCATCCTGTGAGGGGACAACCACTAGTAAGGCGATACATACTGCTCAAAGAGCCATTATTCCACTGAAACAACAGTATCGTCGTCTGGTTACATTCATATTTGTGTCTATAAGTCAGGTTGGCATTATTCAGATGTGTTATTATAGTTTCCTCATTTAATTGTCACATGGTCTGTAGGCCTATAAAAAAAAAAAAAAAAAAAAAAAAAAAAAAAAAAAAAAGCAAGCAAGCTTGTAGTGACTGAATTATTAATTGACAGGTTGTAAATAATAGCACTACAGAACTAGTGCAATCGTATGAGGAGACTATTCATATTTTCATTACATCAATGATTATTGAGATCATAGTTAGCTGAATACAATTATTACAAAAATAGGCAATGGTATAAATCAACATAATACATAATTTAATACAGGCGGACATAATCATGATCCGGTTCGTTGTGCACTGGGAGCTAAGGTGTCTTGAGATCGCCTCGTACCCATACACAACGAACGTATTATAGTCTGCATGGTTGGTATCTAATTGAATATACTTAGTGGGTATTTCAAGAATGTCAGGGGGTAAGGAAATGTGATTTGTATATTAGAAGACTGTGATTAACGAGACGTGTAACATGTGGAGGGAGGTGGTAGAAAGAGAGGGATCTCGTTGGGGGTGGAAGTTTCGCTCCCAGGAATTTTCGTTCCTGTGGTATTTCAATAATAATAATAAAATAATAATAATAATAAGGGGACAACCACTGGTAAGGCAATACATACTGCTCAAAGAGCCATTATTCTACTGTAACAACAGTATCGTCGTCTGGTGTTATTATAGTTTCCTCATTTGATTGCCACATGTGCTGTATATACGTGCTCATGAAAAAAAAAAAAAAAAATGACTGAATTATTAATTAACAGGTAAATAATAGCACTACAAAACTAGTGCAATCATATGAGGAGGCCATTCATGTTTTCTTACATCAATGGTTATTGAGATCATAGGTAGCTGAATACAATTATTACATACAAGATGTGACTATATATAGAGAGAGAGAGAGTAAAGAGAAAATATATCTACACGTAGGCCTACGCGTAGATCCTAGCGGTACACAGGCGTATGCTCGCCCCTACAAGCGAGAACTCACACACGCACACATGTACGCCTGCCTGGACGGTCAGCGTCTACCCTGCTCACCTCCACACTCTCCATAATTTCTTCACAGTGGTTCTCTCCCCTCACAATCTTCCCGCGCTGGATAAATCTACCTATCTACCTATAAGTAAATAATCTCAGTCACGGACCTGTGACATAACACAAGAAATTATACAATCAAAGTCGACGCAGGTGAGGCCTAAGAGAGAGAGAGAGAGAGAGAATATATATATATATATATATATATATATATATATATATATATATATATATATATAATATATATATATATATATATATATATATATATATCTACCTATAAGTAAATAATCTCAGTCACGGGTGACATAACACAGAAATTATACAAAGTCGACGCGGGTGAGGCTTAAGAGAGAGAGAGAGAGAAAGAGATAGATAGATATAATATATATATATATATATATATATATATATATATATATATATATATATATATACTGTTTATATATATATATATATATATATATATATATATATATATATATTTTCTTTAATACATACGAGGTTGAAAGAAATGGCAATTTCTGCGTTGGAAATTTTATTATTCAAAGTTTCCAAGTCTCTGATGAGTTTTCGCTGGGTGGCAGGAAGTAGATGAAGGAGATGAGCAAAATTCATGGTGGTACAGGGTTACATAAATGTAAATGATGATACAGGATATACGACACGTTTCACTGGACAACCAGCATTATCAAGTAAGGATGGAATGATATAAAAGGTAAACAGGAAGGGTATATATAGAGGGTGGAGGATCAGAGGAGGCGAAAATCAGGGGGCAAAAGTCAACTATTGGTGGAGGGGTATTCTAGGAAAGAGAAAGGGGGGAACGTGCAAATCAAGGACCTCCACGAACTACAGGAACTCCAGCGTCGCTTCATGACCTCCTCCGGACTTAACTTCACCTTTGAAAAATCTAACAATGGACAACTCCCCTTCCTCGACATCCTCGTAGCTCTGAACGACCATGGGTTCAAAATCACCGTCTACATTAAACCAACTAACACAGGACAATGCCTCAACGGCGATAGTGGATGCCCCCGCCGTTATCTTCTATCCTCCATCTCTGCCTATGTTAGGAGAGCCTTCACGCACTGCTCTACCTGGGCCGACACCCACCAGGAACTAGAAAGACTATCCCAAGTTTTAGTAAATAACGGATACTCCAACTCCGACATCTCCAGCACCATCAACCACCATCTTGAAAAATGGTACACCCAAAGCCCTCCCAACATTGACCCCCCCAATGAAATTAAGATCTTCTACCGCAATTACATGTTCTCTTACATGCCGTCTTAAAAGAAATAATCTCCAAGCATGTCCACCCAACCAACCCGGAAAACAAAATCAAATTAATAATTTATTACAAATCCCCCAAGACCTCCAACCTCGTTCTCCGCAACAAACCAGCCTCCACCATGATAAAGAGCCCAATGACCGACGATCACGTCATTTATCAACATACCTGTAATTAAGAGGACTGTGGACCTCATTCCTATATTGGTATGACACAGACTCGTCTTTCACGTCGGCTAACTCTTCACCTTCAGGCTGGAGCCATCAAAGACCACTATCTCACCCCTAACCACCCTCACCTCACACGCAACGAGTTAGAGAAACACACCACCATACTCGATAAAGAAAGTGACCCAAGGAGATTATCTATACTCGAAGCTTTATATATCCAAGCCTTACATCCCAACATCAACAACCAAACTCTGGACCTTCAGATCCTTCCTTCTGCCAAAAGGCACTTTCCTACAGGACCTAACACCCCCCCTCGCCCCCCGGTGCCCTTGACGCAGCCCCCCGCGCTACCTCCTTCAGCTTCGTCTTCCGCAGGCGCCACACAACTTAGGCCACGCCCCTCGACACGCAGCCAATCAGCTTCGATCCCACCAACCGACCACCATCCCGCATCCAGTGCGCATGCGTGAAGTGGTTCCCCCCTCTCTCTTTCCTAGAATACCCCTCCACCAATAGTAGACTTTTGCCCCCTGATTTTCGCCTCCTCTGATCCTCCACCCTCTATATATACCCTTCCTGTTTACCTTTTATATCATTCCATCCTTACTTGATAATGCTGGTTGTCCAGTGAAACGCGTCGTATATCCTGTATCATCATTTACATTTATGTAACCCTGTACCACCATGAATTTTGCTCATCTCCTTCATCTACTTCCTGCCACCCAGCGAAAACTCATCAGAGACCTGGAAACTTTGAATAATAAAATTTCCAACGCAGAAATTGCCATTTCTTTCAACCTCGTATGTATTAACCCTCTCCGACATATGACGCGATTTTGAGCCTATTGGGGATACTTTAAAGCCATTGTTACCATCAGGGGTATTTAGAAACCGTTAGTTTAGTTACTTCAACCTCTGCAGTTGTCTTTGAGTTAGCTGTGGGCAGAAAACTAATTTTGAAGAGGTAATTATAAGAGTGAGAGAACTCTATTTCTTATTTCTAATCTGGCAACCTCTGCGTCATAAATGCGTGAAAGGGTTAAAGAAAATGTATTACCTGGCTTTACTAATATATACATATATATACATATATACCTATAAGTAAATAATCTCAGTCACGGACCTGAGACATAACACAGAAATTATACAATCAAAGTCGACGCGGGGTGAGGCCTAAGAGAGAGAGAGAGAGAGAGAGAGGCAGGCAGGCAGGCAGGCCTAAGTCAGAGCACAGTCCATACATCCGAACGCGTTTGGGATTCTGCCTTGAAAGTAACTCCTCTTCATCACCTCCCCTCTCCCTCCACACTCGCTGCAACATGCTGGCTAGACTGTTATAGGGAGACGAAGGGAGACGAAGAGTTGCTCGTTCCAAAAACCACCGTTTCGTTCGCATCTGAGCTATAGTTATGGCGCTACGGCAAGCGAAAGTGATCAAATATTTGTGGAGTCACCCCGCCAGGCAGCACAGGATAATAAACGTACTAGCCGTCCGGGAAGGGTTAAAGATCCTATTATCAGGGTCCGGACCACTTTCCCGTTCCCTCGTCCGTTTCTCTGTCTTGTTAGGTAGGAGAATTATACAAGAGGAGGAGGATTCCTAGCCAGCTGCCCCAAATATATATATATATATATATATATATATATATATATATATATATACTGTATATGCATATATATATATATATGTATATATATATATATATATATATATATATATATACATATGCATATATATGTATATTTATATATATATTTATACAGTATATAGGTATATATATATATATATATATATATATATATATATATATATATATATATATACCGGTATATATATATGTATGGAGACAACCAAGATGTGATGTGTGACCAGACACCAAGCTATTGAACATTACTGTGCAGCAACCTCGTGGCAAGATTCTTATCGTATAAATACGATAGAATATGACTCTTTTGTGATCTTGTATGTCTCTGTGACGTCACGATCTCTCCTACAGCACGACGTAGGACGAGTAGATCGTATATTATAAGATTGTAAATAAGTTAAGTTATAAAAGGCCTAATATGCTATTAAGCAATATTGCCATGGTCTTATGTAGTATATATGAATTTATCGTATATATTAATATAATTTATCGTATAGAGCAACCTAAATGCGGTACGATAATTTGGGCTCCTGGCGGTTTGCCAAGGCAGCAAGGTGTGCTTTTGAGGTACGCCAGAGCCTTCACGAACACCAACCAGTTAACATCTAATTTTCCGCCCTCAGTTGATCGTGCTTTTGTGCCTCTAATCACAATACACATACAGCAATACACACAACTACACCGTCACGACGCTCTCATCGACATCATGACTGACTGATAGATAAGCATAAATTATAATAATCATGTCCATTCCCATGTAATCATTTATTCTTTCTTTAACTTGACTCGTGTCTTGGGACCGAAGTCTCGTTCCCCATTGTCCACCGCCATATTGGGTAAAACGTTCTCCCTTGCCTCATTGCCACGTGGAACTATTGGTGAGTTAATTCCTGGCTAATATTAACCCTTATAACCTTACCCTATAATTATATACATTTATTATGTGAGACCTTTGGATATAAATTAGCTTGTTTCAGATTGAATTCAATTTAGATATAGAGTAGTTTTATTTAGATTGATTTTATTTGATTCATTATAGCTTAGTAATATTTAACTTCCATTGATAGTTTACCACATTGGTGCCCAGACCCGGGAACTAGCTACCAGTAAGGGATTCTTAGGCAATGAGCAAGGGATTAGCCCAGGGATGCAGGAGCAAGGACCCCGGAGGGGTGGGGCTTGGCTATCTCCCTGTACCTCAGGCGCCGGTACCTCAGCGAATAGCCATAGTAGGGCATTCTTATGCAACTAGGCTAAGGGCAGCTGACGGAGGTACTGAGTCGTATCGGGCGTCAGAGGGGGAAAGAACTTTCCGGCTGACCTACTTCGGGGTACCGGGAGCAACCGTTGACACCCTGAAAGCCTCCCCCCAGTGAGGGCAACTGGTACGGTTTAGGCCGCATATGATCTTTTTGTTTATAGGCGGCAATGATATACGCCCCGGTACAGTACCCCGCGAGTTAGCTGACGCAATTAAAGAGGTGGCGCTGGATCTGGAGCGTGAGTCCAGAGGAAGCTGCAAGATCGTGGCAATTGAGAGCCGGACGAGAGTCCGAGGGTTCTCAGCGGCGGAATATCAGGCTATAAAACATTCTGTTAACCGCGCCCTGAGGTGTCGGTTAATAGAAACGAAGCACCGCTTTGTTTCTATCACGCTCAGCATCCGAGACCTCGACCAGGATTGTGTCCACCTCGACTTAGACACCAATCAAGTCCTATATAACAAGATTGTAGGGCTAACGAAGCGTTGGCTACAGAGGGATGCCGGGGTTGTGTCATTGCGCCTGCCTAAGTCCTGCTTCCCACCCATCGTCTTTCCCCAATAATTTTCTTTTCCGTTTCGGACTTCCTGTGACATATGACCTGACCTAACATTTTTTCTTGTTCAATATGATCCATTAGTAGGTATTGCTATTTAGTGTACTATTTTTTCTCCATAACATAGAAGTCCGCCGGTTGGCGTCTCCTAATTAGACTATTATTTGGCCGTTGTTTTTGTAACGTAACATTTAGATACATAGCCTATAGGCTCACATGCAAAATGGATAAAAACGATAAAGAGACACCGTCTAGTGGGGTGCTGATCAAAGCCCCTAAAAATCAAAGGGCGGGACTTCGGGGAGTATTAAATAGGCTAATTGTGGACGTCAACACTTTCATCACTACTGCTGAACTAGAGGAATTGGAGGCTAGATTAGAAAACGTCCAGGCTACCCACGGTCGTATTACGGCTCTGAGTGAGGTGATTGTGGCTGACATGATAGAGGAGGAAGAGATAGTTACAGAGTGTGATAATCGCGCCCTCTATGACGAACCTGTCTTTAGAGCGAAGCGCCTATTGCAGCGTGCTGTCGCAAGTAAGAAGGGAGGCGATAATGAGGCCCATAGAAGGGCTGACCCAAAACATACTGTACACCTCCCAAAGCTCAATCTTCCTACATTTGGGGGCAAGTTAACCGAGTGGTTAGCTTTCTGGGACGTATTTCGGTCTACGGTTCATGAAGCCTCTTTGGATAATGTCCGCAAGTTTCACTATCTGAAGGGACAAATGGAAGGAGAGGCCTTACATTTAATAGAGGGTTTTGCAGTAGTGGGTGGTAGTTATCTTGAAGCGGTACACTTATTAGAGTCCACATACGGGGATAGAGAGCAGTTGAAGATGGCCCATGTCGTTGCCTTGTTGGGGCTCGCAGAACCACAGTATAAGGTTGATGAGTTGACAAACTTCAGGGCAAATATGGAGTGCCATACTCGATCGCTAGATACCCTAGGGATTACCACGCAGGAAATGATAGTTATTATCTTGCGTCAGAAGCTTCCTATGGCAATACTTGATAAGGTAAGATCATTTGAGCTGGGGGAGTTCAAAACTCAGTTCAGTAAGGAGATCAATAATCTACAGTTGAACAAAGGGAGAATGTATGAGTCGGGAGGGAGTGAGAATGTTGAGAAGAGGGGAACAGTAAGCATGACAGTGGGGACTAAAGTAAAG
Organism: Paralithodes platypus; assembly: GCA_032716605.1. Classification (NCBI taxonomy): domain Eukaryota; kingdom Metazoa; phylum Arthropoda; class Malacostraca; order Decapoda; family Lithodidae; genus Paralithodes; species Paralithodes platypus. Next base: position 22,089,400 of record CM064579.1, on the reverse strand, counting down.
AAAGAGGGTGTGTATAAGAAACCTGCTCAGATTCTATGTAAGCTATGTAACAACAAACATAAATGGAGTTTCTGCGTAAAATACCCAACAAATGAGACAAAACTAGCACAGGCGAAAAGATTGAAGCTATGTGTAGGTTGTCTAAGTAAAGAACATGGTAAGCAGGGACAATGTACTGCTACATACTTAAGGCCCTGTCGGCACTGCAAAGGACATCACTTTGATAAGTTGTGTCCTACTGCAGATAAAGTCAAAGACGTCAAAAATGAGGGTACTACAACTGTGGCACTAGGTAGCACGCAAGACACCACTATATTGCCCACAATACAGATTCCCATGGAAGGTAATGACATTAACAAAGTTTGTCGGGTACTTCTAGATCAAGGATCTCAACGTTCCTTTATAAAGAGGTCCGTACTAGTGGGATTGAAGCACCGAATCGTAGGGGCTGAGACTCTTCGATTACAGGGCTTCACAGGGGTTACTGATAAACAAGACTACGAGATAGCGGAGATTTCATATTTCTATCGTAAAAACCGGTACTTTATGACTTGTATCGTAGTAGACACCCTACCAGAATATGTATCTGTGGGTGTGAAGAAGGTGGAACACGCATTACGTAGCAAAGGGGTTAACTTGTCAGATCCCATGGGAAATCAGAGTGAGGTGCATGTTCTACTTGGTGTGGATCATTATTATGAAGTAGTATACCCTGGATTTAAAAAGATGTGTGGTGTAATTTTAATCCCCACTAAATTTGGATACTGCATGAGCGGAAAGGTGCATACTACACAGTCAAAGGTTCTGGTCGACACGGTCTCGATATATAGAGTCAATGTAACCGCGGCAGAGGAGTTGGGAAGGGAGGATTCCCAACCTAGTGACCCTAAGATGGCTGCCGAGTTCGACCTGGAACGACTGTGGAGATTGGATCACATAGGCATTAATCCTATGGAGACTGATTATGACTCGGAAGTTGCACTACAAAGGTTTGACGAGTCTGTGTGCTACTGTGCCTCAGACAAGCAATATAAAGTTAGTTTACCCTGGAAGAACAGTGAGATAAGCCTGCCTACCAACTATGGTTTGGCATTAGGTCGCTTGCGCGCATTGCAGCGGAAATTGTCTAACGAACCGAGCACGCGCCAGGCGTATGACGATGTATTTCGGAGTTATGAGGATAGGGGTTTTATTGAGAGAGTCGATGTCAAGGAACCGTGTAAGAAGGGTAGGGTTCACTATCTGGCCCATCATGGGGTAAAGAAAGACAGCGTCACCACACCAATACGGGTGGTGTATGACTGTTCTGCCCACCAAGGTCAACAACCCGGTCTGAATGACTGCCTGTTGACAGGTCCGTCCATGGTGTCGGACCTGTCCCAACATCTATTGCGGTTTAGGCTGGGAAAATACGCCTATACCAGTGACATCGAGAAAGCATTCTTGATGGTCAAGCTAAAGGAGGAAGATAGAGATGTTACCCGCTTTCTTTGGTTCGGCGACATTAGCGACTCTGAAAGTCCCATCATAATATACCGTTTTCGGGTTGTACTCTTTGGGGCCACTTGCTCGCAGTTTTTGTTAAATGCCACAATCAGAAAACATCTAGCTGACACTCATGAGGACACAAGTAAACTATCTCGCGGATTATACATTGACAATTTGCAGGGTACTAGCGATAGTCAAGATGATTTGTTGTATGCATACTGGCAAGCACGCAGATTGTTTGCGGATGCACATCTATTTCTCCGCGAGTGGGTTACTAATAGTGAAGATCTCCAGAGTTTAACACCTTACGAGCGGCCTATGCGGTTTATTTATGTGTACCGCACAGCGGGGTGTTTTTAGCCAAAATAGGGCTGTTTACGTGATCATTTTCATGCCTAAATAAGACCCAGAACGTAAAACAAGTACCTATCCCTGAAAGGGCATAAACAGAGCTTTCGAATGACACCATAACGATCCTTGTATGATGGATAGTTTTCTTGCAATAACCGTGCAACGCGAGTGCAAAAAGCAGGTAATTCGGTACTTTCAGTACATAATTGAGTATGTAGCGAGTGAGAGAGGGAGGAGGGAGCTGAGATTTGTGTCAGTAGGTTCGCCGCGGTGGTCTGGAGCAGTCATACGCTCGCTAGTCTCCTGCCACCACTTGTCTCTCTCTCTCAGCCACATTACGTGCTGAAATTGCCACTCGACCTATGTCGAGCGCCGCCACATAGTCCAGCTTTATTTAACTCGACTTATGTTGCTCGCCGCTAAATAAGGGTTAATACAAGTGGATGGTACGGCATCTCTTAACCAGGAAAAGTCCAGAAATTTGGGGATGATCTGGCAACCTAAACATGACATACTAACTTTTCAATCAAGGTCTTTTGCTCAGCAGACAGGAGCGCACACAAAAAGAAGTCTGTTGAGCAAAGTTGCGCAATTTTTTTATCCTTTGGGTCTAGCATTACCTGTTACCATAAGAGCTAGGATTCTAATGCAGGAAGTTTGGAGACGTAAAATAGGATGGGATGACAGTTTGCCCGAGGACCTGAATGACCAAGGGACATTGTTGTTGAATGAATATGCCATCCTATGTACTAAACCTATACCTCGTAAAGTGGCGGCGTTCGGTGACGTTACGTTACACACGTTTTGCGATGCTAGCGCCACGGCATACGGGGTAGCCATATATGTTGTTACTTCATTTAGGGCACATTTAGTTACAGCCCGGGCCAAGGTAGCCCCGGTTAAAAAGGTAACTATTCCTAAAATGGAATTGACTGTCATGCTGCTATTAGCACGTCTGGTGCAACATGTACGCGCAGCATACGAGAGCGAATTAAATATTGAAATCGTTCATGTATGGTGCGATAGTCAGGTCGCACTCAACTGGATACATAGCAAGAAGTCTCTGCCAGTTTATGTGCGGAATAGGGTAGATGAGATTAGAGCCCTTTTGCCAGACGTTGCTTATCATTATGTAAATACAAAGGAAAACCCTAGTGATCTGATAACTAGGGGTATAACGGCTAGCCAGTTAATGAAGTCCGAATTGTGGTGGCATGGTCCAAAGTGGCTGCTCCATGAAAGTGAATGGACGATATGGCATGCTGTTGGTGAGGGACTTCTGCCACTGGAAACAGTGGCAGTTACAGCCCAACCAAATGAGCCACCGGGTCCTATCATAAAGTGGGCAAGATTCGGTGACTATAATAAACTAGTCAGAGTTGTAGCTTGGGTATTGCGATATGTATCCAATCTCAAGCTTAAAGTAACGGGCCAACTCTGCAACAGGGGTCACAACATTGATGCTCGTGAATTTAAAGCAGCTGAAGTAACTTTGATCAAATGGGTTCAAGTAGAAACCTTTTCCAATGAATTAGAATCCTTGAAAGGCTCGAATAAGACATTAATGCCTAATATAGTGCGTCAACTAAGGTTGCACCTAGACAATGGCCTCATCAGGTGTGAGGGTCGCCTGAAGTGGTCGGGTGTACCAGACGGCACAAACCGACCTATACTTATGCCAACAAGACATCACGTTACTGATCTATTGATCATACGTGCACATAGGGAAGTAAAACACTACGGGGTATGTCATATTATATCAAATTTACGTCTCACATGGTGGATACCCAGAGTTCGACAAGTAGCTCGACGCGTAGTGAGAAAGTGTGTAATATGCCAGAGACTAAAGGGTAAACCATATGCAACTTGACCAGCTCCACCCCTACCTGAATGCCGTGTAAAGCATGTAGAACCTTTCCAAGCGGTAGGATTAGATTACACAGGGGCATTGAAGACGAGGGAGAGTGAGAAGGTTTATATATTATTGTTTACCTGTGCGACGTCTCGAGCAGTACACCTAGAACTATGTGATAATATGTCTAGCGAAGAATTTATGCTGGCGTTCAGACGGTTTTGTGCCCGTCGTTCATTCCGTCAACTCATTCTTAGCGACAATGCTCCCACTTATGTCCAAGCATCAAAATATCTAAAGGATATGAGTAGTGATCCTACTGTCATCACTTTTTTGGGAGAGAAGAAATGCGAATGGAGGTTCATTCCAGTTAAGGCACCTTGGTTTGGTGGAATGTGGGAACGGTGTGTCGGCATAGTAAAGTCAGAACTCAGAGCGGTTGTAGGACGTGCTCTATTAAAGAAGAGTGAGTTGACGACAGTCCTCACAGAGATAGAGGCAGTCGTGAATGATCGCCCGCTTACATATGTGTACACCGACCTGCAAGAACCACTACCATTAACACCAGCTCACTTGCTATATGGGAAACCATTGACTGCGTTTCCATCTGATTTCCAGTCCATAGTAGAGTTAGAGGATCCCTCGTTGTACTCTGAGGTAGCGGTGTCTAAGAGATACCAGTATATATCCAGAATAATCGAGGATTTTAGGAAACGGTGGATTAGTGAATATCTGCTAGCATTGAGGGAAAGGAGTGTTACTCCCTCTGGTAGACCAACGGCACCTACAGTTGGCGAAGTTGTTTTAATTAAAGAAGATAGTCCTCGTTTATACTGGAAATTAGGCCGCGTGTTAGAGGTATACAAGGGGGCAGACTCTGTAGAGCGGGTGGCGCTATTGAAGACAGCCACTGGAACTACTGTTCGGCCTATCGCAAGTTTGTACGCTTTGGAGCTCGATTCCGCATTGCAATCTGAGGCTCCACCTGTTATTGCTGGGTCCGAGGATTCTCAAAGGAACGAAATCGCCTCCTACTGATGGTGATCATTCTCGGACCGGGACGCGTCCCAGACGCGCTGCTGCTGGCGCCGTCGACTTGTGGCGTCAGAAGATAGCCTCTGGGCAACTTTAGGTTTAAGGTGGGGTTCAGGTCTTTTTTGTGGGGGGAGTGTATCGTATAAATACGATAGAATATGACTCTTTTGTGATCTTGTATGTCTCTGTGACGTCACGATCTCTCCTACAGCACGACGTAGGACGAGTAGATCGTATATTATAAGATTGTAAATAAGTTAAGTTATAAAAGGCCTAATATGCTATTAAGCAATATTGCCATGGTCTTATGTAGTATATATGAATTTATCGTATATATTAATATAATTTATCGTATAGAGCAACCTAAATGCGGTACGATAATTTGGGCTCCTGGCGGTTTGCCAAGGCAGCAAGGTGTGCTTTTGAGGTACGCTAGAGCCTTCACGAACACCAACCAGTTAACATCTAATTTTCCGCCCTCAGTTGATCGTGCTTTTGTGCCTCTAATCACAATACACATACAGCAATACACACAACTACACCGTCACGACGCTCTCATCGACATCATGACTGACTGATAGATAAGCATAAATTATAATAATCATGTCCATTCCCATGTAATCATTTATTCTTTCTTTAACTTGACTCGTGTCTTGGGACCGAAGTCTCGTTCCCCATTGTCCACCGCCATATTGGGTAAAACGTTCTCCCTTGCCTCATTGCCACGTGGAACTATTGGTGAGTTAATTCCTGGCTAATATTGACCCTTATAACCTTACCCTATAATTATATACATTTATTATGTGAGACCTTTGGATATAAATTAGCTTGTTTCAGATTGAATTCAATTTAGATATAGAGTAGTTTTTATTTAGATTGATTTTATTTTATTCATTATAGCTTAGTAATATTTAACTTCCATTGATAGTTTACCACAATTCTCTTTCTTTCTACCTTCAACCCCTGCCTACGTGATGAGAGAGAGAGAGAGAGAGAGAGAGCGGCCCGGCTGACATTCCAAGCATTCAGCGAGAGGGAGAGAGATAGAGAGAAGGGGGTCGGGCGGGCGATGACGTAGTGAACCCCCCATTCTCCCACCTACTTCACACCTCTTATTGGACCACCACACCTGCCTTTCACATGTAATTGGTCGACGGGAGCTGCCTGCCCCTATTGGTTCCGGCACGGTCCAGACTCGTAAATCACTTAGAGGAAAATAACATACTTAAAGATACTCAACACGGCTTTCGTAAAAAAAGTTCCTGTTTAACAAACCTCTTAGACTTCTTCCACGATATCCTCAACCTCTACGATGAGAGTAAAGCTGTAGATATTATATACCTTGATTTTCAAAAGGCCTTTGACAAAGTTCCCCACAAACGTTTACTGCTAAAACTAAAAGCGCATGGAATACAAGACGGTGTGTTGAAATGGATAGAAAATTGGCTCAGCAACAGAAAGCAAAGGGTAGTCATAAACGGTAAGGCATCTAAATGGACCAATGTAAGTAGCGGGGTACCCCAGGGATCGGTACTAGGACCAATTCTCTTTCTAATTTACATCAACGACATAGATGAGGGTCTCACCTGTACAATCTCAAAATTTGCTGACGATACAAAAATTGCAAATAGCGTACTCTCAAAAGAACAAGTTGACGATATGCAACACAATCTAGATAAATTGTCATGTTGGGCCCAAATTTGGCAAATGAGTTTCAATGCGGATAAATGTAAAGTACTACATATCGGATACCTAAATGAGAAAGCAAACTATTCGATGAATGGCACTCAGCTTAAGAATGTAAACAGAGAAACCGATCTGGGAGTAACAATATCGAGTAACCTAAAACCGAGTCAACAATGTTCAGAAGTTGTTAAGAAGGCAAACAAAATAATCACAATTCCTTAGTCCGCCCTCTTCTGGAATACTGCGTTCAATCCTGGTGCCCTTATTACCAAAAAGATATAAACAAGCTAGAACGAGTTCAACGTAGAGTTACCAAAATGATACCTAGCCTAAAGAACAAACCATACGAAGAGCGTCTTAGAGAATTAAATCTATTTCCTTTAACCCAGCGCAGATTAAGAGGTGACTTAATTCAAGTGTTCAAAATCATCAAAGGCATCGACAATATGAACTGTAGTAAGTACTTCACTATCGACCAATCTAATTACACGTGGGGAAACGGTTGCAAAATTATTGGTAAATCTTTTAACTCACACGAATCTAAGAATTTCTTCTTCAATCGAGTTGTCAACTTGTGGAATGGGCTTCCCCGAAACGTTATAGACTGCATCACCGTTGATTCATTTAAACTCCGCCTAGACAAATATCTCGCTTCAAACCCGCGACTGACTGCGTTTGTAAATGAATAACTTTATTTTATCCCCCCTCAGTTACTAACCCATCTGTCCCCTACTAACTTCCTAATCCTGCCACGGACATTAGTTCCCTTTCCAATGTTCCCTTACCCACTCTAAACCACTGTTTGGACACTTGATCCTCAGTGTTTTGGAGGACAAGCAACCTAGAAGGGTCACTAGATCTGTTGTTGCTTGATTTCCTTTGTACTCCTTTGTACGTGTTTCCTGAGCTCTGATTGGATTAGTGTGGTGATGGACTCGTATATAAGGACAGCTATGGGATAGATCACATCAGTTACATTCTTCTTTGGGAGAAGAGCAGTGTGTTGGGGGAGACGAGACAGACTTAACAGTCTTTTTATAATAGGTGTTATTATTTTTTAAGAAGCGTCCTCTTGTGACCACTTACTCGTTAGTTAGGGAATATTCGTGGTTGTTTAATAACCAGAGGTATGTCGGAAACATCACCTCATTTGATTTAAGGTTTTGTGATAGGAGAAATATATGTTTTGGATTGGTGTTTACTTTTTTGATTAGATTTAATTATGTGATTAGATATAATTTTGTGATTGAATATTGAATAGTGGAGATTTGATGTGATAGTCACTACTTGATCTGTTAATACTTAAATGGCTTTATGTAAAGCTATTGTCATTAGTAATTGAGCATTGTAAAAGTCCTATAAATTATATTGTGACTTAAGCCTACTAAGCTATACCTTCATTCTATACTTTAAGTGAAATCAGAACGAATACAAAACGATCCTGAAATCTTATATTAATTTCTTTCATTATTTATTTTGTTTGATTGTTAAATACTTTATTTATTTTACAAAAACAATTCCATTTTACATGTGACTTTATATATTCCCTGATCTATTATATTGATTCAGTAAAAGTCTTGCAAAGAATAAGAATAACCTAATAATGATAATAATAATGATTTACGATACGCAAAGAGGACAATGATTAAATGAATAACGAGATAAGAGAATAAGAGTAACATAACATTAAAAGGGTTAACAAACTAAATTAAATATATATAAACAGATTTTAATAATATTCTGAGTTTAATAATAATCCAGATTAATTACTTTAGAATATAATTAGTTTACAGTTGCTTAAAAGTCCTTGCTTACTCTGTTCATAATTAGTAGCCTACTTAATATTAAACATTCAATATAACTTCAAAATAGTTTCCTGATTAAATATAATTGAAGGGTATCAGAGTATAAAGGATAACTGTCCCAACAGATAACTGAAAGCTGTATATGAAGGGTTAAACAGTCTTGGAAGAACGAATTTTTATATTTTATGTTCTATTGGCCTTCAGCTGTTTGATACCCTTACATATTGTCTGTTCAATCTTCTTTTATTTAGTTAACCACTTTTAAATCAAGATACGTAACAATATATATATATATATATATATATATATATACAATAATCAGTGTTCCTCGGAGCTTTCCCAGTGTATACCACCTCTTCTACGTAGGGTACGTAGTACCCGCCTTGCAACATAATCCCACCCCTACTCTGTGCAACTCTCCAACCCAAGAGTTAAATGATATTCTCAGACTTGCTTCTATTCAACTGCTGAGCTCTGGAACACTCACCCAGAATCAGTCTTTCCCTCTTCCTATGACTTAAATTGCTTCAAACTCCGTCTGTCCAGGTATTTTAGCTAGAACGTCCCTTGATTTCGGCCCTGTCACTCTTTGAAATCTGAGGGAGGCACTCGCTGCAGGCAGTTATGCCTGTTATCTCCATCATTCACATAGAAAACAAATATATATTGTTACGAATTCTCTTCAGAACTCATACAAAGTCTAAATAGGCCTCGGACACAACAACACGAATATGACTACTTCAGAAGACAGGTAGGGTTAATATCCCAATTCAGGTAAATCTACACTGCTATCACATGGAAGGAAATCATATTGATACAGTGTCAATGGATTTATATCATATTATAATTCACTTCTGTCACCGTACAATAGCCTACTGTGAAGTAAATTATATAGGCACTCCTCAAGACGAAATGAGTTAGTCTAAGCAGCCTTCTCAAAAATATCAGAAATGAACTTGATTAACTATCAAAGAAACACGTTGATAAATTACTCCTATAAAGTATCAAGACTCCTCACTTAAGCAGGCAATAATAAATACAGTGAATTTGATTGAGAATTAAAGGAACATTTGACTCAAATGACTCATCAAATATCGGGTGCCTAATTAGGCCAATAAAATATAAATGTCCCACTGGGATGTAGTAAAAAACAATATGGGAAATATATATGTCCCACTGGGATATAGTCAAAAACAATATGGGATATCTGTATGACAATGTCAGCCCAGGTGGTTCTAAATGTGCAAATAATAGGCTACCGAAAATCATTAATCATGCATTCTTTAAGTAAGCTATTTCACTAGAATGTTAAATCTGTAGGGTGGCATTTATCACACAAATACCCCGTATGAACATCCTAACTAATGCGCACATATAAAATATATAACCCAGTTCATCAGAGATACAATATATAATTATATCTTTGATCAAAAGGTCAATCAACACTGTTATGTTTATGGGCGAGGGGAAGTGACACAAACAATAGGCTAAATATGAAACTCAAAACTGATGTCAAAACCCTCCCCAAAATATCCAGGTTCAAAGGAAAATACTAGAATAAAAATTCTTAGTTTAATAAAATTAAGTATTATAATGTAACAAGTAAAAACAGTATCTTCAGGACGAGAAAATAAGAATATATAATGCACTAAGAATGTCTAAGATTATCAGAAAATATACAAGGACAAAATATATAACTATATACCTTTACTGAAGCAATGCAAGGTATAATAGTTATATCACAAAAGAATAAATATTTTCTCAAGATCACTGGAAAGGGTTGATATAAGTTTAACACCTTACGAGCGGCCTATGCGGTTTATTTATATGTACCGCACAGCGGGGTGTTTTTAGCCAAAATAGGGCTGTTTACGTGATCATTTTCATGCCTAAATAAGACCCAGAACGTAAAACAAGTACCTATCCCTGAAAGGGCATAAACAGAGCTTTCGAATGACACCATAACGATCCTTGTATGATGGATAGTTTTCTTGCAATAACCGTGCAACGCGAGTGCAAAAAGCAGGTAATTCGGTACTTTCGGTACATAATTGAGTATGTAGCGAGTGAGAGAGGGAGGAGGGAGCTGAGATTTGTGTCAGTAGGTTCGCCGCGGTGGTCTGGAGCAGTCATACGCTCGCTAGTCTCTTCCTCCACCACTTGTCTCTCTCTCTCAGCCACATTACGTGCTGAAATTGCCACTCGACCTATGTCGAGCGCCGCCACATAGTCCAGCTTTATTTAACTCGACTTATGTTGCTCGCCGCTAATTAAGGGTTAATAATTTGATGAAATGCACACAATACTAACAAAAGCAATATAAATAATTAATACAACTATATAAATGTGAAATTAACACTAAAGTATAACTTAAGAAAATATTCTTCTTTAAATACAATAAATAAGGCAGGCAATGCAAGAAGGGGGTAACTAAATTAATCTGATCAAACTTCACAAACTTTGAAACTAATTACAAATTAATTAATGCTTAACATGTATAGCATTAACAAATGCAATCAAAAGGAAATAACAAAATAATATGAATTTACAGAAGACTCAATGATAATTAATTATTAACCTAACAAGTACGCATGGGGGTAATTAGACACCTCTCCCTGTGCGCATGTATTTGAGGTGTTTCTGTCACTAAAATATTCATTGTACCATTAATAGCATTAATACTTATCCATACGCGCCTATTATGGGGTCATTATAAAGGTATTAACCTGAAACAACAATAAAACGAGTGAAAACAGCGTTTGGATGGTCAAAATCGGAGATATAGCCCGCGAGTTGTATAATGTATGGGTGAGGCAAGCTGCTTTCCCGCCAATTTCCCCCAAGGCCACTGAGACACAGTCGATCGATACTCTCTCTCTCTCTCTTGCACTCGCTTTCTATCAGTGAAGACCACACCCTGCAACAGGCTTTCTAATGTTAGCACGAAAATATACCTCAGAATAAAGGAATAACAGGGAAAATAGGTGATAACTGAAGGAGGGGAGGAAAGTGGGGAAGGAGGGGAGGTAGAGGACTGATATTTTGCATGGCCCAGGGGCCCAAAAAAAATAAAAAATAACAAAAATTAAAATATATATTTTTGTTTTCGATGTCAAAAGTTGATGTTTTTTTTCTCTGACTCTTAAGAGTCTTCCCGCAGTCCGCCGGGGGAACTCTTAAGAGTCTCCCCGCAGTTCCCGGGTTAACTGATCACACAATATCAATAATAGGCTATAATAAAGGAGACACTTATATACTCAACACTCAAATCACAGGAATCAGCTTGCAGGTTGCTTAACCCTTCCAGCCCGGGTGTCATTGTGCAAGGAGACCGCGGCAGATGGGCAGGAACCCGGGTGTCCTTACCTGGTCAGTAAGCTTGAAAGCCTATTCAGCTTGGTCTGAACGCTGTGCGTCCGACGCATGTAAACAAAGCCGATCGTTGCGTCACCACACCTCCGAAAACAATAAGGAGACGTCGGATCAATGTTATTGTTGTGACGTCAGACGAAATTAGTGTCTGAAAAGCTCCGATATTGTCAACATCGCGGAAAAATTCGCTCCACTGAAATCATCATCACAACTGAACCAGTTGACTTAGAGAGCTCTACTCAATGCCAGTCTACAGATTGAAAACCACCCTACGTTTATAGATGCGTGGGAAATTTCTAGCAGTTAAAATGAGGAGGTCCGTGCCAGAGGGGCCAACTCGCCACATTTTCAAAAACAGCGCTCTATCTGGTTCCCGCTCCGTGAAATTCTTGGGAATCATCTGGCAAAAAAAAACATCGACTTTCGTCCTTATATCAACTGCACATAGGGTTGAGCATCCCTTGTTTTTGCCGTTTGGCAGACCGTTTATGGGTGTGAATCTGGGTAGACAGAGGGGCCAACTCGCCAACGCGCTCAGCCAATGAGAGCGCGGCTACGACGTGGGGAATTAAATGGCCGCCCGCCCGACCACTCACAGGCGCTGTATGAGACGTGCTTCAGTAGTCACGCTCAAACCGAGTTAGAGTCAACACACGAGTGACTACCTCCGCTACTTTAAACATCAATAACTCAAAACTATACTCGTGGCGAGTTGGCCCCTCTGGCACGGACCTCCTCAAATAAACTAAAATACGGTAGCCTAGGTCTAGACGTTTTTCGGCCAGATCACCCGGATACGACCTCCGTCCTTTGGAGGACCAGCCCGGGCCACGAGGGATTTAAAATCGTATGAAAGTAGCCTGGAGAGATATATCACTTCACTAATTATAATGGTCACTATATACAGAGCAGGAGAGAGAGGTGTGATGCGTGAAGCTGGTCAGTTGAATCTGGAGTCCCGGAGACCGGGAGGGGCGCGCTATATATAGGCCCCGCAGTACTAGAAATTTCCACCATGATCTCGACCACACTAGGCTGCAGGCGCCACTGCCTCCGCACGAGACAAGAACACGTGAAATGAATGATGCAATCTCCACTCACACTATGTATCAAATGACACTCCAAAATGTGCACATGAACCCTATTATAATTGCACTTATTTATTATATATATTATTTTAATTCACATTACATAACACCTCCACCCTAAAGAAAGAAATTTACAGGGGAAATTTCTATTACTTGAAAACAACTAGGCTACAATCTAGACAAGCAATCTGCAATCACATTTTCTTTCCCTTTAATATGCCTTATGTCTAAAGGATATTCTTGAAGAAGCAGACTCCACCTGGTCAGTCTCTGATTCTTATCTTTAAATTTACTAAGAAACTTCAGTGGGTTGTGATCAGTATAAATATCAATACGATCTGGGCCTGAACACAAATATAAAGACATTTTTTGCAATCCCAAAATCAGAGCCAAAAGTTTCTTTTCAATAGTTGAATAATTCCTTTGGGGTGGAGTGAACTTTTTGCTGTAATAAGATACAGGATGCTCAATACCTTGGTCATCCTCCTGCAACAAAACTGCCCCAGCTCCTGTATCACTAGCATCCACAGCCATTTTAAAGGATTTAGCAAAGTTATGGGTGGAAAGCACTGGCTGACTCAACAGGATAGCTTTGAGTTTGTTGAAAGAGGATTCACATGCTTCATTCCACTCAAATTTAACACCCTTTTTCAGAAGATCTTTGAGTGGTGACACAAGGATTGAGAAATTTAGAACAAACCTGCGGTAGTATCCTACCATACCAAGAAATCTTTGCAATTCTTTCCTAGTCTTAGGTCTGGGAAGATCACTTATCACCTGTACTTTTGCCCCTGGTGGCACAACTTGTCCATTACCAATTACATAACCAAGATACTGTACTTTAGCTTGACCAAATTCACACTTTGATAGATTTGCAACAAGGTTAGCCTGAACAAGACGATCAAGAAAGTTACTGACATGGCATAGGTGATCTTTCCAGGTGTCACTAAAGATCAATACATCATCAATATACACAACACATCCTTCTAAACCCTCGGTTACTATGTTCATGAGTTTTTGAAATTTCGCAGGTGCATTTTTCATACCATATGGCATCACAGAACATGCAAAAGTCTTACCAAGAGTTACAAAACATGAGACATCCCTAGCACGCTGAGTCATAGGTACTTGCCAATATCCTTAAACAAGTCAAACTTACTGATGTACTGTGCCTTTCCAATCCTATCTATACAATCTTCCATGCGAGGTATTTGGTAGGTACATGTCTGTTTTGGTGATTTGGTTAACACGTCTATAATCAATACAGAGCCGTTGTGATCCACCTGGTTTAGGAACTAAGATGACAGGAGAACTTCACTCACTTTGGCAGGGCTCAATCATCTTGTGGGTGAGTAGGTAGTCGATCTCCTTCTGGATCAGGGCAACCTTCAAGGGACTCACATGGTAGGCTGGCAGCTTAATTGGCTTTGCATCTCCAACATCCACGTCATGCGTCAACACGGTTGTCCTTCCTGGAGTATCTCGGAACACTTGATGGTATTTCTGGAGTAGAGCCGTGAATTCCTGCCTCTCCTCAGGGGTTAGATGAGATAACTTAGTCTCCAGATCACTCATGATAGCAACATTCTGCCCCAGGCTATCACTTAAGTTCATACTGCATGGGAGTGCCTCACTTTCGGTGTCTTGAGGAACTGCTACAGTGCAGACAGGTTTATCTGGGTCTCTCCTGTGGTACAATTTCAGCACGTTGATGTGACAAAGTTGTTTGCTCTTCCTACGATCTGGCGTGGCAATAACGTAGTTCACATCACTGGCTTTCTTCTCCACCAGGTACGGTCCACTAAAGTTGGCTTGAAGAGGTTGTCCGTGAATTGGCATCAGAACTAGGACCTGATCACCTGGCTGAAACTGGCGTACTCTTGAGTTCTTGTCATACCATATTTTCATCTTCTGAGCAGTTCCCAAATTCTCTCGAGCTAGCTGGAACGCTGTTGATAACCGCTCCTTAAAGTTCGAAACATATTCCAGCAGGTTGACGTCATCCGACTCCGACAGCCAAAACTCCTTCAACAACTTCATAGGACCTCTAACTTCATGCCCGAAGAGTAGTTCAAAAGGTGAGAAGCCTAGTGATTCATTAGGAGACTCTCTTGAAGCAAACAGCACAAAAGGAAGACCTTTATCCCAATCTTTCTGGTGTTCCAAGCAGTACTTCCTCAGCATAGATTTAAGTGTCTGATGATATCTCTCCAGAGCTCCCTGTGTTTGAGGATGATATGCAGAAGACGTGATCTGTGTGATGCCCAACTCTTTCAAAGACTGCTTAAAAACATTGGACATAAAATTGCTCCCTTGGTCTGACTCCAAGGCAATCCAAATCTGGTGAAGAACCCAAGCATTTCTTTCACTACATTCTTCGCCGAAATATTTCTGAGAGGGATTGCTTCAGGGTAACGAATAGCTATGTCAATGAGTGTCAGCAAATAGGAAGACCCTGAAGATGTCTTGGGAAGAGGTCCTACAATATCAACCAACACCCGAGTGAATGGCATCTCAAAGGGAGGAATGGGAATGAGTGGTGCAACTTTCTCTTTTTTATTACACTTCCCCACTACTTGACAGGTGTGACAAGATTTGCAATACCAGGAAACATCCTTGAAAATATCTGGCCAGTAAAAATGCTTCAAAATACGGGCTGCAGTCTTCCTCACTTCCATGTGTCCTGCCAAACTGGAGTCATGAGCCACCCTTATGATATCCTGCCTACAAAAGCGAGGGATGACAATTTGATGCACAACCTCCCATTCACAGTCTGCTGATGACGTTGAGGGTCTCCACTTTCTCATTAATACTCCTGACTTAAAATAGTAACAAGTAGAAGCACTGTCTGACTCTTCCTCACTACAAGCAGAACTAGCTAAACTTTCCAACTCCGGGTCAGCCTGCTGCAACTCTACCAACTCACGAGGTGACAAATTATCCACACTGCGGGGAACTGCCTCATCCTCTGAATGGTTCAAATTAGCAAGGAAAGTATCAGCCAAGAGAACATCATCATCTTCATCACCCTCTAAATCACTAGTAAGTTTAGCTGTTGCCCTAGTGACAGCACATGCAGGAAACACATCAGAGGAGCCGTCCTCGACTCCAGCCACCGGCTCACTAGACAACCGAGGAGCTGGACAAACCCGACCCCCAGCAATGTCGTTGCCAAGGAGAAAAGTCACACCAGACATAGGAAGTGTCTCAACCAATCCTACCATAACTGGACCTTGAACAAAATCAGAATCAAGATTCACTCTGCACAAAGGGACAGACAAATAATTACTCCCTAAACCCTGCAACATTACAGTTTCACCAGAGGAATTATTAGAGCCTAAAACACTGGCCACTAGTAGGGATTGACAAGCACCTGTGTCTCGTAAAATTTTAACAGATTTCCTGTCACTGCCATTAATTGAACTGACAAAACCATCAGACAGGAAATTTGCATAGGAACTCTTGAGTGTCACCCACATCACTGCTCAAAAGAGGAGCTTTATCAGTAGAGTTTACGTTACCCTTCAAAGCACTCAAAGCAGGTACAACAGAATTACTGCTCAAAAGAGGAGCTTTATCAATAGAGCTTACGTTACTCTCCAAAGCACTCAAAGCAGGTGAAACAGAGTCATTTATAACACATTGGGAACTCTCAAGAGTGGATACCAGACCAACTGACTGAACATTTGCAGGTTTATTATTAGCATCACGCTGTTTCTTAAAACATTTCTCAGCAATATGACCTAGCCTACCACAATAATAGCATTTCCTCTTTGCAAATTTAGAAGTGGAACTAGTGTTACCCTGCCGAGAAACATTATTTTTACTCTCCTTCTTTACACCTGTAGCCTACTCTGAGAAGAGGCTACATATTTACTCTCATATCTCTTTATTTGATTACCTGCATAATGTTTGTGAGTGAGAACATACTCATCAGCTAAAATTGCAGCATCAGAAACAGTGTCTACCTTTCTCTCATCAATATATAAACTGACATTCTTCCTGACACATCTTTTGAAGTCCTCCAATAAGATAATCTGCTTAAATTTATCAAAGTCAGCATTTACATTCTTAGAGTTTAACCATTGATCTAACAAATCTTCTTTAATTTTAGCATACTCAACATGAGATTGCTTATCCTGCTTGTAAGTGGTCATAAATTTAGCTCGGTAGGCTTCAGGAACAAGCTCATAGGCTTTAAGAATCAGGCTCTTAACTACGTCATAATTATCAGACTGATCCTGAGACAAAGATGCATAAGTGACTTGAGCTTTACCAGTGAGTACACTCTGAAGGAGTATTGGCCAATATGGTTTGGGCCATATTTTGAAACCGTTAGCTGCCTTTTCAAACAATTGAAAGTATTTAGTTACATCAGATTCATTAAAGACATTGACAAGTCTAACATTGTTGGCCACGTCAAAATTATCAGGATTAGATGACGTATTTACCCCCTGTTTCATACGGTACTCATGGTCTAATTTATAAATTATCAGGATTAGATGACCTATTTACCCCCTGTTTCATACGGTACTCATGGTCTAATTTATAAATTATCAGGATTAGATGACCTATTTACCCCCTGTTTCATACGGTACTCATGGTCTAATTTATAAATTATCAGGATTAGATGACCTATTTACCCCCTGTTTCATACGGTACTCATGGTCTAATTTATAAATTATCAGGATTAGATGACCTATTTACCCCCTGTTTCATACGGTACTCATGGTCTAATTTATAAATTATCAGGATTAGATGACCTATTTACCCCCTGTTTCATACGGTACTCATGGTCTAATTTATAAATTATCAGGATTAGATGACCTATTTACCCCCTGTTTCATACGGTACTCATGGTCTAATTTATAAATTATCAGGATTAGATGACCTATTTACCCCCTGTTTCATACGGTACTCATGGTCTAATTTATAAATTATCAGGATTAGATGACCTATTTACCCCCTGTTTCATACGGTACTCATGGTCTAATTTATAAATTATCAGGATTAGATGACCTATTTACCCCCTGTTTCATACGGTACTCATGGTCTAATTTATAAATTATCAGGATTAGATGACCTATTTACCCCCTGTTTCATACGGTACTCATGGTCTAATTTAGCAATTTCCATCTTAGTGTGAGCCTCAGCCTGTGCTTGTGCCTGTGCCTGTTGAGCTTCAACTTGTGCTTGAGCTAGTTTAATCTTTGCAAGCTTCTAATTGTACATTCATATTTACGTCAACTGAAGGAGTTATATTAAACAGTTTCAGTTTAATCATGTCAACAGTTTGATCTTTATGAGCACTTGAAGGAGGAGCAAGCTGCAGGTATTGTGCAAGGACTTTGAGTTCATTTTTATTCCTACTTTCTACCCCAACAACTGTCTTAACACTCTCTACAAAATCTTTAGCTTCCTCAAAGGTAGTAATAGTTGAAGAAGACATCATGCAAATTTAAATAGTACAATCACAAGCAAACAATATTATTTTTATTAATCTCACCACCACACCCCCAATGAAATTAATTAAATTAATTAAAGTATATATGATCCACCGGGATTCGAACCCGGGTTATCACACACATATTTTTGCCACCTTAACCATTACACCACCAGGACGGTTAACAATATAATATATTCTTAAACAAGTCCCGAAGATTCCAGCTCAAGGTCGCCAATGTTATGTTTATGGGCGAGGTGAAGTGACACAAACAATAGGCTAAATATGAAACTCAAAACTGATGTCAAAACCCTCCCCAAAATATCCAGGTTCAAAGGAAAATACTAGAATAAAATTCTTAGTTTAATAAAATTAAGTATTATAATGTAACAAGTAAAAAAAAGGGTAGCATTCAAGGAGACTACTGCAGGACTCTTCTTCTTCTTCTTACCTCTGACCGGGTATAGGCTATCCTAGTGTTTACTACCCTATACCCCTTTCAAAGGACATTATCCTAACCTAACAACCTTACCTAACCTAACCTAGTATTATAGGTGGGGGCAGCCACCCCCACACCCCCTCTTTGACTTAGATTGTTGGTGTATTTGTCTGTGAAGTGGGTATTTTTTCAATTTGTTGATAACGAAAATCCTCCATGCGGACTATATGGAGAAAAATATGGCGAATCTATTGGTGCCTATTTTCCCGAATAAATTGTTTCTCATAACGTCGCACTAATGTCCTTGAATATTATCACAAAAGCAATACAAGTAATTAATACAACTATTTAAATGTGAAACTAACACAAAAGTATAACTTGAGAAAATATTCTTCTTTAAATACAATAAATAAGGCAGGCAATGCAAGAAGGGGGTAACTAAATTAATCTGATCAAACTTCACAAACTTTGAAACTAATCACAAATTAATTAATGCTTAACCCGGCAAGCGCGATAGGCCTCACAGAAGGCTTCCTATAGGGAACGCGATAGGCCTCACGGAAGCAGGATTTTTAAAGGCGTACCAAAACGGCGCCAAGCTGTCTAGGGAGTCACAAATTGCGCCACGTTTAGTGCGACATGGTACCTCTCGATGGCACCCACAACCACCCGCCGCACGCACCCCACACAGTCTACACACGCAGTACGCTCTCAGTCACTATGGAGCCTACACGCTCCCCTGACTCGCTCCCTGTTGACTCGCCCAACCCTGTTGCTGGCGGTGTTAGTGCTCGTGGCAGGACACGAACACGTGCCAGGGACCCCTCCTACGTATATACTTCTGAGGATGATGAGCCAGTGCAGCCAAGAAGACCTACACGTGCTGGGAGAGGCACGACACGTGGTGGGAGAGGCACGACACGTGCAACAAGCACGACGAGTGCGAAGAGGTCATTGTCCTCAGCATTTGCTCTGACAACTGCTACCACAACAACTACTGCCTCTACTGTTGTGGCAACGACGCCCACGGCGCCCACCACCACAGGAAGTACAAGTGGCCGTCCTGGGGATGCAGGAGCATCGGGGGTAGTTGGCAAGAAGGGTAAGGGTAAAGGACACCCTTATCAGTTCAAGAGGAGTAAGGTGACACCTCCCGCCTCTACCACCCCCGCGTTGCCACCACCACCACCACCCACCACGGCCGCCCCTGTCTCACTACCCACCATGGCCGCCCCTGCACCACTGCCCACCACGGCCACCCCTGCACCACCGCCCACGCACGCCCCTGCTCCACCACCCACGCCCACCCATGCCCCTGCTGCTGTTGGAGGGCCTCGTAGAGTTTTGGCAGCCGGTCTAACGCCATCCAAGTTTGACGCCCTCCTCTTCCCTCCTGACTCCTCTGACGACGACGCTGCAGAAGGGGAAGCCTTCGATCCCAGGAACTATGGCTGGGGTGGTGATAGTGGGAGCGAGTCTGAGGAGGATCAAGACCAATATGAGGGAGGTGCAGAGGATTCGGAAGACGACGATGTACTTCTGCACCGTGACCATGACCAAGACCTGTCTGACGACGAAGGCGCAGACGACGTGGCTGACGGAGGGGCTGATCCTGATCCCCCACGGGCGTATAATTTTGCCTGGTCTGAAGGGTCCCATTTCCAACCAGATTTGCACCAGTTCAATGCCAATCTGGCTGGTTCAACAGCAGACTGGCCCTGCAATGACCAGTCCACGGAATCTTATTTCGTCTGTGCATTTTTTGACCAGGAGGTATTATCTCATCTCGTTTCCCAAACCAATGGCTATTTTACCTGGGTGAGGGAAAGAATTGATATGATATCTCCTAGAGCAAGAATTCGTGCATGGGTTGATACGACTGTCCCTGAGCTCCTTGTGTTCTTTGCGTTGTTGCTAATCATGCCTCTCTGCAGGAAGCATGTAATGGAGCATTATTGGAAGCACGACCCAATCATCAACACCCCAATTTTCCGGAAATATATGGCTCGTGATAGATTTTTCTTGCTTCTGCGATTTTTGCACTTCGCAGACAATAATAATCCAAACCGAGCTGATAGAATATGGAAAGTTCGGGATGTGTTGACCATGTTGTTGCAAAGGTACAGGAAATTCTTCTACCCCTTTGCCAACCTGGTGATTGATGAGTCGCTCGTGCTTTTCAAAGGACGCCTGGTGTTCAAGCAGTACATCCCCTTGAAGAGACACAGGTTCGGGATCAAGATCTTTGTGTTGTGCGATTGTGAAAGTGGAATAGTGCTCGACATGATCGTATACACCGGCACTGATGTAGACATTCCAAAAGTCGGTGGCAACGACCCATTGGGCATGTCAGGGCACATTGTGAAAAAGATGCTGGAGCCCTACCTGAACAAGGGGCACACGTTGTACACCGACAATTGGTATACAAGTCCTGCACTCTGCCAGTTCCTCCATGACCACAAAACTGGGGCATGTGGGACTGTCAGAACTAACAGGAAGTTCATGCCTAAGTTCCAAGGCAATCGCATAGAACTGGACAACCCCTCCCACAGTGACACCGCTTCTGATGACGACTTGGCAGAGGAACAAAGGCGCCGCAGACAGGACAGACCAAGAAGAAAGAAGAAAGAGCACTACAAGCAGCTGGAGAAGTCTGGGAAAGTTCTGGCGGTAAAGTGGCTCGATAAGCGACCAGTTCACCTGCTTTCGACTGTCCATACAGGTGCCCAAGTGGACTCTGGTAAATTCCACTACCGTACCAAGAAGTCTATCCAGAAACCTGATATGGTGGTGGATTATACCAAGTACATGCGCCTTGTGGACAAGTCTGATTGCCAGCTTGCAGGCGTTGAGTGCCTACGAAAATCAGTGAAGTGGTATCACAAGCTTTTCCTTCACTTTGTTGACATCACGATGCTCAACGCTTACAACATGTGGCTGGTAAAAAAAGACATGGCCCCGAACAAAAAACTCAAGTTCAGGGAGTTCATATACAACGTCGCCTACCAACTCCTACAAAAACACCAACCAGTCTCCGGTCACAGGGGTCGCCGTGCAGTCAACCTCCCAGACAGAGTCATTGATGGATATGACAAACACTACCCTATCCACACCGAGCTATCTGGCACCCGGAGGCTGCAAGTACAGTGCCAGGTCTGTGCCCACTCCACCAGAAAGCCACAAAAAAGAAGCCGAGTCACATCAATGTGCAAGGAATGCAACGTTGGGTTGTGTTTGGGCGAGTGCTTCAGGGACTACCACTCACTCAAGTACTACTAGGAGTGGTACCTGTGTCGCCCTATCTCAGCCAAACTCCTGCCCCGCCCACCTACCTCACTACCTACCTCACTACCTACCTGCCCGTACCTGACCTGCCCGTACCTGACCAACGTGATCTCAAAACACCTGCCTGCCTACCTACTTGCCCGTACCTGACCAACGTGATAATATTATCATAACATGTACAAATTATAGTTGTAGGATAAGTTCATATGTTTTGGTATATACTGTATATATATATATATATATATATATATATATATATATATATATATATATATATATATATATATATATATATATATATATATATATATATATACACAGTATATTATTGTATACAGTATACTGTATATATAAGCAATATTTTATTTATTATTTCAGTTTAATTCATTAGCCAGGCAATATTTTGTTTTATTTATATATACCTATGTAATATTATACTTATGTACTAACCTTTTGTAACAACCTTTTGTAATAATAAAACAAACAAAAAAACAAACAAAAAACAAATAAATAAACACAAAAAAACATACTTACGCTCTGCTATTCATCAAAGTTTTCGACTTTATGAATAGCAGGGCGTAAGTATGTAAAAAAAAAAAATTTCAAGTGATATAAACACTCCAAAAACATCCCCATAACCTCTCTGGTTTCGAACCCACGTCTCTAGGCCTACGTCTCTAGGCCTACATCTCACTCAGTCCATCACTCTAACCACTAGACCATGACTGTTCACACTATACTGACAGCGATTAGTGCGTACGTATTTTCGGGCAGACGAATGCTTGACAAAAAAATATATATATATACCCTCGATACACTTGTGTATATCGAAGTATTTAGTATGTATAATACTTTTACATAACCTAACATATTCTATCATTACGAACAAACAGTAAAGAAATTTACAAGTAAATAAATAACCTTTCATCCATGAGTTGCAAGCAAATAGTGCGTAAAAATTGTGTAATGAGATATCGGGTTACTCTAACATACTGCACCATCCAAGAAGCCTTATCGTTGTTTACAATATAGCAACGACAACACAAAGTGTCTATAAGGTCTAAATTTGTGCATACACCCACGCTAATCTCATCTACTTACTGTAATCTGACCCCTTTTCTCTCCCGCGCCACCCACCTTTCTCAATACACCACTCTTATTTCGCCTATTATTCGTCCGTATGCCTCTCTGCGCTTCATTTATCAGTGTATATTATTCACATGGGCTGCCTTACTCATGAATATGAACAGGTGAAACCATAAAGGTGCTTTTTAGGCGAGATATAGAGCGTTGCTTCTCATCAATCGCACGTTCTTGCCTCCACCCTCTCTCTCTCTCCTCCCGCCTGACTCACTCACACACACTCGCTCGCTCGGGGATGTCGTGCCTATCAGCCCATTTTTTTCAACTTGCAGCCACCGTAACTCCTCACCCACATTTTTTTAGGGTGGATATATATATATTGGCGGATGTGGCTGCTTATTTCCAAGACATTGAGGTACTTTTTTTTAAATTCTGTGAGATCGAATATTTTGGCAGAAATGCACAAATAACTACCCTAGCTCCTAGGGCTATTTAGCGCTTAACAGGTTAACACTTATAACATTAACAAATGCAATCAAAAGGAAATAACAAAATAATATGAATTTACAGAAGACTCAATGATAATTAATTATTAACTGATCACGCGCTATATATAGGCCCCGCAGTACTAGAAATGTCCACCATGATCTCGACCACACTAGGCTGCAGGCGCCACTGCCTCAGCACGAGACAAGAACACGTGAAATGATGAATGACGCAATCTCCACTCACACTATGTATCAAATGACACTCTCCAAAATGCGCACATTAACCCTATCATAATTGCACTTATTTATTATATATATTATTTTAATTCACATTACATAACAACACACATACTGTAAATATAAATCAATAAAGAGATCAATGCAAAAATGTATATATTGAGAATAGCAAGGCTCCGTATCAACACACAAATACTCACACACACAATGGTGTCTGTAGTTCAAGATGCCAGGAGCAGCCCTCCTCTGCCATCAGCTGTCACCACTCGTCTCTGTCTGAGGGACCGCTTACACACGCACACACACACGCCTGCAACACCAGCAGTCGCCCTCAACCTGCCACACCTAGCCCTCGTCTTCCTTGTGGGTGCCGGCGGGGGGTGGGGGGGGTGGGGAGAGATTGGGTATATATACGGGCCGGGACCTTATGCTCACTGAGGGGCACTCCTCACATTAAAAATGTCCAAGATGACAAAACACAGTTATTGGTCCCATATATACATTAGAGGGTGAATATCCCAATCACAAGACCCTCACTCGGTAGATAGACACCGCCCACACAATCTATTTCACAAGGCATCCTCGGACAATGCGAGGTATTCATATAAGCACAGATAGTATCACTTATCAAGTCTTGCAAACCCTCGACTTGGTTATAAAGTTCTAACATCATATAATCTCATCTGCCCATCATAAAGTTTCTTAAATACATCATGCCACTTGTAAAATTACACTGATTATAATCCTGGACACATTAATAGTCTATGGGCTGATATAAATAAGATGATGCAATATTAGGCAAGAACCCGTCACTCTTAGAACCGTTAGTTGGGTCCTCTATAGAGAGACATTCCACACTCCTTGTCTTTTACAGTAGTAGTGTCCCTACATAAATTTAACTGTTTTTCAACATTTAAAAGCACATAGATGATATACTGCTCACACAAGTGATGTCCTGACGTCCTGGCGCTGGCCAAGGGCCGGTATACCTTACAATATATATATATATATATATATATATATATATATATACAGTTATATTTACAGTATATTCACACTTGACTTTAACATTTGGAATATTTTGCTTTAATATGGTCAGCGTAACACCATTTTGTAGCGTTGTGAATATGGTGTAAATATAATTTAGGATATATCTTAAGAATGAAATAGTGACCATAATCTGTGACCTTCACCATATTAACCTTGACCTATGAATAACATAAATAAAATTTTTGAACATTCGTCGCATTGACCAACCGAATTTTCCTGCAACATTTGGTGACAAAACATTAACCCGTTCAGTACCAGTTCTGTCCTTTTCGCGCTCCTTGGTGCCGCTAGAGGAGCGGCGAACACATCCAAAGGTATCCAAAGGTAAGGTATACTGGATAAAAATGGACGATTTTATTCAGTTGAAGAAGGGCCTCCAGCAAATTAGCAGGCTTTCAACTATCTTAATTAACCATATTTACTACCACAGATCCTTCTTAAGCTCCACAAAATCGTCTAATTATATCAACAATATATAAAAAAAAAAAAAAAAAAGAGTCGTCGCCGATACAGAAAGGGTTACACAGTCTTGGAAGAGTTTAGGGAAAATTAGTAACACTCTTCTTTTGATCTTTGACCATGATCTTTGACTTTAAATATTAAAATGTTTATATGAAATTACAAAAAGGCCTCCAACAATTAACAGGATTCGGTCTATCTCACTTAACCCTTTTTATTACCTAGATCCTGCATAAATTACACAAAATCATCTAATTATATAAGTATGTATGTATGTACATACTCAGGCACATACCCCGTAGCTGGGTGTGGCCGACTCGAGACAGAGCTCGACCAGAAACAACATTGAAAATAGCAAAATATACTATACAAAAATAACAAACATCTAGGTCGCCCAGGAGAAGACCCAGATAGAATAAAATAGATAGAATAATACTTAAATAAATGTCGCCGGTAGAGAATTTTTAAACATGTTTGAAAATTGGGCTGCCCGAGCGGAGTTCCCAGAAGTATCAGGGAGTGACCCAGAGGGCCCATGGGTGCATGCGATCTTCCAAGAGTCATTACGTGATTTCCAGGACTGTGGACTCTTGGAAACTCGGCCTCACATTCCTGAATGTGTGAACTAGGCTATAATGTTATAAATTTGGGCTGCTCGAGTGGATTTTCCAGGAGTATCAGGGAGTGACCCAGAGTGCCCATGGGTGCATGCAATCTTCGAAGAGGCATTACACGAGTTTCCGAGACTGTGGACTCTTGGAAACTTGGCCTCACACTCCTGAATGTGTGAACTAGGCTTTAGAAGAGATTAGGATATTAGGCATAAGTAGGAGAGATCTGGGTGGAGAGGGAGGAATAGCACCGGAATCATCCAGAGTGGATTGTCTAACAAAGGTTTGAGCAAAAAGTTCAGCTTTGTCAGAGGAAGAAGTGATGGTTGTGCCATCAGAGTGTAAAATGGGATGGAAAGATGAGGAAGAAAAATTGATGGAGTGGTTTTTGGCTAGTGCCAGAAAGCTTGGGAAGAGCTAAAGTTGGATAGTTCAGTGCGTTTATTATGATGAAAGAGTATTTGGCAAGTTGAAGAACAGATTTGGCTTGATTCTGGGCAGAAACATAGGAAGAATGAGATTCTTGAGTTTTAAGGCGTCGGTACCGTTTGAATGCTTCCTCCTTGTTACGGACAGCAGTAAAACAAGCGTGAGTAAACCAAGATTATTTTTTGCATTAGAGTGAGAGGAAGAAAATGAAATGTGTGCTTCCATGCCCGAGAGGATTACCTTGGTAATGCGTTCAGCACTCTCCGAGGGTCCCCGGCCACGGAAGCAAAAGTCATTCCATGGGAAATCAAAGAAGTACTGCCAAACAACCTCCCAGTTGGCAGCGCCAAAGTGCCACAAGCGCTGCCGGTTGGTAGGATTGGGTGGCCGTACAGGAGAGATAGGACAGGTGACAAATATTAGTTTATGGTCAGAGGAGCCCAAAGGAGAGAAAAGATTTCTAGTATAAGCAGAAGGGTTAGAGGTTAGAAATAAGTCAAGATTTTTGGGCCGATCTCCGAAGCGATACGGGATAAGGGTAGGTTGCTGAACTAGCTGCTCTTGGTCATTTAGGATAGAAAAGATGTAGGCTTGTTCACAAGGTTGGTCAGTGGAAACAGAGGAGAGCCATTGGTGGTGGTGAACGTTGAAATCTCCTAGGATGGAGATTTCTGCGAAAGGAGAGAAACATAGAATGTGTTCCACTTTAGAAGTTAGATGGTCAAATAATTTTGGATAGTCAGTAGATAGTTTGAGAGTGACAAGAAAGCTTTAGCCAGAGAGTTGAAATTTAGAAGAGTCTAAGTTGGGAACACGAGAGAAAGCGAGATTGTTGCGCACATATATGCAACATCCACCTTTGGCTTGAAACTTAGGATAGAGATAGTAGGAGGATACAGAGAAGGGTTTGCTGTCAGTAGTCCCAGACACCTGAGTTTCGGTGAGAAAGAGAAGATCAGGGTTGGCAGAGGAGAGGTGGTGTTCCACAAAGTGGAAGTTAGAGGAAAGGCCGCGAATGTTGCAGAAATCTATAGTAAGAGTAGAAGGTAGCGATCCAGGGTATTAGGGGAGTTGTTTCCAGAAGTCAAACTGATGGGGGCATTTCCGGTCCCCCCCCCCCCCCCCCACGCTGTGGGGACTCCGAGGCGGGTCGTGATTGTGTCATCATTTTTGTTGTTAACAAAGATAGTGTAGTATGTAAAGTGTTTACAATATAATGTACTGATAGGAGGAGAAGATGTTTGGGAGGGCAGGCTGGGGTTGCCTACAATTTTGATGAGGCACATTAAGGATCAGCTAGAGAGGCCAGGTGGTGAAACAGGAGTTCCAGCTCTCCATATCAGCCACCTAGCTCTCCCCGGGAGTACT
The DNA here is from genome assembly GCA_032716605.1 of Paralithodes platypus. Classification (NCBI taxonomy): domain Eukaryota; kingdom Metazoa; phylum Arthropoda; class Malacostraca; order Decapoda; family Lithodidae; genus Paralithodes; species Paralithodes platypus. The sequence goes on along the minus strand of CM064579.1, from coordinate 22,061,831 downwards.
GCCCTGTTCAGCTGGTTCCTACAGCCTCCTCATAACAGTTCTGGAGGTGGGATTCCCAGTCCCAACCTCCTGGGGCTATCTGCGCCACAAAGTGACGAGTGATGGGGTCGCCACATCCCTATGCCTAGGATGTGGGAGTTGGGTATGTCTTTACACATCACTTCACCTATCAGTACATCGGAGCCTAGAGTAAGAGGACTTTTGTGACGTCTTTTCGGGGAAGGGAAACTATGATAACCTATATAATATACATTTGCCATGTGTAACAGGTTGGCTAATTTACCCTCCACAAACAACATTTAAAACATCGTTCTTAACTCCAATAATACCTCAAATGAACTTAATGAAAACATGTGAATTTCCCTGGATTCGAACCCACGATAACTCATACAGAACTTACACGCTCTAACCATTAAACCATCAAGACAGTTAGGGCATATACACTGATTTGTGTATATAACGTAGACAGTACACCCAACGTTACTGGGTTATCTATTATATTTATTTCACTCCAACACCAAACACCTCCAATGAAATTAATGAAAACATGTGAGCCACCGGGATTTGAACCTGGGTTACTACACACAACGTTTAAACACTCTTACCATTACACCATTAAGGCAGAAAGTATGATAGTATAAGCATATTGGCAGTTGCAAGTTAATGTCCAAGCCGTTATAGGTAGAACAAAAACTCTATAAACAAAGCATCCACCCTAATGTTTCAGTGTTCTGGTACGTCCCTTTCACCGTCTCTCCCCCATCACCTGGCATAGTCTTCTGTCTTCCCTCTGCGCCTGCTATTTTGGTCATTTATCTTACTCTGCCTTAATGTTTCATCCTCCTTTCCCCTTCTCTCTCTCTCTAGTGTATAGTTTATTTTTGGTAGTACAGCTGACTTTGTTATTTCTATTCGCTGTTACTCTTTGACTAAGTTGTCCTGCCCGACATCTTAGCTTTTGTTGTTACTAATTGCTTTATTTTCGCATCATATACACCCGGAGTATTTCAGAAAATATATTTGTTCCTAAGAATTGTAGTTAGCAATGATGTTGTTGCCATTATATATGGCAAAACAGATTACGCTTTACCTAATCTTGAAATCACAAAATAAAGTGTAAGTGAATACATATCCACCTGGGAAATAGCTAGAAGGAAATCATAACATTATCAGTTAACAGTTAGGTGGGTGTGAAATAAATGATTTCAATATGACAATACTTTACATTAATTACACTATCCTACATCTTAGTAAACGACAAGGAAAGTGTTGACGTTGCTGGGGGTTTTTTCCGTGTGACAGTGTCTGTGTGTGTGTGGGTGTGTGTGTTTGAGGATTTGTTGTTGCTGTGATTGATATTGTCGACACTCTTGATGCTGTATTAGTAGCATAATTATTAAACCAGATATTAGATGTAAGGTTGATAATCAAACAGCATTACAGGTGACTGCGGCTTAAGATGTAATTGACGAAGAAATCGTTGAGTTAAGTCATACACAAAATGTTTATTATGGATAAAAATACATATATGGTACGCATTCGATCCAATATGCATGTGGGATAGAATCTTATTTTGTGAATGGTATTTCATGTAATCAACTGTATCTTTCCCTCATCACATATGAGATGATAACAAGGAAGGTGTGTTACATATTTGTGGTACTATAAGACCACAATTCAATATTCCGTTGCAGTATACAGCTTTACTTTTCCAGATAGCCTCATAATCTTCCTCAACCTCACCTTATTCACTGTATGTATTTGGACATATTCCTATAATTCCCAATGGATGGAGATGAGGTTGAGAGACTAGACCGTCGTACTTCAGAAAATGCAAGCGGTATACAGTACTGCAGTGGAGTTCAAACTACTGTAGTGGACTCATAATGCTATTACATAATAAGAAAGTAAAAGTAGTTAAAAAATTGTATCTATTACAATCATTAAGTAATGTAGATACCATTTGGTTTGTAAGTTTATAAACTCCATATTGGCTCTTTGGTGGTGGGAATAAACCACCGTGGTGAGCGGCCATCCTTCCAATGTAGATAGGCTTGTTTAGCGTGGACCCTGTAAAGTTGATAATGGTGATGATGGTGTTCCCTTTTGTCCCAGGAGCCTCATTTAATATACCTATTGACTACATCACTTTCACTCACGATTTGTTTTAAATATGGTGCGTAGCCCTGGGCCCTACCCCTTTACATGGTCGACCAAGCTGGCTTGCCACAGGTAATGATGCCTGGCCGAAGCAACGACCTTTCCTTCTATTTAGTTCCACCACCCGGCATAGTACATTTAAAGCCTGCCAGTCCCTGTTCCTCTCCCATCCCATGATTGATAATGTCTCACCAAATTTAGGTCCCCACCCAGTTCCCGAAGTAGGGAAGGTTAAAACTATGGGGGTTATTTTAACCTCTTAAACGGTTAATTATGAAACGCTGTCTCAATATGTGTATATATAGCCTTTTATTACATATGCTAACATAGTGTCTCATCTGGTTGATTCTTTATATACATGTAAATCTGGTTTACTGTGCATAATTTTCTTTGCTTTATTTGTTCTATATTGATATGGAATTGGTTATAATAATTGAGACTTGGTTTGTTACCGTTAGGTTATGTTTGGTTGACAGATATACTCCAACAGCACTACATTAGATTACCTGTCAATATTATCTTATCTTATCAATATATACAGTAAATGGATGCCAGTTAACAAAGCTTAACAATCTAATATTAACGATGGATTTGTAAGTGTTTGCCATATACATATTGAACAGCTGTGTTAGCAAAATAATTAACAATGTAACATGTGAACCTGTTCACAGTTGTATATATGACAACAGTGTTGTTACTCAACTTAGCCTATACAGTATATGTATACATACTAATTGTTTCTTGAAATAATTAACGCCTAGGCGGTAAATAATATGTAGCCACCAGCGGGGTGTTTTTACCCAAAATAGGGCTGTTTACGTGATCATTTTCATGCCTAAATAAGACCCAGAGCGTAAAACAAGTATCTATCCCTGAAAGGGCATAAACAGAGCTTTCCAATGACACCCCAACAATCCTTGTATGACCGCTAGTTTTCTTGCAACAACCGCGCAACACGAGTGCAAAAACCATGTAATTCGGTACTTTCCCCATACATTTCACTATGTAGCGAGTGTGAGAGGGTGGAGGAGGGTGGGATTCATGTCAGTTGGTCCGCCGCGGTGGTCTGGAGCAGTCATACGCTCGCTACTCTCCTGCCACCACTTGTCTCTCTCTCTCAGCAACATTACGTGCTGAAATTGCCACACGACTTATGGTGTGAGCCGCCACATAGTCCAAATTTCTTTCACTCGACATATGATGCGCGCCGCCAATAATGGGTTAATCAACTCTTTGACAGCCTTCATTCAATCCCTGCCATAAATGTAATCCTCGCAAGGTCAATGTCCAAGACAAAAGGCTAACTCCTAAGTTAACCGGGCGAGCACCACATGTTATCAGAGGAGCCGCCCAAAAGTCACTAGGACAATAAATATTTGAGTGGAAATTAAAAAAAAATCATGTACGCATGACAGAAATTCATATGCGTGTGATCCTTGGTCACGTAAAGGTTACTGTGAAAACAGAGAGCGTAATCCCCACTTCAATATAGCAATTACGTGGGTGTCCCTGCCTCTAGCACCACAATACTATCTCCAGGGGCCACATGAGATCACTGTGAGCAGAAAACTGCTCTCAACTACAGGGCAACTTCATCTGTGTAGACATATTTTTTTTCTTATCTGTTCGCTCATACTCCACTTCAAAGAAATAGCCTGAGCAATATATAAAAAACTGACATTTTGTGGAAAGTTATTGTGATGTTCACTAAACAGTGGATATCGCGCTCTTTGCCTGACCCACTAAAATGTTCCACCAGCTAAAATGGTATTAATCAAGTAGCAGTAGTAGTCGTTCTCTAAGCTGCTTGGCTGAACAGCTCCGAGCTTCTAAGGAAGGCCATGGCCAAGACCGAATTATCCCATAAGGTTCTCAAGAAATGTACAGTATATTGCGTTGTTGGCGTAAGTGGTTGTGTGCTATGCAGTCTTCCATATTGTGTTTGATAGTGTGTGGTGTTTGTGTTACAGCCTGGATTGGTATCCTCAACGGAGTCAGCCAGTCTCTTCTGATTACTCAGAAGGGCTAGATGGTGCCATAATCGCAGTATAGCCAGGTGGACTCTATCCTCACAAGAAAGGAGGGTTTCTGCGTGATGGAGTTAAGGGGACCGTGCATCTCGCTGAGTGTTGTCTTTGAGTGACTGGATGGATTGGTGGGTGATTTGAGTATGGATATGCATATGGAGGCTGGTTTGAGGTGGGCGAATGTGGACTGATGACAATATTTACTTATGATAACGAGTGCTAGGTGTGTACAATTTTTTTTGGTGCAGCCAATTATTATTTTGAGGGCTATGTTCTGTAGTCTGTAGGGTGTTGTGATGTGTTTCAGTGAGATTAGAAGTCCAAGCAGAGCTCGCAGATTCCATCACTCAACGTATATAGTGTTTGTATACTGTGGTGGTAGTTTCTTGGTTATGTCCGAATGTTGTATGGGCAAGTGACTCGCGTTTAGTCTTATTGTCAATTTGTTTTTAATGTGTGTAATATGTTGTTTAAATGACATTGATGTATTGAATGTTACACCAAGGATCTTGGGTGTTTGTGTGTGTTTGTTATGGGGATGTTACTTAAGGTGAAGTGAGGTGTATGGTGGTGTTCTACTATCCAGTTGATTAGAAGGGTCGCTGTAGATTTGGCTAGGTAGTTTGAGTCTGTGGTGAACCAGTTATGTAGTGTGTTGAAGTACGGTTGAAGGAGTTGTACGGTTGTGTTTGCATCTCGATGTGTACATGTGAGTGCTATGTCATCTGTGTAGGAAGCTGTGTGTATCTGGGGTTTGTGGGGTGTGGGTAGGTCATGCAAGTATAGATTAAATAGTGTTGGTGACAAGACAGATCCTTGAGGGACTCCATTTGTTATATTTCTAGTGTTTGATAACTGATCGGCTCATGTTACATGTGCATTGCCTGCTAGAGCCATCTTTTTGTATTGTTGTGCATGTTTGTGTTAAGATTTTTTTTTGCAAGGTTGTGGCATCAAATGCATTATTATTGTCAATTGTAACGATAAGTGTTGTGTGTGCTGGCCTAGCTGAATTGAAACACTTATTTTTACTCTCTCCCTCGCCCTCTCTTACACACACACACACACACACACACAGTTTGATTCCAAAATTCCACTCTGGTCAATGAACCAAACTATTCCAATAAAATATTCAGTACCTTTTACGGGAAACAATCAGTCCACAGAACATCGAGGAATTTCATATAGAATTAGAGGAGGGGAGCTGGGTGTAGGCACGTGGGGGGTGAGGGTGGAGGGTTCGATTTCGAGTTTGGCCCAAGGGGCGAGTTTATTGGGCAGCCACCCTTCATCCTGTGAAGGGTTAACCACTATAAAAAGTTATACATATACCGTAGCTACTCAAACAGCCATTACACTTTTGGAACAGGCATATTATTTGGTACAATCATAAGTTCATAATGTAGTACAATCTGAGTTAAGAGAGCATGAATGGATACATTTCATATATTGACATACACTGTATATGTACAGAAACATTATACATTATACAGAGTTCTAGTCATACTACATATAGACATGTCGACAAACCAACATAATTGTTAACCCTTTTAGCACGATGATGTCTTCAAAGTTATACCGGAATTATCTGACATAAGTGATTTAATTGATTTGATCTTAACAGGTGAATTTCTTAGGATTGTGAATGACTCAACTTGCAAGGGTTAACACTCGTGTATATTATGATAAACTGGAGAGAGAGAGAGAGAGAGATAATTCCCTCACCTCCCCACCAAATTTACCCTTTTCAAAGGGGCCTTATTTAGACGCCAAGATCTGAAGATTTATCACCATGGCCCTGACGTTACAAGCAAGTCTCCTGATGAGGGGGTTAGGAAATTGATTTGAAACGAGAGAGAGAGAGAGAGAGAGAGAGAGAGAGAGAGAGAGAGAGAGAGAGAGAGAGAGAGAGAGTGTGACATGGAGTTACAGGTTAATCGCAGCATTGTTCGAGAGGGTGAAGGGGAGGACACTTTTTAATTAACAGGGGATGGGGTGGGGGGGGTGGGTGGGGAGTCTGTGTCTGTCTGTGGTGACCGGCATTTTATATTGGGAGAAGGAAGAGCTTTGTGTGTTTGGGTGGCTGTTATGTCCAGAAGTGTCTTCTTCATTATCTGCTTGACGATTACATTTTAATATTCCTGTTGCGATTTGCTAGGTTTCAAAATGTGTCAACATTATACACATTGTTCTCCTTAGTTAGATAAAACTATGATATTCGCATTGTATTTTGTTTTTGTTTTGTTTTTCTCCCAGTCTTCGTGACCCAAATTCTACCCAAGTGTCTCCTTTCATTACCTTGACAATCAAGAAAAAACCCAACTGTTACCAGGTCGTGGTGAACTACAACAGAGAGACGCAAGTGTTCTGGAATAGGCACGCCAGGCTGGTCCATATGAATAATAACCAACAACCACTACCCCCCCCTAAAAATGAACCCCATGCACCATCATACAACATAGCCTGGCTTCCCGCTCCCACACCTTCACCACCCCAACCTCCACAAACCCCTCCTCCATTCCCTCCTGACCAATCACCCCCCACCCCTCACAACCTCAAACGCCACCCCCATAACCCGCCATTCCACAATCCATAGCCCCACCCCAAAACATACCTCACAACTAACTTTCATCAACCCCACCAGCCCAACCCCGAACCCCAACTTCCCCACCACCTATACCACAACAGAAACCCCTTGACCCCACCCAACCTACCCATCAACAACCAAATGACCCCATTCCTTCCACTTCCTCACCCATATCTCAACCTAGCATAAACCCACAAAACGCTGACACCCCACCTAACCTTCCCACACTTCTCCCACATCAACCTCAACCCACTACCTCATCACCAAACCCCAAAATCTTCACCGTAACCAGCAACGTGCTGTCCCAGACCGCACAAACATCCCCATTACTCACATCCAGCAATGTAACTTTGCAACAAGCTGCACCAACCATCACCCCGGGGTACCCACTCAACCAACCTACATCCACATACACTCCAGCATCCCCCCCCCCCCATGGGAAGCCCCTCTGAAGTACTCCATAAAAACACAATGACTCGCTCGGTCAGAGCATCTTACCCTCCCAGTAGATTAGGGATTAATTCTACTTTCGTGTCCGTAGAGGTCCATAAAAGGTCAGCAGGACGGTCAAAGTTCACCATTCACCACCCAGCAGCTGCACTGTACACACCTCAGGCCACGCACCCAGCAGAAGCATCCAAGATGTTCATACAATTCGTTCTGTGGACCTCGGTAGAGGGGAGGAAACACAGGTTTAAGCACCCTACCCAACTCATGCGGGCGCTGAAGAAGGTGTCCCAACCCACGACGTTGATGGTGGTGCGACGCGAGGGCACAGCTGGGTTACGGCAACAGAAGAGCAGTTCACACTCCAGCCACGAGGACGTGACTTTCTTCAAGGCAGAGATGGTGTTATACCACAACAGAAACCCCTAACCCCACAATCTGGGCCAGTTACCCCCCTCCAAAATAACTCAGTAAACAACTACAGAGGTTGCTGAGGTTAACTGGACTATTTAGGTAGGTTCTTACTCGACTGGAGAAGTTGAAACCACATGAACACATGTACAAAGGTAATAAAGGATAAATATAATACAGAGTACGAGCATAGAGTATCTTATTCAACGTAACTATAATATTTATACAGAGTTACATTCAGACATGGATAGGTATATACATAATTTTCCTAGCACGATCGATGATCCACAAAAAGTTCCAGGGGGATAACACTATGCATGTCCGGTGATAACGTTAGGCACTTCCGCTGATGTTGCACTTCCGTGGCACTTCTGACGAGGTTCTTGGGCCTGTCGTTTGGTGATGACGGCAGGATGGAAGATGTTGTAGAACTCTTGAGTTTAGGGTCTTAAATGAATATGTTATGTTCTACCAGTGTTATACGTAACATATTATCGGAATAATGTGAGGAGAAGTTATACCAGTGTTATACTGTCTCGCTCAACTATCCTGACCTTTATAAGAGTCATTAATCAAGAACCTTTATAGTACTCTTGGATTTAAAGTCTTAAATGAATAAGAGTCTGTTCTGCCAGCGGTATACATATCGTGTCATCGGACTAACGAGAGAGGGTTGGGATGCCAGTGCTCTCCAACTTCACTTAACTGTCCTGACCTTTATAAGAGTCTTCCAGGGACTTTGGATGGGTTTGTATATGGGCCTTTTACGAATACGTGCCTTGTCGCCAGTGCCTAGGAAAGCGTATTGTAAGGACTCTATGCAAAGTGCCGTTATGCCAGTGCTACGGTATCTCGTGAGCCCGGACTTATAAAGAAGTCAACTGCCACTGCATTAACTTCTAACAAGCCTTATTGGGGTTAGGTTTACTACCACTACAGCGCACACAGTACAGCTTTCTCTAGCGACAGTAATTCTTGGTGATCGATGCGAGGAATTAATATTGAAGTGCCACCATGGTGATTCAATAATAATTCTTAGTAGATCCAAGATCTAACGATCTTCGATAAGTAACTTGATGCCAGTGCTTTAGTTACTTACCGAATATATAACCCAAATCTTCCAGCTCTTAAAAACCTTCCAGTGAAGTGTGTCTTAAGAACTTTCCAACTGTACTGATCCCAGTTCGTCTGTCATAGTCTTAATGATGGTGGCGTTTCTCCCGGTGCTCCTTCTCGGTGCAAGAAGGGCGGATGTGTTGGGAGGAGGGCCTTGGGCGGCTGGGGTAGCGCCTCTGAGTGTCCCTGTCACAGCAGTAGTGCGGCTTGGAGCAAGAAGGGCGCATGATGGTGTAAGACTTATGCAAAGTTCCGCTTGCTTTGTCTTCCTTCCGGTCCTTCTTGTTAATATCGCTGCCAGCATTGTTGATGGTAACTATGATGTTCTTTCCTGGTGTTGGGGGAAGTGCGGGTTTGATGGAGGCGACTCAGGCACATCTGGTGGTGTGGCGCTTGTGTCTTATTTCCTCGGTGGTGTGGTGGCAAGGGTGATATTGTTGGGTCTTGGTGGTGTTGTGTTTCCATCCTCTGTCTTCGTTATTTCATGACCGATAGGTGCTCTCTGGCCCTACGACTGTTAATCGACCTCCTACAGTATTATCCAACCTGCCTTACCTGCAACGTCTAATCCCGGGCAAGTAAGAATCTACAGTAAGTGCTTCCTAGCCCTAGATTACCTGACGATTATTCTGTTCAGGTACGACCTGGTCTCTTGGTAGCTTGTATATAAACTATTACTGCGATATTATATAGATGCTTTGAAATAATTGTGACCTGACTTTCAGGCACCCTTTACCGTAATTAATCAAAATCAGTTCTCCAATTAAACCCTCACACGCTATCAATAATGTAATTATTCATCAATAGGTATATTGTTACATGTTTGTCTGAGTCCTCCGTTACCAAACCGATGTGTACCTATACGTGAAGAGCTCTGCCAATCACTCACTTTACACTAAACTCCATCTAGTTTTTCCCCCACACAAGTGAGTCAATCTAGGAGTTCATTCATACTCATTTACGTCTTTCAGTGTATGTGCTAATTGGATATAATTATATATATATATATACTGTATATATCCTTGTAGGGGAGGTGTGGTGGAGTGGTCTTGCCACTGGCCTGGTAATCCAAAGGTCCCGGGTTCAAATCCTGATGTATCAATGGGAAGATATTATTGGGATGGAATTTGTGCTGTACCTGGTATCAGTGCATTACCACAAGCCCACCGAAACGTCAATAAAATACCCTCATTGTTCCCTGATTAAATAGCACTGTATGATTATTCCCATATTCAATATATGCTATAGGGGTGCAATGCCTGGTGAGTTATCTGCTCAACAGGTGGCGTTGTGTGTGTGTAAGTGTGAGAATCCGAGTGTAGGGGGTGAGACAGTGAAACACGGGAACGAGGTGGCTTCAGAGATGAGCTCGTTTCGGGCCATGAGTGAGCACCGTGCCTCATGTGAAGGCAAGATGGCAGGTGCTCGTTGTACTCTACGTGCTTCACATGTCTCACTCCCTAGACAAGACCTCAAGGGCTTCACTGTTCATTGTAAAGCGGTGAATGTTAAGGCTCTCAGCCTATGCCCGAGAGGAAGTAAGATGGAATATAGAAAAAAAAAAAAAAAAAAAAAAAACGTCCTATTGATACTTGATACTTGCAATTTTACCTTTACTATGTGTTGATGATTATTTATGCATTGTCTTTGTGTTTGAGAATAATAATACATGTATACCAACCAATATAACCTTAAATAATATACTTGTACACCTGACTATTGTATTCTCTAAACATCTCCCCCTCGGCACATCAGGACTCGCATTCGGTATATCTAATACAACTCTCTCTAATAGAAGTTGATATCTTATATATATATATATATAATATTATATAAGTTATAATTATGGAGGTAGGACCCACTTTTGAGCATGACTGTACCTTGTTAATTCTCTATATACCACAGGGTCTCAACTCATTAGGTGGGAGAGATGGGGGCGGCGAAAATGGTCCTTCCCAAATAAAAAAAATGGTAATGCAGGAAATGTGGGAATTAAGTCGGATTTATATGCAGCACTCACTAAGTTTCACTATTTATTATTTCTGCATTCTGCTAGTGTTGACATACGCGGATATTTCTGCATTCTGCTAGTGTTGACATACGCGGATATTTCTGCATTCTGCTAGTGTTGACATACGCGGATATTTCTGCATTCTGCTAGTGTTGACATACGCGGATATTTCTGCATTCTGCTAGTGTTGACATACGCGGATATTTCTGCATTCTGCTAGTGTTGACATACGCGGATATTTCTGCATTCTGCTAGTGTTGACATACGCGGATATTTCTGCATTCTGCTAGTGTTGAAATACGCGGATATTTCTGCATTCTGCTAGTGTTGACATACGCGGATATTTCTGCATTCTGCTAGTGTTGACATACGCGGATATTTCTGCATTCTGCTAGTGTTGACATACACGGATATTTTTACATTTTACATTAGTCTTGATATACAGTATATCTATTTATGTTCTCCAAGAGTTTGAAACCGTGGAATAATGGAGAAATGCGTGTGCATGTTTCACTACTTTCTAATGTATTCATAAATACTGTATGTCCGGTATTATTAGAATGAAAATGCATGACACTTTCTATGTTGCTCATAAATATGAAAGGTATTTATAAAATGAAGTTGCTTGGCATTAACTGTTTCTCCCGGTGAATGTAAATACTTTATAATTATGATTCAAACAATATTTTTAAGTATTTCTCCAAGTACTGTATGTAGGATCTTGTTAACCTAGTCTGTACTGGTGACGTTCTTTTCGTTATATATACTGGCAACTATTAGATGATTTTCTTCAGCTTAAGAAGGACGTTTACCCGTTGAAAGGATTCAGACTTCCTCAGGAAATCCTTTTAGCTACCGTATATCCTTCCTAACCTTCATAAAATCGTTTAAATATAGCTGAAATAAAATACGAAGGATGTCGCCGGTACAGAAGGGGCTAAAGCGAAAATTCATGGTACAAATGTCTAGGTCTTCAAAAACGTAAACAAATGTCAAGATTCAGCCACATTACTTCCGAGAATGTAGGGCAAAGTTTGTAGTCTACTTACTGTACAGGGGCTCAGTGCACCCATGCATCCAGTATTGTCCGCATTACTGTACAGGGGCTCAGTGCACCCATGCATTCAGTATTGTCCGCATTACTGTACAGGGGCTCAGTGCACCCATGCATCCAGTATTGTCCGCATTACTGTACAGGGGCTCAGTGCACCCATGCATCCAGTATTGTCCGCATTACTGTACAGGGGCTCAGTGCACCCATGCATCCAGTATTGTCCGCATTACTGTACAGGGGCTCAGTGCACCCATGCATCCAGTATTGTCCGCATTACTGTACAGGGGCTCAGTGCACCCATGCATCCAGTATTGTCCGCATTACTGTACAGGGGCTCAGTGCACCCATGCATCCAGTATTGTCCGCATTACTGTACAGGGGCTCAGTGCACCCATGCATCCAGTATTGTCCTCATTACTGTACAGGGGCTCAGTGCACCCATGCATCCAGTATTGTCCGCATTACTGTACAGGGGCTCAGTGCACCCATGCATCCAGTAGTGTCCGCATTACTGTACAGGGGCTCAGTGCACCCATGCATCCAGTATTGTCCGCATTACTGTACAAGGGCTCAGTGCACCCATGCATCCAGTATTGTCCGCATTACTGTACAGGGGCTCAGTGCACCCATGCATCCAGTATTGTCCGCATTTGTGGGGGAGCTTTCACCCATACCGCACTCTGGAAAGGGTAAAGTTAAAACAATTTGTCTCATCAATTCATCTCCTCTTTCTAATTCCCTGCAATCTCTCTCTACAAGTCGCAATGTTGCACCTCTCTCTCTCTCTCTCTCTCACTCTGAAGAACATTGATTATATATAACTTTGCCAATCTAGTATATATATATATATATATATATATATATATATATATATATATATATATATATATATATATATATATATATATATATATATATATATATAAATATATTTAACAGATTGGCAAAGTTATTTATATATAATCAATGTTCTTCAAAGTGGTCTTAGTATTATACCTTCTAATTTACGGAGAGTAAGGGGCACCAGCCTTTTCAACACATTCCCACCCCTATGCTGTCCAACTATCTAACCAAAGAGTGAACCGATTTTCTCAGTTTGTCTTCTACTCAACAAATAAACTATGGAACTCTCTCCCTTAATCTGTCTTTAACCCATCCTATTACTTAAACTGCATCAATCTCATTGTGTCCAGTCATTTTGACTCTAACGTACCTTGAATCTGGCGCTTTCACCACTGGAATGAACACTTGTTACAGGCAGCTTTGCCTGCTATCTCTAATTATTCCTCACTCAGGCATCTCCTTGTCAGTTTAACATTTAAAACCTTGCTCATTGAACGGGCACTTTCACGATTATTTAACTCGATATATCTCTGTGAAACAAAAGGTTACGGAAGAAGAAATCATTTGGGGATGAAAGTACGTCATCTGGCCTGTACGAAGACACCGACATTTCGATCCCTGCTTGCCTGTGGCATTGACAGTGACGAGAGGAATTGGAGTTGTTTTTGTGCGAGAACCCCGGACCCAGTCTTTCATCCAGACCACTTGCTTCCATGTTATATTGTTGTTACTAAGATTAGACGTTTGCATCCAGCTTAGAAAGAACCTCTGGGAATTGAGCGTATACAAACACAAGTAACTCTTCAAGATATATACTTAATTCCTAGGAAAAATGTAATAGTATTGTCCAAAATGTACATTAAAACACGTGTAATGCCAAATTTAGGGATTGAATTTCGGAATTTGTTCATGTTGTACTAATGCTAATTGACTGTGTAATGTTGATATACGACATATATTGACTGTATAATGTTGATATACGACATATATTCAGTTATAATTTCCCGTTTGTAATAATGGCCTAAATCTGAACTTTACATTAACAATTTTATATTACCATTTTGTTTCTTGATATAATAAGAAACCTAACCTTTCATAAACATGCTAATCATGTCTTCCCCAATAATTGTTTATTCATATTTTACATTATCTCCCTAGAAAGGTAACCGAAGTTGAATAATGATAAATACTTAAAGGACAATATATATATAATTATATATATATATATATATATATATATATATATATATATATATATATATATATACATAGAGTATATATATATATATAAACTGTATATATATACATAGAGTATATATATATATATAACAGGTTTGCAAAGTTATATACTGTATATGAAGCTAGGACCCCAGTTTAGAGCATGATTTTATTATTTTTTATTTTTTATGTGAGTGAAGGAGACACAAGGCTGTCTGTAAAAAAAATCTACCGAAAAGTTGATACTGACAGAGCCAAATGCAAGGTACGTTAGAGTCAAAGTGTCTATACATATGGAGTTTGAAGCAGTTTAAGTCATAGGATGAGGGAAAGGCAGATTGAGGGAGAGAGTTCAAAGCATACATGTTGAGTAGAAGAAAGACTGGGAGATTCGGTTCACTCCTGGATTAGAGAGTTTGGAGAGAATAGAAGTGGGCGCGTGTTGAAGGTTGGGTGCCCCCCACTCTCCGCAAGGAAAGAGGTATACACTGAGAAAGCTCTGGAGAACATTGATTATTGTAATAGTGGTAGAAGAGTGAGAGAGATTGTAGGGATTTAGTAAGAGGAAGTGAGTTGATAAGACGAAATATACATTGTTAAATCTCTTCATACCTGGGGGTCTCAACTCATTAGGTGGGAGAGATGGGGCGCCGAAAATGGTCCTCTCCAAGTGAAAACAAATGGTAATGGAGGGAATGTGAGCATTAAGTCGGATTTATATTCAACACTCACTAATCTCGCTATTTATTATTACTTTCTGCACACTGGATGTCCTGACATTCGCGGGTATTTTCACATTAGTCTTGATATATAGGTATCCATATACTACAATACCTCCAAGAGTGTGAAACCTTGGAGTAATGGAAACGTTACTGTTTACTCTTCACTTATTTTTATTGTATTCCTATTTGTTGGTATCAAATATGATTTTGTGCACAGTGACCTTGGAAACCCAGTAGATAGCCCATAATCAAGTCCATGAGAATTCCTTTTCCCTGGCTCCCTCACTAAATAATTAAAATTATATATATATATATATATATATATATATATATATATATAATTATATATTATATATATTTATATATATAGTATATATGTAAGTCTCACAAGGAAAAGGAGAACCAGCTTAGTAGCGAACATCTTATCTTTATTGGGTACCAAACATTTCGGAGAAATCAGTCTCCATCTTCAGTGAATCTAAAATATCTGGACATTTTCGGTGTGAGCATCCTGGATTCGAATCCACGGACTGCCACATGTGTTTGTAAATTTCATTAATCGATTTTAGGAGTATAGTTGGTTGTTGGAAGGAACATAATAATATATGAAAGTTTACATAAGAAACAAAACAAATAATTACCTATGGATATGAAATATCAAACAGTAAGGTTCGAATGAATATGAACCGAAAAGAGCTAAACATAATTAAAACACTATATTTTAATTAAGTGAACAGCGTTAAGCTAAACTTAAAAAAAAAATATATATATATATATAATAATAATAATAAGAGAGGGTATACAATGAAGTACGAAAAGCAAATGGAAGGATATTTACCGAGTGAAAAGCTGTGTTGCAGTGGCCGTGTTGTTCAGGCTGGGCTTTAATTTATGTATATAGATAGATTCTGAAGTGATTAGGTCACAGCGTGAATGGCATGTGGTTAGTATCTGGAAATCGCGGATAGTAGAAGAGGAAGGCTTAGAAATCAGCCTGCCTGTTCGAATGGATTTACCTTGGTGTTCCCGGATACGGTGAAGCAACTAACGTGAGGTGCAACCCACGTATCTAGCAGTACAGCTAGAACAGGTGAACTGGTAAACCACATTGGAATGCAGGTTCGTAGGAAGAGAAGAAGTATGTTTGAGGAAATTTCCTATAGTGTTATTATTAGAAAAAATAATTTGAAATTGATATGTGGGTAGCAGTTGCGAAGAGTTTTGTGGAGGGATTCTATTGTAAGGAATCCAGTAAAAGCACATTTTATTACCAACAGTAATTGGAGTACTTTATGTTATGGAAGCCCAGTTATTAAAAACAGCAGTCTAAAACCTCTAAAATCTAGAATAGAATATTGCGGAAAAAGCACTAATATATACAATAAATATACTGTATATATATATATATATATATATATATATATATATATATATATATATATATAGTAATACTCGCAGGAAGAATTAAACATTGGAACACCAAGCTTTCGTCTATTCTCTCAAGAAATCTTCAAGGTAATTGCCCTGAAGATGTCTTGAGAGAACAGACGAAAGCTTGGTGTTCCAATGTTGAATTTGTCATGCGTGTTTTACTACATTATATGATCACACGTATTTGTGATTTATTCTCCATATATATATATATATATATATATATTTTTTTTTTTTTTTTTTTTTTTTCTTTGATGCACACGAGGTTAAAAGATATAGCAATTTCAGCATTTGAGATTTTATTGTTCAGGTTTTCCAGTGATCGGACAATATTGCATTGAGGGGCAGTAAGGAGGTACAGTAGATTGGCGAAGTTCATGATGAAGTGAATACAGGATGGTACATGGTGAACAATGGTTACGACGTTTCGCTATTCATATAGCATTTTCAAGTAATGAATGGTATAGAGAATAATATGAGCTTATATAGGAGCTGGGAAGGCTGAGGGGGCGAAGCTAAGGCAGGCTATCGTCTGTCATTGGTGGACGGTATGTTCGCTATGCGGGCACTTCTCCTGGTCTGTGATTGGCCAGTGGGTGATGACGTCAGGAGTTGCGCACTGGAGTCAATGTGGCTGGGGGTGTGGGGTGGTGGAGAGAAGGGGGGACCGAAGTCATCGCTGATTGGCTGGAAGCTGGGTGGCGTGAGGTGAGATGCGCGTATTCGAGGGGCGGAGCTGAGGGGCGTCTCTCCAGGGGCAGCACGGCTGGGTAGTGTCTTTTAGCAGAACATTTATTACCTGGCTTTACTAACATATATATATATATATATATATATATATATACTGTATATGCAGTATATATATATACATATGCGGACGGACCCTATGTTGACGAACCACGACCGACTAAGGATATTCCTTCGGACATTCTGAGAATGGCTACATGGAATGTTAGTGGCGTGAATGATGGCACGAAAGAGAGAGAGGTTCTGGAAGTGCTAGTGAATGCCAGGCTGGATGTATGTGGAATGACAGAGACCAAATGGAAAGGTTCAGATGTGAGAGAGTGGGAGTGTGGAATGGGTGTGTGTGCTGGAGAGAGTGAAGGAACAGCGAGAGAAGGTGCGTGTTTGTTTGTAAGTAACAAATGGAAGGAATGTGTAAGAGAGTATGGGTCTGTGGGTTCAAGGATTGTGTGGGTGAGAATGAAAGTAGGAATACAAACGTGGGTGATTGTGTGTGTGTATGCCCCGACAGAGGATAAACTTGAAAGAAAGAAAGAGGAGTTCTGGATTGATGTGGAGGCGTGCCTGGAGAAGTTTGACAAGAACGAAAGAATATTTCTGATTGGGGATTATGAATGGTAAGGTGGGTGATAGGAAAGTTGAGGGAGTGGTGGGAGGGTTGGGGTTACCATCAGAGGTGAATGGGTATGGTAGTGCACTTGTGGAAGTATGTGTGGGGAGGAGGCTGTGGATAGCCAACACCTTCTTCCAACACAGAATGATCCACAGGTGCACGTGGAAACGGGTGTGGACGATGAAGGTAAGACAGTGGTGGAACTAAAGTCATTTATTGATAATGTATGTGTGGATGAACGAATGAAGAAATCTGTGATGGATGCTAGGGTGTATAGGGGTATTGGAGGGGGTCTGTCTGATCATTATGTAGTAGTAGCTAAGGTTAGGATACAAAAGAAGTGGGGAGAGCTGGAGGGAGGCGAGAGGAAGGTGGAATGGTGAGGAGGGTGGAGAGGTTACAGGAGGAGGAAATTAGGGAAGAGTACAGGAGAGCAGTAGAAAGACGACTAGGTGGGTTCGACCTGGAAGTTATGGAGGAAGTGGGGGAGATGAGCAAGGTGTTTAAGGAAGAGATCTGTGCAGCATGTGAGGAGGTGTGTGGAGTGAGGAGAAGAGGGACGGGAGTGAAAGGTACAGCATGGTGGAGAGAAGAGGTAAAAATAGCTGTGGAAGAAAAGAAGAAAGCATATAGAGAGTGGTTGGGTAGTAGAGGGAATGAAGATTTCGAGAGACAGAAACGAGCGAGGTACGTGGAGAGTAAGAGGGTGGTGAAGAGAGTAGTGAAGGAAAGTAAGAGAAGAGTAGATGAGGAATTTGGAAGGAATCTGAGTGTAAAATGGAGGGAGAGTAAGAAACTGTTCTGGAAAGAAGTCAAGAAAGTTAGGGAAGGTAGCAAGGAACACAGTAAGGGTGTGCAAGATAAGAGTGGGAGAATGCTAGCTGAAAAGCAAGAGAGAGTCGAAAGATGGAGGGAGTACTTCAATGAGTTGCTAAATGTAAGGAATGAAGAGCCAGCAAACATAGTTGGATATGGTATGGGAGGGAGAAGAAGAGAAGTAGTGGAGGAGGAGGTGGGGATCAGGAGGTCAGAAGTGTGGGAAGCCATGAAAAGAGTAAAGTTGGGGAAAGCACCAGGAACAGATGGAGTGTGTGGGGAAATGTTGAGGTATGGTGGTGAGATAGTGATGGAATGGGTATGGAAAATGTGCAAACTAGCATGGGAGAAGGGGAGTGCACCCGATGACTGGAAGACAGGCATAATAGTCCCCCTATATAAGGGGAAAGAGGAGTGTGTGGTAACCACCGAGGAATATGTCTTCTAGGCGTAGTAGGGAAGGTATACAGTAGGGTAGTGATTGAGAGAGTGAGAGTGAGAACGGAGAAATGGATAGGCGACGAGCAGGGAGGTTTTAGGAAGGGAAGAGGATGTGTAGATCATATTTTTACCCTGAATTGTGTTGTGGAGAAATATCTGGAGAAGAAACAAAAGGTGTATGTTGCCTTTATGGACTTGGAAAAGGCATATGATAGAGTGGATAGAGAAGGTTTGTGGAAAGTACTTAGAATATACGGAGTAGATGATAAGTTGCTGCAAGCAGTGAAGAGTATGTATGAGGGTGCAAAGGCGGCAGTACGTGTGGAGAGTGAGCAGAGCGAGTTCTTTGACCTGAATGTTGGTTTGAAACAGGGGTGTGTGATGTCCCTGTGGTTGTTTACTGTATATATGGATGGAGTCATGAAATAAATACTATCAAGGTATAGTTCCAGAATCTTGGAAGCTTGCAAATGTAGTTCCGATCTTCATAAAAGGTGATAAATCAAAAGCATCCAATTACCGTCCCATTAGTCTCACTTCAATCATAGGAAAGCTACTAGAGTCAATTATTGCTAGGAAAATGAGAAACCACTTAGAAACATTTAACTTAATAAATTCTTCTCAGCATGGATTCACTCAGGGACGGTCTTGCCTTACTAATTTGCTTAGTTTTTTCTCAGAGGTATATGAAGCAGTCATATGACAAGTCATATGATATTATATATTTAGATTTCAGTAAAGCTTTCGACAGAGTCCCTCATGAGAGATTGATGAGAAAGGTTGAGGCACATGGAATAGGAGGGGTGTTGTTAGGATGGATTAGGTCATGGCTAATTGGTAGGAAGCAGAGAGTCAGCATAAATGGTACCAAGTCAGAATGGGGAGCAGTCAAAAGTGGTGTCCCCCAGGGATCTGTATTAGGTCCTCTGTTGTTTATTATATACATAAATGACCTTGATTTAGGTATAACTAGTAGGATAAGTAAATTTGCAGACGATACCAAAATAGGGAGAAAAATTGATTCAGATAGAGATATAGAGTGTCTGCAAAGGGATCTAGATACATTACACGAATGGTCAGTAAATTGGCAGATGAAGTTTAACATTGACAAATGCAAGGTATTAAAGATAGGGAAGATGTATACAAATGTTAAATATAAACTAGCTAATATGGAATTAGAAAACTCAGACTGTGAGAAAGATCTAGGTGTGTTTGTTAGCAATGATTTGAAGCCTAGAAAACAATGTATAAGCGTTCGTAACAAGGCAAACAGGATTCTCGGGTTCATATCTAGGAGTGTGAGTAACAGAACTGCTGATGTTATCTTAAAACTTTACTTGTCATTAGTGAGACCCCATATGGATTATGCTGTTCAATTTGGGTGTCCTTATTACATAATGGACATAGATTCATTGGAGAGAGTACAACGTAGAATGACAAAAATGATCCATAATATTAGAAATTTTCCGTATGAAGAAAGGTTGAAGAAATTAGGCTTACATTCGTTAGAGAGACGCAGAGTTAGAGGGGATATGATAGAGGTATTCAAGTGGGTTAGTGGGATTAATAAAGGGGACATGAAAAATGTACTAAAGCTCAGTGATAGCGAAAGAACTCGTACAAATGGTTTCAAATTAGATAATTTTCGTTTCAGAAAAGATATAGGCAAATATTGGTTTGGTAACAGAGTTGTAGATGGGTGGAATAGGCTACCAAGTGATATAGTGGGATCAAGAACGATAGGGAGCTTTATGATAAAATTAGATAGGCATATGGACGAGATGGGTTGGGTGTGAGGGGGATCTACCAGGTGTGGGCCAATCGGCGTTCAGCAGACCCCGTAAATCTTGTGTTAATCCCTGACCATTTTGGTGGGGGCAGTACTCAAGGTATTAGTGAGTTGGGCCCATAATTGGGCCTTGTAATTGGGGTTGGGTGTGACAGGGATCTGCCTTGTATGGGCCGATCGGCTTTTTGCAGACTCCTATTTTCTTATGTTCTTATGTTCTTAAGAGCATTGGATGGAGGTGTATCGCTGAAAAGGGGGGGAAATGAGTGGAAACTGCCTATACTGCTGTTTGCGGATGATACAGTTCTGATGAGCGATAATGAATGGGAGCTGCAGGGTTTGGTAAATGAGTTTGGAACAGTGTGCGAAAAACGGAATCTGAAGGTAAATGCGGGGAAGAGCAAGGTTATGGTCTTCGAAAGGGGTGAAGTCACAGAGTGTGAGATGAAGTTGAACGGTCAGGCTATGGAGATTGTCAACTCCTTTAAGTATCTGGGCAGTGTGTTGAGTAAAGATGGGACTATGGATGAAGAAGTGCGGGAGAGGGTACAACAGGGGAAGAGGGTTGTAGGAATGCTGAAAGCAGTAACAAGAAATAGGGTGGTCAGTATGGAAGTGAAGAAGTCCTTGCATGACAGTGTGGTAATCCCAACATTGACTTACGGAAGCGAAGCATGGACGTTGGTTGAAAGACTCAGACCAAGAGTGAGAGCAGTGGAAATGAATTACTTAAGAAGTGCTGACTGGGGACAGAGGTGCATGGGGGCGGTTCGTTCGTGGCCACCCCTTCGGGGATCACGGCGTCGGGCAATAGATAGATAGATAGATATATATATATATATCCCTCCATCTGTGCCTTTGTCTCTAATTTCCTTTCCGGCCGTTCCATAGCTGCGGTTGTGGAAGGCCATCGCTCACTTCTTCACCCTATCAACTCCGGTGTTCCTCAGGGCTCTGTCCTATCTCCTATTCTCTTTCTAATTTTTATAAATGATCTTCTCAACTGTACCTCAATTCCCATCCATTCATATGCAGACGACTCAACCTTACACTACTCCATTAGTTTTTCAGAACACCCAAACCAGCAATTCCTCAAAGACAAATGGAATGAAGCCATAGAACACTTAAATTCTGATCTAACTACTATCTCCAATTGCCCAATTTCTACATCTATCTACCCATCCGGAACACCCAGCGGACTATCCCTTATTCTTCAACAATACAAAAATCAATCCTTCATCTTCTCTCAATATTCTTGGTGTCTCTTTTTCTTCTGCTCTCAGTTGGAAGGACCATATTACCAGTCTTGCTAAGGCAGCCTCCCAGAAGCTGGGTGTGCTCAACCGCCTTAGGGGGTTCTTTACCCCTGCACAGCTTCTTGCTCTGTACAGGGGCATAGTGCGTCCTTGTATTGAGTATTGTTCACATGTGTGGGGAGGTTCCTCTCACACCACTCTCCTAGACAAAGTTGAAAGGCAGGCTTTTCGTATCATTAACTCCCGTCCACTCACCAACTCTCTGCAATCTCTCTCTCTCCGCCGCAATGTTGCATCTCTCTCGCTATTCTATCACTACTATAATAATCAGTGTTCCTCAGAGCTTTCCCAGTGTATACCACCTCCTTTACGTAGGGCACATGGTACCCGTCTTGCAACACAATCCCACCCCTACTCTGTGCAACTCTCCAACCCAAGAGTGAAACGCTGCTCTCAAACTTTCTTCTATTCAACAGCTGAGGTCTGGAACTCTCTCCCTGAATCAGTCTTTCCCTCTTCCTATGACTTAAATTGCTTCAAACTCCGTGTGTCCAGGCATTTTGGCTCGAACGTCTCTTGATTTTGGCCCTGTCGCTCATTCAACTATGGGGGAGGCACTCGCTATAGGCACTTCTGCCTTTTGCCTCCCTCACTCACATAGAAAAAAACAAAAACAAATACACACACACAAGCTATATTATCATCACCAGGGAAGCGGAAGCGTAATATATAGTACATTCAGCGCTGGGACCAACATCTGTATTGGGATGCGTTTTGGCTTACACAAAAGCCATCATCAGCCTAAAAGAAAAGAAAAACCTACAAAAATAATTTGAAATAAAGTATTTTTCTACTATTATAATAGTGTATGGTGTAATAGTAGTGTGACGTTAACCACTCCGTTAGAACCGCATGGCTTGTCCTACAGTGACTCGCTAGGATCGCCAGGGAAGTGGATGGGGCTACAGTTTATGTATTAGAGTGTGCTTTATTTCATATGAAAGCTTTTGTCATGGGCAGTCCAGAAAGGCTCTTTGTTTTCACCCATGTCAAGGCTTTATATATTTAATTGTAAAGTATATGTTTTATCATTAACTAGTAATGATGGGATCTGGGAGAGAGAGAGAGAGTAGAACAGAGTGAGAGGAGAGCGCGCAGTGTTTTTGCCCCGCTCGATGACGTCACGGCTGGCTGCCTCATGGGGGTTGGTTGAGGGAGGTCCTTACCATGTTGCTAGCTTCTTTGCTAGTGGCTAGAGGACATGTTACCGCTTTTTTCCCACGCGGCTCGAGCTAGTGCGAGTATATATACAGATCCTCGCCACTTTCTCCCTCAGATCTGGTTTCTAGAACGCATCTATCTTATCCCTTGCTACCTGTCCCCTTCTCTGCACCTGAGAATCTTTTCCTCTGCCTACCTCTCTCTTTTTTCATATCTTTCACCACCTTTTATTAATATTATACCCCCTCTGGTTAACTCTGCAAAATCAGCTTCATGCTGGCCAGTTGTATTGTGCGTTAAGGTCTGATATAACCCATGTATGTTAGTGTTAAGATAAGTTGATCACGAAGCTTTGGTTGGCATTCATATTGTTTAGCACTGCTTCCTATAAGTATTAGTGTTCTGCTGGATTAGATAATGCTAGACTAGGGGTCTGATATTATAAGGTATTGTTTCCTATGAGTGCTGGCTTTAGGAAAAAGCTGCACGACATACCTGAGAACTGGAGTTGATTGAGTAAATTCTAGTCTGTGTGCCATTGAGAGTAGAGCATGCACGAATGAGGGCTTTTTGCCTATACCATTCTGCACTGTTCTAAGCTCGTTGTTTGTCTTTGAGGTACGCCAGGAGAACGCTTAATACTTCGGTATTAAGGTTTCTCAAGAGAGCTACCCTTCCCTGTAACGTAATATTTGACGCACAGACTTGAGATTTGCACTAGGCTATGCGGCATGCCATGCGCACCAGTACCTCGTATCATTGACTCTAGCTAGACTTTATCAATCATAGTAGACATTAAGTATATTAACCCAAATACTCTTTCTATGCATACCCATTTATGATTACACAAGCATTTCGCAGCCTAGTTTGATGTATGGAGACACAAACGACTTAGGCTCTTTTTGTTGATAGGAATACTGCATTGTCGTGGCGATTATTATTGTTGTAGTGTTTAGGATATTCTTTGCTCCGACGGCATTATATATTCTGCCTCTTTGTGTGCATAGCCTGCACGAGCATTGTTCCGCTGCCTGCCTTTTTGGGTTCTATTTCTGATACGAGCATCTTTATAGCATCTAACATTTAAAGAAGATTCCTTGTTAGTGTTGAAGGACTTTAGTGCAATTTCTTTCATGCAGGAGTGCCTGACATTTATTGATTAAAGTAACGTAAGCTGTAACTTCTCTTACCACCTTACTTTGCATACCATAACCAAGCACCTTCGGTTATAGGTAGTAATAGGCTGTTTCCACATAACGTTAAGCCTAGAGTAGACGCACATTTATTGAGAGTTTAATAACCTATTATTGCATATAGAACTCTGTAGAGTATTTGTGTTCTTTGTTCACTGGGAATATACATCAGAGGTTGGATCTAGCGCTTTCCGCTTTCCGTTGTAGCATTTATGCCATTACTAGTCCAATGAATAAGAGCCCTGATATATTTAAACCTCAGTCGTAACAGTAGTCTTATGAATAATAATGCGAGTGCATTAACCCTTAAAAAGCGGCCCACCACTTAAGTCGAGTTAAATAAAGCTGGACTATGTGGCGGCGCTCGACATAACTCGAGTGGCAATTTCAGCACGTAATGTGGCTGAGAGAGAGAGACAAGTGGTGGCAGGAGACTAGCGAGCGTATGACTGCTCCAGACCACCGCGGCGAACCTACTGACACAAATCTCAGCTCCCTCCTCCCTCTCTCACTCGCTACATACTCAATTATGTACCGAAAGTACCGAATTACCTGCTTTTTGCACTCGCGTTGCACGGTTATTGCAAGAAAACTATCCATCATACAAGGATCGTTATGGTGTCATTCGAAAGCTCTGTTTATGCCCTTTCAGGGATAGATACTTGTTTTACGTTCTGGGTCTTATTTAGGCATGAAAATGATCACGTAAACAGCCCTATTTTGGCTAAAAACACCCCGCTGGGCGGTACACATAAATAAACCGCATAGGCCGCTCGTAAGGTGTTAAGAGACTGTGGACTTATGGAGATTTAGAGATTTTGGGATTCTATGAGATTATGTTAGGAGTTAGATGGAACTTTGGGTAAGAAACCCTCTCTCCCCTCCTTGACCAGTAAACCGCAGACAGGACCCCTCTGTCCAGCTAGGCCTATGTGCATGTACGCACACGTGAGCGTGTGTGTACAGTCAGGTGCGTGTGAGCACGTTTGAATCTGAGGGCTGCTTGGGGCACCCTATGGTACCCCTCAGCTAGCCAGTCTTAGCCCAGCCACGAACGACGATAGACCTAGGCATACGGGTCTAGTCGTGAGGGTGTGTGTGTGTTATAACTATTGTTGTAAGCAAATAACAATAAGGACATCAATAAACCTAAGAACAGAGAAAGTATTTGGGAGTTTAACTAATACCGATGTGTGTATATATGTAACTAAGAAGTGTAAGAAACAGATCGTTACAAATGGTGGCAGCGGTGGGATACGAATTGCAAATCGTGCCTTGTTACACATCGGTAATTATACTGGTATAAACTATTCCCTCTATCTTAACTCAACGAGATACCAGCACGGACATACGCTACCCCGTCCAAATTCGACGCACACACACACCCTGGCATTGTAAAGAGAGCTGTACGCAAGGAGAATTCCGCCAACGTGACGACGGTGGAGAGAAGCCTGTAGCAGCATCTTCAAGGAATATTTGATCATCATGGAGGAGAGAAGAACGACGGGAGCAGAATCAACGAGTTCCCGCGTAATTTCCTAACAAGGAAGCGAGGGACGAAGGCAGGAGCTTGAGGCGGCAGCGTGGGGTGCAGCGCCGTCTACTGGGAGCTTCCTGCCAACGTGGTCGCGCCATTGTGTAGCGCGGCTGGGGAGAGCGAGAGGATCAGCTGATTCATCTGTGAAGGGCGAGTGGACCTGGCGGCGAAAGGACCTAGGACTACTAGTTAGCTGATGTGTGGAACGCGATCTTAAGAAAGTATCGTATAAATCCAGTTTTAGTATATGTTTTGCCTGAAGTTGGTACACTAATAGTGAGATAAGAGGTTTAGTTTATTCAATCTTGCATTAAGATAAAATTTTAATTTTAATTAGAGATACCTTTTGACTTAGACTAATTCTTGTAACTTAACGATTTTGAAGTGTAACACTAATTGTTGAGTTGAATTTTTTAAAAGTTAGGAAATACCTCTTATCTAACATTATTTTTTTGAATTAATCAAAATATTATAATTTAATGTTTTGTCATTGACATTACATTTTCTAGAATTCTGGGTGATTGTATCCGTTTTCTATACCTAATATAATTTCAAGGGCTACTTATTTATTTTTATAATACGCCAGTGTTTGAAGTTTTGAATTGCATAATTATTGTGATTTGAGATTTTGATTGATTCACGTGATTAACATTGCAATATTGTTGTGAATTAGGTGATATAGCATTTTTGTCAGTGACATACAGTGATTGGATTCAGTTTGATTATTGGTGATTTATGGTATTAATATATACAGTATATAACTGGGGATAGCAACTCATATATGACCCGATTTCTCAGGTTGAAGGTAGGCAAATAGCTCTACCTGGAGACCAACCCTGACAAGAGAGGACTTGTGCTTCCGGTAGCAGACGGCTGTATCCCTGGACAGCCCTTCTCTGTCTGCCAGAGGATTACATCGTCAACTGCCAGGATTTCAACAGTGGAAATCCTAGTGAGTATAAGTCTGTTGTGTCCTTTCAAACGCGGAACATGTTTTCTTAGTGAATCATGCATGACTATTTTACTAGAAGTCATAAATCTCGCGAAGTCTTTCATGACAACATGGCCGACTCGGTAATTAATAGTCCTACAGCTCCTTTCGTTGGAGACAGTCAACCTACAGCAGTAGCAGTCGAACCTGACTGACCGACCATACCGACGCGACAAATTGCACTCCTAACCCTGCTAATGGAAGGCCACAGGAGGTGCCGCGAGATAATTCCCCTAGTATCACTTCTCCCCCAGAACATTTTGCCAATAATCCGACTTTTATGCGCATGATAGCGGAATGTGTCTCCCAATGCATGTCTCAAGCCGAGACAAATGCCTCGGCGCCCTCAACTAATCAAGTGCCCGAAGGTGCCCATGTGCCCCAAAGTTCCTTTACAGTTCCCAGCGCACCACCCGTGACAATGTTTACCCCTACACCCTTCGCTCAGACTCCATATTCTCACATTCCTACCAGTTACGACCTTCGGACCCATATGGTCAACCTTCCCAAATTTTCAGGAGACCCCACTGACCCCTTGTCTTTAGATCAGTTCATCTATGTCCTAGATTGGGAAATAGCTAACCGTAAAATAGTAAATCATGTAGATAAGATTAATTTCTTCAGAGGTCAGATTAATTCTGATAAGGGTACAGCTAGGTCAATTATGGCTCTCACACATCTGCAATTCATCACAGATTATGCTGATTACGTGCAGATGTTTAGGAAGTACTTTAAGGATATTTCCGATAATACAGCTATCGGTGTAGCGGGGAAACTAGCACAGATTAAACGGGAGGTTAATGAGGACCTTGAAACCTTCACAGCTAGGCTAGACAGGGCTGCAGAGAATTTAGGCCCCATGTTAGTTGCCGACGGATGGGCAGAAAACGGTACGGTCAAACTCAGGCATGTAGGCAAAATTATAGCCATGTCAGTGTACCTACAACAAGTTAACCCATAACTGTCGGGGCGCAACATAAGTCGAGTATAATAAATCTGGACTATCTGGCGGCGCTCGACATAGGTCGTGTGGCAATTTCAGCACGTAATGTTGCTGAGAGAGAGAGACAAGTGGTGGCAGGAGAGTAGCGAGCGTATGACTGCTCCAGACCACCGCGGCGAACCTACTGACACGAATCCCACCTCCTCCCTCCCTCTCTCACTCGCTATATACGGAATTGTATGGGGAAAGTGCCGAATTACATGCTTTTTGCACTCGCGTTGCTCGGTTGTTGCAAGAAAACTAGCCATCATAAAAGGATCGTTATGGTGTCATTGGAAAGCTCTGTTTATGCCCTTTCAGGGATATATACTTGTTTTACGCTCTGGGTCTTATTTAGGCATGAAAATGATCACGTAAACAGCCCTATTTTGGGTAAAAACACCCCGCTGGGCGGTACATATAAATAAACCGCCTAGGCCGCTCGTAAGGTGTTAATCCTGCTACCCGCAAACACTTAGACTATAAGAAGATTAAGCCTCACCAGGAGTTAGGTGAGCTTCTGTTGAAGTGTCGCGAAGTTGAGAAAAAGGGTACTAAATACACACCACCTGCACAATCCAGTCTACCTGTGCTTAGGGCGGCGTCTAACTCTCCGGGCAAGAGTGGAGGCTTCTCATGCAGCTCAGGTTCTAGTAATGCTAACGGTAATACTAACGTTGCTCAGAGCAATGTTGCCACAGGTAGACAATGGGGGTCTGCCCAAGGTCAGTTGGGTCCCTCACAGGGGGTGACAGCCTCTAGACCTAACACACAGCCCTCAAAGGTTTATGCCAGACAGCCAGCCTTTACTGGACAGCAGACAAGGAATGCTCAAACAAGAGTTTACAACCGTCCACAGAATGTGAATGGTTATCCAGGAACATATACCCAGGTAATATGTTTTAATTGTGGCAGTCCAGGACACACACAAATCAGATGTAGGAACACTTCATATTGTCCAACTCACAAGACCAACTCACATAGCTATGGGGAATGTAGATCTAGTGCAGGGAATGTAAATGCCACGCAGAGATATCCAAGCCGGCAGGGATTCCAGGGCTCTCAAAGCCAACCAAATACGAGTAGTCAACGTACACACTCACAGCCACCTCTGGGCTATCAGAGCCAACAGACAGGCACTCAATTCCTGGCAGCAGCCTCCACGAACCAAGACCACCCACTAAACTACATGGCAACACACCCACAGACACCAAGAAATATCAAAACAACACCCAGCACACGGTATCACACACAATTATTGTCCTCTCTCCCTCCCTGCCCACCCCGAACCAACATCCAGAAGCACATCCATACTCATATCTCTCACCGATCCATCCACTCACTCACAGACAACACACAGCTGCATGCACGACCTCCCGAAATCCATCCTTCCGAATCCTCCCTTCCCTCGCGAGGACAGAGTCCACCTGGCCAGGCTGAGATGGGGACACCATCCAGCTCTCCTGAGCTATCAGAAGAGACTGGATGACTCCGTTGTCGACGCCTGCCCGGGATGTAACACAGCACCCCATACCATTAAACACATCATAGAAGACTGCATTTCACACAACCACTTACGCCAACAACACAATCTACACTCAATGAGAGCTCTGTGGGAAAGCCCGATCGTGGCCATGGCCTTTCTCAGGGACTCGGGGCTGTTCGGCCAGGCAGCTTAGGGAACAACAACAACAACAACAACAGACAGGGAATAGTGTAGAGACAGGTAGGCAACCTTCCTATGCTAGAGCAGTCTACTCTGATCCTTCGGGGGAAGATTTAGACCCCCTCCCAGAATACCTAACATAGTAGCAGAGGCAAGATCCATCGAAGAGGCACCTGATTATGAAGTTAACGTAAATCCAGTCCCTAAGGTAGTTACTATCAATTGTATCGAGGAAGGCCCATTGATTGAGGCGCGGTTACAAGGTAAACCTCTTAATGTTTTATTTGACACTGGTGCGAGTGTGAATTTGATCAATTTGTCCACTTTACTGAAGTACGTCCGTTTGCAACAGCCTTACGAGAAACATTTATACCCCTCTAACGTAGTCATCACTGGAGTGACGGGCTCAAAGATGAAGCCTGTAGGTGTCATCCATTTAAAGGTTAAGTTTCACAGACACATTTCTCCGGTCTTAATACCTTGTCAAGTATTGTCTCATGCTCCAGATTTGAATGATAACTTACTTTTGGGTTTAGAGACCATGAGAGAGCACAAGTTTCTGATAGACCCTAGTCGCTGGGGTGTCTTTTACAAGAGCAATTTTTTGCGTTTTCTTGGTGAGCCGTACATGGTCCCTAGAGTTGTGCAAATGCTGTATGATACGAGAGACGATGAGGTTAATGGTAGCGGTAACAGCGTTGCCGAGCGGTCTAAGGCTTTACCTACAGAGATAATTCCTCAGTCTAGATTTATGAACAACGAGGACGTTTCTATTTTGCTTGCAGACAGTGTGATACGGAATGGTTCGGTAATAAAGTCCACAATATTGCCGGATCATACGATATCAAAAGTCTCAGTGAAACTAAAGAATGTTCCTCATGAAACGGTTGTGATGGCTTTACCTGAAAGTTCTCGTGCGCAGAACCTTGATGTTGAGTCCGCCTTATACACCGTAAATAGAAAGACTGTAGAAATGTTTGTGTTTAATAAGAAAGGTTACTCTATTCCACTAGATGAAGGATTTCACTTACTGGATTTCTTGACTTACCCCCACCCGGTTAAGGTAGTTGAGACGTCTGGTGAGGGTAATCATGAGTTTCGTGGGCGTGTGTTTCAAACCACAGTGCATGAAAATGTTGAGAGAGAAAGAGATTTGGATGCGCACCTCAACCTGGTAGATTATGATAATTATCGCGGTAATCTTGTAGAATTTCTGAGTCGCTACAACAACATTGTTGCTTTGCCAGATGATCCCTTGGGTAAAACAGATTTAATTGAGCATGAGATACGGTTAGAGCCAGGCGCGAAACCGAAATATATTCCTGCATATCGTCTTCCTCATAAGCAGAGAGCGGAGGTGGACAAGTATATTACTGAGATGTTAGACCAAGATGTTATTGAAGAGTCAATTTCCCCGTGGAATTATCCGATGTTTCTAGTTGCAAAGAAAGATGGATCATGGAGGCCCGTAATTGACTTTAGAAAGTTGAATGAAATGACAATACCGGACCGACAGCCTATCCCCGTGCTGCAGGACCTTCTGCAGAACATTGGAGAAGGCAATACGATATTTTCTACGATTGATCTTTTAAGTGGCTTTTTGCAAGTACCGTTAGCGAAAGACAGTCAGGAGCTTACTGCTTTCAGCACTCTTAATGGTCATTATCACTATAAGCGTATGCCCATGGGGCTTAGAAATAGCCCTCCAACCTTCACTAGACTTGTTAATTCAGTTTTTAATGGCATTATAGGGACTTCTGTTTTTGTCTATTTAGATGACATCATCATTGCGAGTAAAACGCTTGATGATCACTTCCGTAAATTAACACAAGTGTTCACTAGGTTACAAGCCGCGGGTCTGAAGCTTAAGCTAACAAAGTGTCATTTCCTTAAAAAGAAAATATCGTTCTTGGGTCACGTTGTTGATGACAGAGGAATAAGTACCTCTGATGATAAAATACAAGCGGTATTACAAGTTATTCCCTACACCGACTAATGCTGATCAAGTCCGTTCATTTATAGGACTGGCGGGTTATTATAGACGGTTTGTTTGGAAATTCTCGGAAAAAGCTGCGCCCCTTACGGATCTATTAAAGAAAGATTCCAAGTTTGCATGGACTGCTGATCATCAAGTTGCATTCGATATGCTTAAAGATAATTTAATTAGAGCCCCCGTTTTGGCTTTCCCTAACTACGGTCATGATTTTGAGCTCCTCACGGATGCGTCGCTAACTGGGATAGGAGCAGTCTTGATGCAGAAAATTGATGGGAAGAGAAATGTTATTGCGTACGCTTCTAGAAAACTTAATTCTGCAGAGCAAAATTATGACACTGCCGAGAGAGAGGGTTTAGCAGTAGTGTGGGCTCTTAAACATTTCAGGGAGATAATTTTGGGTTACAATGTTCATGTCTATTCCGATAACACGGCAGTAGTCAACTTGTTTAAGAATAAAGAATTAAAGGGACGTCGTGCTAGGTGGTTCCTTAGCATTCAGGAGTATTCTCCCACATTTGAGCATATTGCGGGTAAGAAAAACGTAGTTGCTGATGCACTTTCACGTAATGTCCCAGTCTTCTCTGTAAACCTTGCCACACTCGACATGGCCGATGTCATCGCGAGTCAGGACCAGGATCCTGTTTGGGGACCGTTTAAAACTTGGTTGAAGTCAGGGAAGAAAGGAAAACCACCTACCACACCCGTTAAACCGAAAGACTTAATTTTGCAGGATGGCCTTTTGCATAGAGTAGCTCATTTCAATTCTAAATCAATGCCTTCCAGGCCAGTGCATCAGATCATTATACCTTGCACAAGTGTCAAGGATGTAATGAAACTGATACACGATTCACCCCATACCTCGCATCCTGGTCGAGACAGGAGTTTTAGACAGGCCCAGCTAAATTACTACTGGCCCAGGATGAAAGAGGATATTTTTCTATATGTCGAGAATTGCGAGTCTTGTGCAAGAGTGAAAGGCCATACTTCACAACCTTGCCCTATTCTTTCGTACCCCATTCGTGACGAACCTTGGAGTCAAGTTTCTGTAGATTTAAAGGCATTACCCATGACTGAAGCCGGTAATAAGTACCTATTTGTAGCAATTGATTATTTTTCTAGATTTTGTGTTTTAAGACCGATTCCTAATAAGACTGCCGAGACATTCTTGAATCATGTAATATGTCCTTTCACGACTCCACAGGTTTTGCTTACTGATAACGGAACTGAATTCAACAACTCTATATTACCCAAACTCTGTGAAATATTGAGGGTCAATAAAGTAAATACACATGTTCGACATTCGGCCACGAATGGCCTTGTAGAGAGACAGAATAGGAAGATTTTAGAATGTCTGAGACACTTGGTTTCGCCTGAAAGTATGAGTTGGGATTTATGGATACCTCAGGTACAGGCATGTCTCAATTTTGCAATTAATAGTTCCACAGGGGAAACCCCCCATTTTATTGTCTTTGGATTAGACAAGAAATTGCCTTATGAGCTACTTCATTCAAGACCTAAGCCTTGTTACAATGTTGATGATTTTGTTGCAGTGAGACTACAGCAATTTCAGAACATTTATCAAGGGATTCATGAAAAGTTAGCCCAATCAAATGCAGAATTGGTCAAGAGACAACATAAGTCTGCATGCCCTATATCCATAAACCCTAGCGACATTGTAATGGTTAAGCTTTTTGAAATATCGTCGAAATTAGATAACAAGTTCGAAGGGCCATACAGAGTAGTTAGAAGAACAATAGGTAATAAATTTGAGATAAAGCATATTTATACTAAGCTAGTACGGGAGTGTCATTTTGACCACTTAAAAAAGTTAAGTAGATTTGTACCTGTGAATGATTCTGATGGCTCAGAAGCCAATCCTGATGTACTAGAAGTTGTTCAGGAGAATGTCACAAGGCTAGAAATAATGATAACTACAGATCAAAGTTGAGGTCACACAATCACACCCGTTTTGTAAATAGTAACACTTTCCACAGTAGAGTAAGCGATGGATGCGAGTTCCATAAACATGTAGATACTATCTTTACGAATTTAGATATTAATGTTAACTCTTGTTATAGTTAATTAAGTTTGCATATGTAAACAGTAAAAAAAAAAAAAAAAAAAAAAAAGGTAATCATAATAATATTAATCATTTTCACTTCTGCATTGGCACAGGAGTTTATTGCACTGGACTTTCCATAATTTACTCTGTATTGTTCTCAATTCCTAAGCGATGGGGCATGATATAGATTGTTCTGGGAGTCTAGTAGTGGTATATGGTTAGGTAATATTTGTGATTTTGAGGTGTTTGTAATAACTGATATTCCTTAATGAGTTCTTAAACACAATATAATTTTCCTCGATATTCTTGGCTAATTGTTTGACCTACGAGTACCTCCGGATTATGCGGCACTGTCCCTCTCGGGGAATTACTTGTAGGCCTACAGTATTTCCCTTCAGAATGTTGGTTTGCTGCCAAACATACCGGTAATTAAATTTTGAACTTTGAACTCATACAGTTCCTTCCTTACTTATTGACATGTCGTGTCAGCCCCGATGGTACGATACTGCTGATATCTGTAGACTTACATTGAAAGTCAAACTTACCGTTTTAAGAAATATTACTTTTCTTTACAGTACTGTATTTATTGACCAATTATCATTTATGCATGTGTTTGGAAAGAGTTATTTTATCTTTCTTGTTCCGTGTTTGGATTTAAACAACATGCTACTTGTACTCACAAGTGAAAACCTCTGTTGAAAGTACATGTCCTAGACATTATTTATACTTAAGAGAGATAACTGGACTTCATGCTAATTTTTGTCCAATACAGTAACCTTCAATGTTTATGTGTCCCTTGGTGGACTGTATTATTGTCCAATACAGTAACCTTCAATGTTTATGTGTCCCTTGGTGGACTGTATTATTGTCCAATACAGTAACCTTCAATGTTTATGTGTCCCTTGGTGGACTGTACTCTGTTTGTTAATTGTTTTCATGAGCATTATCCTCAATTTACTTTCCTTGTTAAAAGGATAAAATTAACTAGTTACTGATCTCATATATCAGGAGTTTCTGCTAATTATGTTCCCATTATAATCATTGGTCTCTTCGTTAGTTATTTGTAGCCTATATGAGAAAGGTGTGCCAGAGCTGGTGACACCGCTGTGGACCCTGCCAGGATCCCTATACCTGCCAGGACAACACTTCAAGCTTCCGGTGATCATCGCCGTGTCAAGAATCCACTGGACGATACCTGGAATTTTAGTAATTATTTTTAAAGTTCAAATACCCCAATTATGGACATTTGTTTGGGTGTTTTATTAAGAAAATTAATTAATTTGTCACTTACTGTATATGACAATAAAGTAAAAAAACAACAACAAAAAACAAAAACAAAAATCATATATAAAAAATTAGTAAAACAAATAATAATAATTATTATACTGAACGAACTTTTGTGACTTCCTGTTAAGTGATTCATCCAAAAACATTATCCAGTGACCTCGGCGAACTGTGTGGAATACTTCTTAACACGAACTATGCAAGTCGTTGCAGTGTTTCAAATGTATATATTTATTTCTTGTGTCTATTTTTAAGTATGAATTTTATCCAATTGTTCATGTTTATCCAATTGTTCATGTTTACCCAATTTTCATGTTTATCCAATTTTTCATGTTTATCTTTATGTGTGATATTTCCTCAGGGATGATATACTTTACTTGTTGCATTGGATTCTATGCCTCACCTAAGTTGCCTTTCACCTCATACCAGTCGAGACGCCTGGAGTAGCGTGATCGAGCATTGTAATAGTAGTCTTATGAATAATAATGCGAGTGCATTAAGAGACTGTGGACTTATGGAGATTTAGAGATTTTGGGATTCTATGAGATTATGTTAGGAGTGAGAGGGAACTTTGGGTAAGAAACCCTCTCTCCCCTCCTTGACCAGTAAACCGCAGACAGGACCCCTCTGTCCAGCTAGGCCTATGTGTATGTACGCACACGTGAGCGTGTGTGTACAGTCAGGTGCGTGTGAGCACGTTTGAATCTGAGGGCTGCTTGGGGCACCCTATGGTACCCCTCAGCTAGCCAGTCTTAGCCCAGCCACGAACGACGATAGACCTAGGCATACGGGTCTAGTCGTGAGGGTGTGTGTGTGTTATAACTATTGTTGTAAGCAAGTAACAATAAGGACATCAATAAACCTACGAACAGAGAAAGAATTTGGGAGTTTAACTAATACCGATGTGTGTATATATGTAACTAAGAAGTGTAAGAAACAGATCGTTACAATGGATTAATATTATGCATTCGTGATAATTAGTTAAGACAGTAAACGCTTAGTCATAAAAAAAGGATTGTAAATGAAGGGAAGTAAATACTAAAGTTCAGGAACTTACACTAGTGTGAAATGTCGTCAAGGTCAAATTAAAATATCAACACCATGCCATACAGCTTTCCAACAACTGATAATAGAGATCAAATTAAAATATCAACACCATGCCATACAGCTTTCCAACAACTGATAATAGAGGTCAAATTAAAATATCAACACCATGCCATACAGCTTTCCAACAACTGATAATAGAGATCAAATTAAAATATCAACACCATGCCATACAGCTTTCCAACAACTGATAATAGAGATCAAATTAAAATATCAACACCATGCCATACAGCTTTCCAAAAACTGATAATAGAGATCAAATTAAAATATCAACACCATGCCATACAGCTTTCCAACAACTGATAATAGAGATCAAATTAAAATATCAACACCATGCCATACAGCTTTCCAAAAACTGATAATAGAGATCAAATTAAAATATCAACACCATGCCATACAGCTTTCCAACAACTGATAATAGAGATCAAATTAAAATATCAACACCATGCCATACAGCTTTCCAACAACTGATAATAGAGATCAAATTAAAATATCAACACCATGCCATACAGCTTTCCAACAACTGATAATAGAGATCAAATTAAAATATCAACACCCTGCCATACAGCTTTCCAACAACTGATAATAGAGGTCAAATTAAAATATCAACACCATGCCATACAGCTTTCCAACAACTGATAATAATCTAATGCCACCATAACTTGAACACTCCCTTCCCTTTGTACAAACGCACATTACATGCACTCCTCCAGTCTAATGGTGACATTGACACAACAAAGCAAACATTGAATAGTCTCACAAACCAATCTATTATCACATCTCCACCCTTCTTAATGCACTCCACAGCAATACCATCCATACCTACTGCTTTACCCACTCTCATTTGTCTCACTGCTTCTTTCACCTCATTCTTCTAAATCCTTTCATTCATTCCGTGCCACTTGAACCAGTCTTTCCCTCTTATTTAATGTATTAGACTACCGGCTTTCCGTGGTAATTGTATTCGAATGTCTATGTCATTTCAAACGTATCTATTAGTTTGGCCATTGTTTGTGTTTGTTTGTGGATATACAGTACGTGAAGGGATGGTATTACAATCCTGATTATTGTACTGTTTCAACATATTAATATACACTGTTAATTATATTATTGTACTGTTTCAACATATTAATATACACTGTTAATATTATTGTACTGTTTCAACATATTAATATACACTGTTAATATTATTGTACTGTTTCAACATATTAATATACACTGTTAATATTATTGTACTGTTTCAACATATTAATATACACTGTTAATATTATTGTACTGTTTCAACATATTAATATACACTGTTAATATTATTGTATATTAATATACACTGTTAATATTATTGTACTGTTTCAACATATTAATATACACTGTTAATTATATTCCAATGGCTGCAGCTGACTATGCTGTAATTCCTCTTTAATGATATACATGTGTCATAAATAACCCCTAATGATGGTTTAGTGTATACAATGGATAGTGGAGCTCGCCCATAATAATTTGGGAGCCCACCTCGCTGTTTTTCTCTTTCTCTCCCTCTCTCTTTGGCTTGTATCCATTCGGCCACATTCAGCCTACTGTTTTAAGACGTTTACCCCCATCCAGGTGTCAATGCTTTTCTGGCGAGCGGTAGCGAGCTAGCATATATATACTGTATATTTGTTCTGACAGCAAGCTAAATTTGTAAATTTTTCGATAGAAAACTGTCTCCGGCGAAGCCGGATTTCTCCATACAATGCTGGCTCGCTATCGCTCTCCAGGAAGAAATCGAGACTTGGATGGCGATAAACGTCTTAAAACAGTTTGCTGAATGGGGCCGAATGGATACAAGCCAGGGAAAGAGAGAAACGGAGAGAAAGATAAAATAAGCGGGTGACCCCCCTTAAGAGCCTCAATTACAGAGTGAATGTTTGTATCAGCTGCATCTCTGATTTGGGATCCCAAGACTGTAATGTACAGTTGGCCACGGTAGTTTGGATCCAGGCCATGAATTTATGTATGGAAGGAAACATAGCGAGATTGACTCACAAGAATAATTTGCTATATAACCGTTTATTGGTCATATTATTTAACTAATGCATAATATTATACACTTCTAATTCAATCATACACCTTTTCCTTCCACACATAAATACCTTTAGTGTATAAAACGTTAATTTGGCCAACAGTACATTAAACCCTAAACCTAACAAAATGTGACTTTTGTAGTTTGGGTGAGGGCTGGTTCTATCCAGAGTGAGATTTGGCATCCTCTACCCAACCTTAGCCGTTTCTTTCTGTCTCTTTCACTGTCCTACATTTCCTTCTGGGGGCAAGGGCCTAGGAATCCTCCTCCCCTTGTAAAAGTCTCCTACTAGATAGAGAAAGGGGCGACAGAACGCGAAAGTGGTCCCGGACCCTAAAAATTGGAACTATAAATGTTGTCTGGAGTCGGCCACCCCCAGCAATGGGGTATGTGCCTGAGTACATACATACATACGTACATACATACATACATACATAAAGCTTTCGTGTTTCAGCTAAGAATATTTTGCAATGAAATTTTTGACTTCCAAAGGTTACCAAATACCCAATTTGGAGTTTGGTTGCCAACATATAATCAATAAGGCACATTCACCTTAACGGCGTTATATGACAATGTTCATAGGGTTTCTAAGTTCGAAGCTGTTTTCATTTGTACCCGGGAACACCATGTAATTCAGTGTGATCAAAGTCTGATACACTCTGATGCATAAGCTAGCTAGTAAGAAAATGCCTGAAAAGTTGGCATGGGACTTGACCCTAACTTATACCAGTAGGCATGTTTGAATGTCGTGAGTTTTTGGTTATACAAATAACCATTATCCCCACGCTACTCGGAACTTATTGATATAATTTAATTATCATCCTGGTACGCCGGAGAAATATATTACACCAATTCGTTCCAATTAAGTTGCCTGGGGTTAACTGTAAAAAATCCCCTGTACTGTACTCTGAAACCTGGGTATTAAGTCTTGGTATTGAATTAACTTTCTCAGACTAGAAATTGCCTCCTATGTATACGGTAAAGGGTTAGGTAACTCTTATCACGCTGTGGTCGAGTGTGTTAAAGAGTAGAATGTCATACTGATTGACTGTGGTTCGAATGTTGTAATGTGGCTTTATGTTTATCCATGCAGCTCACACGTAATTGTCACATTTCCACGCACATGTTTAGTGTGTTTGGGTGGGTGTGTGTATTACTGATTTTGCCGACCAAGTACTGGATTAATCATATACTGTATAATACAATATATAGCACTATAATATGTTTTATATAATATACTGTATAATACAATATATAGCACTATAATATGTTTTATATAATATACTGTATAATACAATATATAGCACTATAATATGTTTTATATAATATACTGTATAATACAATATATAGCACTATAATATGTTTATATAATATACTGTATAATACAATATATAGCACTATAATATGTTTTATACTGTATAATACAATATATAGCACTATAATATGTTTTATATAATATACTGTATAATACAATATATAGCACTATAATATGTTTTATATAATATACTGTATAATACAATATATAGCACTATAATATGTTTTATATAATATACTGTATAATACAATATATAGCACTATAATATGTGTTATATACTGTATAATACAATATATAGCACTATAATATGTTTTATATAATATACTGTATAATACAATATATAGCACTATAATATGTTTTATATAATATACTGTATAATACAATATATAGCACTATAATATGTTTTATATAATATACTGTATAATACAATATATAGCACTATAATATGTTTTATATAATATACTGTATAATACAATATATAGCACTATAATATGTTTTATATAATATACTGTATAATACAATATATAGCACTATAATATGTTTTATATAATATACTGTATAATACAATATATAGCACTATAATATGTTTTATATAATATACTGTATAATACAATATATAGCACTATAATATGTTTTATATAATATACTGTATAATACAATATAGCACTATAATATATATACTGTATAATACAATATATAGCACTATAATATGTTTATATAATATACTGTATAATACAATATATAGCACTATAATATGTTTTATATAATATACTGTATAATACAATATATAGCACTATAATATGTTTTATATAATATACTGTATAATACAATATATAGCACTATAATATGTTTTATATAATATACTGTATAATACAATATATAGCACTATAATATGTTTTATATAATATACTGTATAATACAATATATAGCACTATAATATGTTTTATATAATATACTGTATAATACAATATATAGCACTATAATATGTTTTTATAATATACTGTATAATACAATATATAGCACTATAATATGTTTTATATAATATACTGTATAATACAATATATAGCACTATAATATGTTTTATATAATATACTGTATAATACAATATATAGCACTATAATATGTTTTATATAATATACTGTATAATACAATATATAGCACTATAATAAAGTTTATATAATATACTGTAGAATACAATATATATAATATGTTTTATATAATATACTGTATAATACAATATATAGCACTATAATATGTTTTATATAATATACTGTATAATACAATATATAGCACTATAATATGTTTTATATAATATACTGTATAATACAATATATAGCACTATAATATGTTTTATATAATATACTGTATAATACAATATATAGCACTATAATATGTTTTATATAACTATAATATGTTTTACATAATATACTGTATAATACAATATATAGCACTATAATATGTTTTATACACAGACATACATACGTACGCTTACTATCTGACTCTCGCTCCCTCTTTTACATACACGCGCACTGGGGAGATTATAGGCACCAATGGAGCAGGGCAGTACCCAGGAGAGGCCACATAGGCATATGATAAGGAGTGGCTGGAACTCCTTTTTGATTTATCTAACTTCCTCCGCTGTTTATATGTGTGCCTCACTTACACAGAGAGTAATCCAGCAAACTCACACAACCAACTCTTCGTCCTATTTATTTCAGTACACTTAACATGGACACCACACGTCTTTCCAACACATTCCAAATTACCTCTAACGTGCCTCGATACTGACTCCCTATCACTACTTCAATGTTGGTGGGGACATATGATATAAACATGATATAAACAACTGTACCAGGACCATCTTCAGGACCATCCAGGCGGTAAGTAATGTTCTCTCTGTACATCACAATCATCTTATTGATCGTGGAAGGGAAGATCATATTTTATCGTCGACTCATTTACCTTCCCGGGATAAACACAAAGAAAGGCGGATTTAGTGGTAACTTTGGATTGAGAGAAGCGAAGAAGAAAAAGAGGGAGGGGCAAGGAAGTCTGATAAATACATTTGTGTTCGTTCTCGATTTTATCTTGTTCTCACTCCCACTCGCACAAAACCGCTCACAATGTAGTACATAGCCCATGCAATATGAAATTGCTGTTTACTGGAAAACTTCAGAGACTCAAGATATACCGACCACTTTCCAGAATGGTGAACCCCGAACCTCTCTCACAGCGTGACCGTGAATATTTACATGATACACCGGACTTGATCATCAAAGCTCTTTCTATACGATGATGGCCTTCTTCCCTTTGTTCTGGCTATTATTAGACGATTGTTGTCAGAGCAGCAGATTCAAGGTGATGAATGGAAATAAATAGTATATTGTTTTGTAGGTTATTGTGGAAAATGTACATATAAAAAATAGCAAGAATCCCTCAAATCATGTAATTTCTTGAAGTGGTTGCCAACTGTTAATTAAATTCACCTTTCGAACAGACATGTAAACCACACGTGTCTGCATGAATATGTATAGTATATGGATTTTGCTTGACTATAAGGCCAAAATATATTGCGTAGGAATACCCTCTCAGCCAGTTAAAGACATTTAGGAGAGATCCACGTATGATCTTTCTGTCACAGGAATGAGTGTGCATGTCTGGCTCCTGGCTAAAAGCTAATTTACTGAGCTTATATAAATACGCTATCTGAGAAAATCGTAGTCTGAGAGAGGATCTAGGATGTTTCCTTTTGTCGAGTTTGTAATTGTCTTGCTTCTTTTCATATGCTTATTCACGTCTGTCTTTAACCCTTAATTAGCGGCGAGCAACATAAGTCGAGTTAAAAAAAGCTGGACTATGTGGCGGCGCTCGACATAGGTCGAGTGGCAATTTCAGCACGTAATGTGGCTGAGAGAGAGAGACAAGTGGTGGCAGGAGACTAGCGAGCGTATGACTGCTCCAGACCACCGCGGCGAACCTACTGACACAAATCTCAGCTCCCTCCTCCCTCTCTCACTCGCTACATACTCAATTATGTACCGAAAGTACCGAATTACCTGCTTTTTGCACTCGCGTTGCACGGTTATTGCAAGAAAACTATCCATCATACAAGGATCGTTATGGTGTCATTCGAAAGCTCTGTTTATGCCCTTTCAGGGATAGGTACTTGTTTTACGTTCTGGGTCTTATTTAGGCATGAAAATGATCACGTAAACAGCCCTATTTTGGCTAAAAACACCCCGCTGTGCGGTACATATAAATAAACCGCATAGGCCGCTCGTAAGGTGTTAATGATTATTTTGTAATACGTATTCCAATACTTATAATTCAATGTGAATACCAACCGTACATCCAAAGATCCTTCATTAAATATTATGTCGGTACTGAACAATCTGAATGCTTAGGTTGTAATTTTGTAGAATACAATATTTTCTAACAATTGAGTAATATACAATAAATATATATAATACACAATATATTTTGGTTGTAGCTATCAACGTGACCGTTATAAACACCGCCTTACAGTTTAACATTAGGAGAGAGGTCAATGAAGGGTTACACAAATAACACCAAGGAGCGCCGTTAACATATCACAGTTTTGAGCATGGTGTTGCACAGAATAAGGGGAGGCTTAAGGTAGGTTTTCACTTAAGGTGTATCTTATGAACCCCCTTCTCCCTCATGTTCTGCTTCATTAATTTTGATAATTTAAGACATTTGCCCCATAGTTTGGTGATTATAATACTGTGTTACGACCGGGGCTACGAATAAAACAAGGGCACTTAATGATAGGACTAGTAATAGGGCACTATGCAACAACGGTGGTACGCTAGATCCAAACCCTTGAACTTATATGCAGGCGAACAAAACACCTATACCCTCCAGAGTTAATCTGCGATAATGGGGTATCCTTAACTGGGCATAAATGTACTCTACTTCAGGCTAACCCACACTGGTATAGCC
Source organism: Paralithodes platypus (assembly GCA_032716605.1). Taxonomy (NCBI): domain Eukaryota; kingdom Metazoa; phylum Arthropoda; class Malacostraca; order Decapoda; family Lithodidae; genus Paralithodes; species Paralithodes platypus. The sequence goes on along the minus strand of CM064579.1, from coordinate 22,018,766 downwards.
TGATAACACACAGGATGCAAGTTACGTTAAAAAGCATAAACAAGAATCTATGGGAAATACAATTAAATCACTGCAAGATTTAATACAATCAAAAGATGCTTCAATACAGTTACTCTAAACAACAATAAACTCTTCACTCCTATCTGAAAGAAAGTGAAGTATAGTCCTACAGCATAGACCTGGAAACTTCTGAAGAAAGTCTGATGCTCATAAGATGCTCGTATCTTAAACTATATAAAGGCAGGAGGCAGGACACCACACGTGTAAAGCGAATACACAAAAAGATAGGACATATAATGTTAACTGACACGAGAATACTGTAAATGCGCAACGGTAGCAATGCTCGACACTAAAAGAAGTACTTCCTCATTAACGAAACAGTCTACTATGGTTGTGCAACTCAACAACAACCTAGATTAATAAATGCTTGTGAATAATAATGCATACATATCAAAAGAGCTTAGGTCCTAACTAGTGTCTGCTAGGCGAATAAAGTCTAGCTGGGATGTCAAGGTTAGGAAGCTGTAGCTGAGCAAGACAGGCTCATAGCCTAGCATTGTTCTTAAGGTGGTATGATTAAAGTTACGTTAATGACGGGGATGCTCTCTTGGTGGATCCAGATCTCAAGTATCTGGCTCTACCCTGGCGATCCCTCTAAAGTCAAGCAAAGAGGCAGCACTGTGTTATAAGGTAGTAGGCTAATGCCCTCTTACAACACGATGCTGCACTCGCAAAAGACACAACCAAAAGGACGACCTAGGCTACCACAGAAACCGTCGAAGTCGTGTAGGTATAAGCAAACCATACACACATCGGTGACAACGATAACAGAAACCTCATCCCAGTCTAGCATTAAATAACCGAGCAGAGCACTACTGATAATGAGGGAGACACACACAGAGTCATCAAACCTCCCTAGACTAAGAGCCCTTATAGCCTATTCTAATACATGTAAATACATATGAGAGCGACGCACACAATACGATGGGCCGATATGAAATCGTGTACAGAACCCACAGGGAGTGCTGTGACGTTAAAAGATTAGAGGAATGAAAGAAAGGAAGTTGAGTGAGAGAGACAGTATCAGAATGGTGGGGATATGGGGGACAGTTGTAAAAAGAATGTTAGTCGTGTGCGCCCCTGGCCTGCTCTGAGGAAGGCAGCTCCTGGGGACCCCCACGAACACAGGAGCCCACAAAGACGCGGTGGTCGGCCAATCACAGGCCGAGACGTCACAAGGCAGCAGGTGTAACGTGACACAGCCAGACACGCCAGCCAATCAAGGGGCGTGAGAAAGCCCGCGCACGGGCCTCCGAGCGAGGGAGACAACACATGCATACGCACGCACCTCCTCCACCACTCACTGTCTTATTAGCTTCCTAGATTATATTTACACAAATCTTGAGAAGAGAAAGACTTCCCTCGCCCTTGACTTTATTGACTTCAGGAAAGCATTTGACCTTGTTGACCACACCATCATCATCAACAAGGCCATAAAGTTGGGGCTACATCCTACCCTGGTTGCGTAGTTGACCGACTTCCTTAGTGACAGACGACAAGCAGTGCGATACCAAGGCTTCATCTCCACCTTCCTAGATATCACATGTGGAGTCCCACAGGGCACAAAGATGGGGCCTCTATTGTTCCTCATCTTGATTAATGATGCCCTAAAGGAAACTCCATTCCACTGGAAGTACGTGGATGACTCGACAGTCAGCATTACTGTCGATAACACCTCCCCTAACTATGACCCCCTACAAGACATCCTCGACCGTCTTCAAGCCTGGACCACAGACAATCATGTGACTATCAATCATGACAAGACAGTGGTCATGCACATCAACACTTCCGTTACCGACCTTCCTCCACCCACTGTCACAATTGGTCCTCATCCCCTTCAGCTTGTTGAGTCCACCAAACTCCTCGGAATCACTGTGGACAACAAACTGAACTGGAAGAAACATGTAACTACCACAGTCAGGACCGCCACTTACAAGTTGTTTATGCTAAGGCGGTTGAGATCCCTGGGGGCGCCGGAGAATGAGCTGAAGAGTATATATAACACCTTCATACTCCCTAAGCTCACCTACGCCTCTCCCGCCTGGTCCTCCTCTCTAACCCTGACACAACAACGTCAATTGGAGAGAGTGCAGAAGAGGGCATGCAGGATCATCCTGGGAGGCACATATCCAGGATACGAGGAAGCTCTCACCACCCTTAGCATACCTGCACCACTACAACACACTCAAACAGTTTGCATCTAAGCTGCTTGTTCACCCACGACACAGAAACTTACTTCCACCAGACGCCCCTAGACCAACACGTGCAGCTCGTCATTTCAACACACTCCAACCAATAAGAGCAAGAACTGACAGATATAAAAATAGTCCTATCCCAACCATTGTTAATATTATTAATAATGTGTAATAACGGCCTGTCACACCATATATACGCGCCCACCTTTAATAATGTATGCATAAGTGTGTGTGCGTGTGTGTATTAGAATATAATTATGTATGTATTTGCTTAAGTTTGTTTATGTATATGTGTATATGTGTATATGTGTATCTATGTATGTACAGTATATGTGTATGTATGTGTGCGCATATGTGTATGTATGTATGCGTTATTTATGTATATATATATGTGTCTATAGTGTATACTGTTTGTGGTTCGAGCCCGGCTGAGAGTATCAGGTGGATAAGAGAAGAGCATATATGCATGTAATGTGCATATATTTATGTATATGTATGTCTGTGTGTATGTGCTGTCAATGGTTCGAGCCCGGTTGAGAATATAAGGTATATAATATATATATGTACTGTACGTGTATTTATAAGGTCATATGCACATATGTATGTAAATATACGTACATATGAGCGAGAACATATTGCTCACTAGCGCAACTTCTGATTATAAATCTATGCATAAGCATTATCTATTATTAAGTGTTCGCGTATCTTCATCCATGTATTTCCACCCTTAACAATAGAATGCCCAGCTTTTCCATATTTCGCCTTCTGTCACACACACACACACACACACACACACACACACACACACAAACTAACACACACACACACACACCTACACTACCGAGGATTAACCTCCCATTGTAGTAGGCTGTACCTGACCCTACCTGTATGGACTTGAATTGCTGCACCCTCTTTACCCTTCACCTCTTTACCCTGACCCTACCAAAACAGTTTTTGTATGTATGTATGTTTGTGTGCATACGTGAGCGTATGTGTATACGGACATGTGCACACTTACTGCATGTTCTTATGTTCCTATATATGTATGTATATGTATGTGCGTACGTACGTGTATATACGTATGTTCTGTATATGAGTAAGTAAAATAAATGTGTATATGTACTGTATATCACTTACTCTCATGGTTATTTTATGATAATTTGTATTCTGCACTTGCATCATTATTGTATTTATTTATTTGTTTGTAAACTGAGCTTACCATCTTCATATCTGTACAACTCATGTTCATCCACTAAATTGTAAAATGTGTATTTTCAGCTCATGAGGCTGCCATTCTTTAACCCTTAAAGAGCGGCGCGCAACATAAGTCGAGTTGAAAAAACTGGCAAAAAACGGGTGAAAAAAGGGTGAGAGAGAGTGACAATGGTGGCAGGATAGTAATGATCCATGACTGCTCCGACATCCGCGGCCCTCCTGACACAAATCTCAGTTCCCCCACCCTCTCTCACTCGCTACATACCCAATTTTGTACCGAAAGTACCGAAATACCAGCTTTTTGCACTCGAGTAACACGGTTATTGCAAGTGCTCCATACAAGGCTCGTTATGGCGTCATTCGAAAGCTCTGTTTATGCCCTTTCAGGGATAGATACAGTTCCTTTTCATATTTAGGCATGACAATGATCAGTAAACGGCCCGGAAAGGCCCAAAACGGCCACAGAGCACCCGCTAGAGGAGGGTTAATAAACCGTTTATTATTATTATTATTATTATTATTACCACCACACTGCCTACACCGCTCTCTCTCCTTAACCCGTAAACGGCGGCAAAGCTCTTAAGAGGTTTTACTGGGCGACGGCGGAAAAGCTCTTAAGAGGGTGGCCTAAAAAAAACACTAAACCAGCACTTACATTTTTTTTTTTTTTTTTCCCTATACCTCATATCACTCCTCCACATCCCCTCCTTCCTCCCTTTCCCCTCCCCCTTCAATTATCACCTATTTCCCCTGTTATCCCCTAATTTGTTGGTATATTTTTGTGCTAACAATAGCAAACTGTGTGGGGAAGTGCTCACGTGCCTAGCAGGTGTGTTACACAAGCGAGTGTGTGTATGAGTAGGCTCAGTGTGGCTTGAGGCCTCGTGGAGGGAGGGGTTGCCTCAATTTTCTCCAAAATTCATGAATGGGCTGGTTTATCTATATTCGCGATTTTGACCAGAAAAATGATATTTTCACTGGTTTGATTGTTGTTACTGGTTACTATCTTCATAGTGAAGGTAAAATAGGCTCATATGAATAGGTAATAACAATATTTATCGTAAAATTACAATTATAGGCCTGAATGGAGCCCATATGCTCACCCATGGGGAGCTAGTTCATTACCCCCCCCTCGCCGTTTCCGGGTTAACAATATACAATGCATGTTATATTCTATTAATGATATAAAGCACTTGCCGTTGTCACAGACGAAAATAAAGACCACCACTGGACTGTCTGTGACAATACGATTGCTAGGAAAGAAAGAACAACATTCTCTGATAACTGTAGCCCACTTCAATGTCCCTGGCGAGCGCTAGTGGCTACCGAGAGGCGATTCTGCCAACGCTGGTAGGCGTCACACCCCGCCCAAGATATAGGACGCTCAACATTAGGCGAGCACGATATCTGACAAGGCAGAATGCCGGCAAGACCCGCCACACTTAGCCACTCCACCAGAAAATGAAATGCAAAGCTCAATCTTAAATAAAAACAACACATTAGCATAAAGAAAATCTTATAACCCCTCCCAAACATAATAGTATAATTTTAGCCTACTATGCTCCCTGAGCGAGCTTCACAGAGCCCAGCCTACTAAGTGAAAGACAGGTTCAACTTAGGACATTAGCTATAATATTGGCAACTTACAATTAACTATAAAAAAGAAAGAGTTTTTATGTGATTTTTTTTTTGTATTTAATTTTAATGTTGTTTTTGACGGCTGCTCTACAGGGGCAAGCCTAGTTTTTCTCAACTCTCAAACACACACTGACTGAACGGCGAGGGTGTTCCCCGAAGCGTACCCTCCCGTGACAACAATCAGCCACAACATTATCAGCGCCCTTAACATGCCACACATCCAACTTGTGTTCCAGCAGCAAAACAACACCTGGCATTGATAACGTGCCCAGTTCATCACAAGACTGGCACTTCTCTTCGCTCTTTCCGGCAACGGGACCTGCAAAAACTTTTCACTAGTTCTACCTTCGTGATAAGCAATGCAGCCCCGATGCAGTCTATGGGATCGTCAACTCTCGATAAGGTATAGGCGCCTGTCAGGGATAATGCACACACACTCTCCCAATCAACACACACACTGATATTGCCACTTAACACAGGTTGCAAAGTTACAGGCAACGACCACTCACGACATTCCTTATCCCTCAGACCCTTCGTCAACATGTAGTCCAGCTCTGCCTTCACCACAGGCAGTCGAGCAGGATTTATACGGTAGGGAGCCACTTTGAGCCTTGCACTGTCTCCAGCCTCTATGTCGGATTCTACCCCGTACATCAGGCCTGGATAATGAACAAACATGCGGAGGTACTGCCACAGCCTAGCAAACAACTTCTCTCGGCACTCAGGAACAAGAGGTTGCAACTCATCTCGACGATCAACATGCTCATTGCCCTCCCACAACCCAGCCGAGACCACAGATTCTACACAATAGCCTCCCTCCTTCTCCACCTTTGTTCCCAGAACAACCAGGTCATGAGAGGGACAATCTGTACCACCTGTGCAGTCACTCTCATAGTTCATAATTGCTAAGGCCTCCCAACCAATACCGTACATGCGCACCCCCGCATTCCTTGCGACTACATCTGCCTGCGCAGCATCACCGCCTTCAGCGACATGGCCAGATACAGTCGGTCTATGGTAGGGCTGTTGCATAATACTAGAGCAGCATTGGGAGGCTATGCGACGACCGGGCACATCCACTCCACAGCCAACCTCACCAATCTGCTCAATGTCCTGGTTGTGACCACTACCCTTAGCAGCCAGGGGTCGACCCTGACCTGACAACCATGCCAAAGCCTCGTCGCCCACGTTGAACCATTGAAACAACGAGGCCAACGGTCTACTGACACTCAAGTGACCTGTCAGCGGAACCTCGTGCACCGCAATAGTTGTGAGGCCTGGATGCTCGGCACAAACAGTGGGTTATGAACCGAGCGGGTGCTGGAGCGCTGCACACTGCTGCTCAGGCAGGTGCTCTAGCGCTTCCACAGCCACCTGGCTCGTGTCCCCCGCCCACTGCTCCACCGAGACATGACAATCCCTTCTCTCCTCCACCTGTGCCCCACTGCCCCCCTCTCCTTCTCCACCTTGGCCGCTGCAGACCAACATAGGGACAGTAGGCTGCTTAGGTGGTTGCCTCACAAACTCCTTCAGGTTCACATGACATGTTTCACCGTCCTCGAGTTCAACTTGCTGTCTCGGAGTTTTCTCACGCCCTACCTCCTCACCAAGTGTGACAGGTTCTGGGGCCACTCCGGACCTAAACATTGGTGCTAATACTAAGTCGCCAAGAAGAGCCGCTGGATTAAAACTCACAAAACTACTCCCAACTTTAGCTTGCTCCTTCCGACCGTTCCTCCGCTGGTCTAGAGACTGAGGAATAGGCTGTGACACCTTAGATGCACGAGATCGGGTGACAATACACGCCTTCTGCTGTAATTGACACCTCTCGACCCACTCCTGCCCCTCCCTACTCATGTCGGCCGCCCTCTCGGCACCGACTAAGGGTGGAACCTCAGAAGTAGGTACCGCAAAGTCGTTGCCGAGAAGAAGGTCGACGCCCTCTACTGGCAGTTTCTCTACGATTCCAACATCAATCTCCCGTGTCACACCATCAACCTCCAGCTCCACTCGAACCAACGGGTATGACCGTGTAGCATTAATACCCTGCACCACAACTACCCATGCCGCGTTTATAGGTTGGCCTGTAAAGTGTTTCATAAGAGTCTGGGATGCACCTGTATCTCGCAACAACTCCAACCCCTGCTTGCAACCAGCCCAACTCACGCAGCCACACCCTCTATGGCCGCAAAAAGCATCGCGGACAGGTTTCGAGCCTTCCGGACACTCCTTCACTGGCTGTGCCCCCGCATCTGACATATCACCCCGGGTAACTGCAGAAGACCTCAGAGAGACCCCAATGTTGCGAGCCAAAGACACGACTGCTGTAGGTTGGTTACTAGGGCAGGAACGTGCAAAATGCCCCTTATTATGACACCGAAAACACTCTACTTCACCCTTGGACTTCCCCTGAGGTGGGGAAGGGCCCTGACCCTTCTTAAACGGGATGGTTTTAGGTTTGTGATCAAAATTGGTATCATTGCTCTTATTTTCGTTGTTATATGGTGTATCACTGACTCGGGGGGGGGTGGAGTGTTGCGCCCCTTGCTAGCTGCATCGTTCCGTTGTGCAGACCCGGACCCACAAATCAGCGATAGCCTAAGGTCAGCCATCTCAGCTGCCTCCTGTAGAGTTTTAGGATTTTTCTCTTTGAGGTTCAACGTCAGGTCGCTGCCCGTACACTTAAAGAACTGCTCGAGAAGCATCAACTGTTTTATCTCATCAAACGTCGTTGCCTTCTCCGATCTCAGCCAATTCCCAAAAGCGTCAGACAGTTCCCGGGCATGTTCAAGAAAAGTGCACTCACGACCCTTCGTAACACCCCGGAACTTCAACCTATAAGTCTCTGGTTGTAACTCATATGCCCGCAGGACAGCCTCCTTCAATACCTCATAATCGATGCAAGACTCCAAGGGCAACGCATCATATGCCTTGAGTTCTTTGCCAACCAACCTAGAGGAAACAAGGGCTGCCCACTTAACCTCGGGCCGTTGGTGCTCCCGGCACTTCTTCTCAAAACGCAGGAAAAACTCGGTGACACCCGACTCGTCAAATAGAGGGACTAACTTAAGAAGGTGCGATAAAGACTGATCAATGCCTCGATTCCCAGAACCGAGACGCTGCCCTGTCGACTCCACCCGAGACTTCTCAAGATCTCTGTCTGCACAGTACTTCGTAGCCTCCACCTGAAGCTCAGCCTCACGTACGGCCTTTCTCTCCTCAGCCTGAATCTTAGCCATCCCAAGCTGCTGCTGCTGCTCGAGCTCAAGTTTGGCGAGCTCGAGGAGAAACAACATCTCGGAAGACAAACCCTGAGGAGGGGGTGCTACTATTGGGGACCCACCCCGTGAATCACCTAGAGGCATACCCAACCGCCAGCGGGCATCGGCCTGCGGGAACGTACCCGGCTCCGGAGCCCGAGGGGGCGCCATGGTAGTAGTCGAGTGGAATGCGGGCTGGGCAGAAGGTGCCCCAGCTCCCGCTCCACCCAAAGCCCCACGCACCCCACCGAGCACACAGGTAACCAGCTCACCTCTCGACAAACCGCTAGTACTGGGAAACCCTAAGACCGTGGCTACACACTGCAGTCCGTACCGGTCTAGCCCCGACACACGATCCGCTGACATAGGCTCCTCCAAAAATATCCGAGCATCCTCCTCACTGTTCACCACCCGAGCGCCGCTAGACAACTCCACCTTCTCCACCTCCTCGCCTGCTTCCCGTACTGTGTCCTCACTTACACTGATCCGTCGTTCGACATAGTGTCCACCGGAAATCCTCAACGTTTATAAAAAAAAAAGTACCTACTCTCATGTAGCACTATTCACTCAAAAATGCTTGAAGACAACTCAAGTGCTATACCACGTTGCCAAAAAAAATTCCCACGTGTCCAAAATATTCCTCAAAAACAAATGTCCAAAAATCCTGCAATTATTTCTTAGTTCACTAGGTTGTTGTTATGACTAAGATAAGATACTAGGCAAGGGCGCCATTTGTTACGACCGGGGCTACGAATAAAACAAGGGCACTTAATGCTTGGACTAGTAATAGGGCACTATGCAACAACGGTACGCTAGATCCAAACCCTTGAACTTATATGCCGGCGAACAAAACACCTATACCCTCCAGAGTTAATCTGCGATAACGGGGTATCCTTAACTGGGCATAAATGTACTCTACTTCAGGCTAACCCACACTGGTATAGCCTGATAACACACAGGATGCAAGTTACGTTAAAATGCATAAACAAGAATCTATGGGAAGATCAATTAAATCACTGCAAGATTTAATACAATCAAAAGATGCTTCAATACAGATACTCTAAACAACAATAAACTCTTCACTCCTATCTGAAAGAAAGTGAAGTATAGTCCTACAGCATAGACCTGGAAACTTCTGAAGAAAGTCTGATGCTCATAAGATGCTCATATCTTAAACTATATAAAGGCAGGAGGCAGGACACCACACGTGTAAAGTGAATACACAAAAAGATAGGACATATAATGTTAACTGACACGAGAATAATATAAATGCGCAACGGTAGTAATGCTCGACACTAAAAGAAGTACTTCCTCATTAACGAAACAGTCTACTATGGTTGTGCAACTCAACAACAACCTAGACTAATAAATGCTTGTGAATAATAATGCATACATATCAAAAGAGCTTAGGTCCTAACTAGTGTCTGCTAGGCGAATAAAGTCTAGCTGGGATGTCAAGGTTAGGAAGCTGTAGCTGAGCAAGACAGGCTCATAGCCTAGCGTTGTCCTTAAGGCGGTATGACTAAAGTTACGTTAATGACGGGGATGCTCTCTTGGTGGATCCAGATCTCAAGTATCTGGCTCTACCCTGGCGATCCCTCTAAAGTCAAGCAAAGAGGCAGCACTGTGTTATAAGGTAGTAGGCTAATGCCCTCTTACAACACGATGCTGCACTCGCAAAAGACACAACCAAAAGGACGACCTAGGCTACCACAGAAACCGTCGAAGTCGTGTAGGTATAAGCAAACCGTACACACATCGGTGACAACGACAACAGAAACCTCATCCCAGTCTAGCATTAAATAACTGAGCAGAGCACTACTGATAATGAGGGAGACACACACAAAGAGTCATCAAACCTCCATAGACTAAGCACACTGAGGGAGACACACACAGAGTCATCAAACCTCCCTAGACTAGGAACCCTTATAGCCTATTCTAATACATGTAAATCTATATGAGAGTGACGCACACAATACGATGGGCCGATATGAAATCGTGTACAGAACCCAAAGGGAGTGCTGTGACGTTAAAAGATTAGAGGAATGAAAGAAAGGAAGTTGAGTGAGAGAGACAGTAGCAGAATAGTGGGGATAATGGGGGACAGTTGTAAAACGGATGTTAGTCGTGTGTGCCCCTGGCCTGCTCTGAGGAAGGCAGCTCCTGGGGACCCCCACGAACACACGAGCCCACAAAGACGCGGTGGTCGGCCAATCACAGGCCGAGACGTCACAAGGCAGCAGGTGTCACGTGACACAGCCAGACACGCCAGCCAATCAAGGGGCGTGAGAAAGCCCGCGCGTGGGCCTCCGAGCGAGGGAGACAATACATGCATACGCACGCACACATTACCACCACACTGCCTACACCGCTCTCTCTCCTTAACAATATACAATGCATGTTATATTCTATTAATGATATAAAGCACTTCCCGTTGTCACAGACGAAAATAAAGACAACCACTGGACTTTCTGTGACAATACGATTGCTAGGAAAGAAAGAACAACATTCTCTGATAACTATAGCCCACTTCAATGTCCCTGGCGAGCGCTAGTGGCTACTGAGAGGCGATTCTGCCAACGCTGGTACGTCACAACCGTTCGCCTCATTATTAGTCAATTTACAGATTTGTCGTGCCACTTGGGTGTCGAATTAGATCCTGGAGAGCGATAGCAGCCCCGTAATTTAGGAAGAGCTAGCCTTCGGCTGGGACATTTTTTCGAGGGGGGATCTGGAGGTGTTTATATATATATATATATATACAGTATATATATATATATATATAATATATTTTTATATATATATATATATATATATATATATATATATATATATATATATATATATATATATATATATAAAGCTTGAAGTATGTCTAGGGTGCTAAATAAAAACCTGTTCTTAATCAAATATAAATAATTGTGAATGACCATGGTAACGTAGATGTACACATGTACGTAGAGTACATTAAGCTTGATCATGATAATTACACCCAAGGAGAGGGTACCAAGTTTTATGGAAATCGATTCAAATCTGAGAAAGCAAACCAGTTAGTGTGCAAATATTCTTCAGCAATACACAAATCAATCCTTCATCTTCTCTCAATATTCTTGGTGTACTTTTTTCATCCCACCTCTCATGGAAAGACTATATTACCACTCTTGCTAAGACAGCTATCTCAGTGCATATCCCCTCCCTTGCGGCACCTGCCTTGCAACACAGTCCCAGTCATATTCTGTCCAGGTCTCCAACCCAACAAATGTCAAATTTTCTCAGTCTTTCTTGTACTCAACAAGTGAACTCTGGAACTCTCTCCCTCAATCAATATTTCCTTCATCCTATCCCTTGTACTGCTTTAAACTTTGTGTGTCCAGGCATTTTGATCCCAACGTTCCTTGAATTTGGGCCTCTGTCACTCCTTTGGCTTTGGGGGAGACACTCGTTACAGGCAGCCTGCCTATTGTCTCCTTCATACACATAGGACAAACAAACGTTTGGTAATTGTTTACAATAAGGTACCACGAGATCTAACTAATTGTGAAACCGTATTGACTTTAAATATGGAATTACGTAACTTAATGGAATTAAATCATCATTATCTTATGTTGTATAACAGATAAAACCAAGGGATATGAGTCATCCACTCAATGATGTATTTGTTACTTACTCCTGTTCATATTATCGAGCAATCACGTTAGAACTAGCTGCTGTTCGCATTCCTATCATAATGCCTAAATGTTGAGATCTCAATTATTGTCAATCACAAGGTCCCGGATCAAGAACTTATTTGAATCAGTCTTTATAGGGTGAACATTGATTGCCCGATGATTTATGTATTTTATTTAAATATTTATTTAGTTTTTTATTTTATTTATTTTATTTGATGTTTATGTTTATTTTTATGTTATTGTTTTGTGTGTGTGTGGGGGGGGGGGGGGGTCAGTGTTCGGTAAGTTGATGGTAATGATTCGTGATAATAAAAACCAGCAAATGTCTGTATGTCAAACTACCTAATCAAATATAATCCTGTTTATCAATTCATAATATATAAATAGCAAAACAATTTGCAATTGAATTATTTTTGACAATGTTTACATACTTTCATATAGCGAACCATGTTGTGTTAATATTATATTTTGTTCATTATGTTATATTATATTATTTTACTGTTGAATTGCCCGCACAGTTTACATGAGTCATGTAAAAGTGGTTAATGGATATGTGAATAAACTCAAGACAGTCAGGAATGTATTTATATACTTCTCTCTCTCTCTCTCTCTCTCTCTGTTTTGCTATATACGTTGAATGTGAGTACCACCTTTTTTATTATGTTAAATCCACAAGTGTACAGTTGATTCGTTTTCTTAAAGTAGGGAAGACAATTGCATCATCTCAGATCCAAACCCTCCTTGGAACATAGGCAACAATGAACACCAACACTATAAGAAATGACTAGATCGCTTGTTTATCTACAACACATTGTTTTCATGTTTGGGCCGAGAGTATTTTAAGATACTATTCATTAACCTCTCCGCGGCGCACAGGGGGTTTTCTACAGGGTAAGACTGTGCGCACCTATGATGATTTTGGGACCTATTGCCAATTTCGATAAAAAGTACATCATCGTTTTTTTTTTTTTTTTTTTTTTTTTTTTTTTTTTTCTATATTCCAACTTACTTCCTCTCGGGCATAGGCTGAGAGCCTTAACATTCACCGCGTTACAATGAACAGTGAAGCCCGTGAGGTCTTGTTCCAGTCTAGGGAGTGAGACATGTGAAGCACGTAGAGTACAACGAGCACCTGCCATCTTGCCTTCACATGAGGCACGGTGCTCACTCATGGCCCGAAATAACCCCATCTCTGAAGCCACCTCGTTCCCGTGCTTCACTGTCTCACCCCCTACACTCGGACTCTCACACTTACACACACACACAACGCCACCTGTTGAGCAGATAACTCACCAGGCATTGCACCCCTATAGCATATTTTGAATATGGGAATATTCATACAGTGCTATTTAATCAGGGAACATGAAGGGTATTTTATTGACGTTTCGGTGGGCTTGTGGTAATGCACTGATACTAGGTACAGCACAAATTCCATCCCAATAATATCTTCCCATTGATACATCGGGATTTGAACCCGGGACCTTTGGATTACCAGGCCAGTGGCAAGACCACTCCACCACACCTCCCCATTCGTGTAGGGAATGTTTGCGTGCATCGGCCCATATATATTTGACCCCCCAAAAAATGTCTGGGGGGGGTGGGGGAACGGTCCGTAGTTGAAAAATGTGGAGCGAATGGCACCGCGCGGCTAGATTGTCATCGAGCGGCGAGATTTCCCTGCCGAATTTTCACGCGCCCAGGGGATAGAAGGAGAGGGAGGAGGGGTTGGGTTACCGCGTATTATCACGTATATCTCCTTTTTTGAGCTCTTTTAGGCTATGTAGAGTATGTATACGTGTGTAGGCCACCCATATAACAATGAATATGCCTCATAGTGACCAAAAATTGCAATATATAAGGGAATTATGAGATAATTTTTAGGCGGGAATGAAGATGTGTTGGAGGTTTGGCGGCAATTTATGACTGAGAGTGTGGTTTATCGCCATACATATCACTTATATCTTGTACGTAGAGCACTGTCATGCTATAATACAGACTTGTACGTATGTATACGTGCCATATATAAAAATATATACCGCATATAGACCAATTCATGCGATATTTACGCACATTATCAATGAGTTTCTATGCGTGAACCAAGGTGTGAGTGAGTTGTGCTGGGAATGAAAGGGGGAGAGGGTGTGTTACGCCATAAATATCACGTAAATCTTGTATTTAGAGCACTGTCATGCTATAATATAGACGTGTACGTATGTAGGCGTCCCATATAACAAGGAATATACCGCATATAGCCCAATTGATGCGATATTTACGCAAATTGTGAATGTGTTTCTAGCAGACGGAAGCCTGAAAGGGTGGGTGGGGGTGGCTGGGTAGGAGGGAGGCTAGCAGGGAGGGAGTGAGTGAGTGAGTGAGTGAGTCGTGGAGAGAAGGAAGGCAGGCAGATCTCTAGATAGATAGCCAGCTGTGTGACAATTGTGGAGGCGCCCGAGGCGTCTTGGGATTTTGAACCTTATGTCTACCAGGTGTCTGGTGTTTGTTGCCACCAAGAGTTTTACAATAACATGAGTCAGGAATGGAGAGAGAGAGAGAGAGAGAGAGAGAGAGAGAGAGAGAGAGAGAGAGAAACTGAGACATGCGTATGTCGTACGTATAAATGGACTTCAGAATTGCATTTTTATGCAAGCAGACATTGCATTTTAGACACATGTGAAGTACCACAGAAACATGTAGGCCATTGACTGTAAATAAAGTACTATATTATAGACCACCAGCGGCGGTGGTCAGTAAACACAGGCAGATTGCCTTTTGTGATAGAGGGCTAAATATAGACTGGTGTCTCCTTACACTTGCGAAAGGGTAGATTGCCACCAGAGAAACGTATACTTATTTATTTCCAAGTAATATGCAATATAAATGTATATTCGAGACCTACTGCAATTATTTGTATGACAGTCATGACTATGTATAATCCAATATACGCGCGTAGGCGAGACATAAGAAAGCTGGTTGAGCAATTTTCGACACCCACACAGTTATTATTAATTTTTATTTACAATATTATACAATACAAATGTATTTGTGAAGAGTATTTTATCCATTATTGTATTTATACAAATTTTGTTCCCAGACAGAGCTGCTGTAGCTGGGGCATAAAGGAGCGGCAAGGGTCACCGCTTGACCGTGTGAAAATGAGTGGAGTCACACTGAGAGGGGCAATTTTGCTGAGTGTTTGGGCAATTTTTGACAGAATAAAGTTATATAATTACTAATTCTTGACAGAGACAAACTTGTATAAACCTTGGCATGATATAATTGATAATCCCATCAATTTACAAACGTAAATTGGTGGGATAATTCATTTTTTTTTGTATATTGTCATTTCGATTGTAGACACGAATTTTTGAGTGATATTTGGTATGAGCTCCTGTGGCATGGTTGGTAAGGTCGCGGACTGGAAAACTCAAAGTGTGGTAGGGTTGTGTGATCGAATCCAGGAGGGGGTTATGGGGAAGGTTTTATATTGTCTAGAAATTTTTTGATAAAAATTTTTTTTTACAAGATCATGCCATTCTATTCAAACAATATGAAATATTCATAGAATATATCATATTGTAAGAATACAATGACATGACCTTGTTTTTGTTTTTGTTTTTTATTGTTTTATTTTATTATCTTAGTAGGTTTGACAGGATTTATTGAAACATATTTATTTTTGTACAATTCATTTGAGGTAAGAAAATAATTATATACACATTACTTTGGCTAATAACAAACATATATATTGATATACTAAACAAATAAGGCATATTACATTTAAATCTTTGAAACTTATAAACTAAATAATGAAACATACAATTATATAATGTAAAAGCTATATCACAGGGACATCTTTGGAACTTATACATTATATAATATATATGTTACATTATGAGGTAGCATGATCAATTAGGTCAGGTCAGGTAAGGTAGGGCGCGAGTCCAGGACAGGGCGGGGCAGGGGGCGAGTCCAGGGCAGGGCAGGGCAGGGCGACACTCAATAATTCTTGAAGGTGTGGTAGTCCCTGAAGCAGTCACCCAGGCAGAGTGGAACTTTGCACTCGGCGCACATTGAGGTGACTCTTTTGGTGACATGGGGTTTCCTGACACTGGTGCTGCAGACGGTGCACTGCGCCTGCCTGCGACGAGTGCCAAGCATCTCAGTGTTGATTGGGTAGTGTCTTTCGACACCCAGCTGGATGCGGTCAGGAACGTGATCCCCACGCCATGCCGTACGTCTGTGAGTGGTGGTGCCATACTTCTCCAGGAGTTGGTATGAGACGTTGTAAACGAACTCCCGGAATTTCAGCATCTGGTTTGGGGCCATATCCTTTTTCACCAACCACATGTTGTAGGCGTTCAGCATCGTGATATCAACTAGGTGGAGGAAGAGCTTGTGATACCACTTCACAGTCTTCCTCAGACACTCAACGCCTGACAGCTGACAGTCAGACTTGTCCACCAGGCTCATGTTCTTGGTATAGTCCACTACCATGTCGGGCTTGTAGATGGTCTTCCTGGTTCGGTAGTGGATTTTGCCAGAATCCACCTGGGCACCTGTGTGGATGGTGGAAAGCAGGTGGAAGTCTCGCTTATCCTTCCACTTCAGGGCTATCAGTTTCCCACAAT
Source organism: Paralithodes platypus (assembly GCA_032716605.1). Lineage (NCBI taxonomy): Eukaryota > Metazoa > Arthropoda > Malacostraca > Decapoda > Lithodidae > Paralithodes > Paralithodes platypus. The sequence goes on along the minus strand of CM064579.1, from coordinate 22,002,102 downwards.
TCTCGAGCTGCTTGAATTTCTGCCCCTTTCGTCGCCTTCTTCGCACATGCCTCTCGCGGTGTTCCTGGGCCAGGTCGTCTTCTGAAGGTGTGCCACTGGAGGAGGCATCTGTGAGAGGAATGACATCACCTGTGAACTTTGGCATAAACTTTCTTGTCTTTCTGCCAGTCCCACATGACCCCGTTTGGTTGTCATGAAGAAACTGGCAGAGAGCAGGAGAAGTATACCAGTTGTCAGTGTAGATGATGTGGCCTTTGCCCAGGTAAGGTGCCAACATTTTCCTGACGATTGCACCTGACATGCCCATGGGGTCATTGGCAGCGGCTTTCGGTATGTCAATGTCAGTGCCTGTGTACACGATCATGTCAAGCACTATTCCAGTTTCGCAGTCACACAAAATGAAGTGCTTGATTCCGAACCTATGCCTTTTCAAGGGGATATACTGCTTGAAAACAAGACGTCCTTTGAAGAGCACGAGCGACTCATCAATCACCAAATTGAGGAAGGGGTAAAAGTATTTCCTATACCTCTCCAACAACATGGTGAACACATCCCGAACTTTCCATATCCTGTCAATCCTGTTAGGATTTTCGTTGTCTGCAAAGTGCATAAATCTTAGCAGCAACAAAAATCTGTCACGAGTCATGAACTTATTGAAAGTTGGGGTGGCGATGAGAGGGTCGTGCTTCCAATAGTGTTGCAACACATGCTTCTTGATCAGAGGCATGAGGAACAACAAGGCAAAGAACGTCATAAATTCTTCCACAGTCGTATCCACCCAGCCTTGTATTCTCGCTTTTAGAGAAAGGACGTCCAATCTGCCAAACACCCATCACATAGGCGTTTGTTTGGGCAACGATGTACGTCATTACCTCCATATCGAAAAAAGCGAGGAAGAAGTCGCTTTCGTTCGCTTGATCATCACAGGGCCAGTCGTCAGTTGTTCCTGACATCCCAGGATTGAACTGGGGCACGTCAGGTACAAAATTGACCCCATCAGACCAATCGAACGAAGGCAGCTCAGGGATCGGAATGTCGTCTGCGTCTGCTTCATCGTCTGAAATATCGCTTCCATGGTCGCGATACAGCACTGCATCATCATCACCCTCCTCTTCACCCTCCTCTTCACTTGACAGACGATGCCCTTCCTCATTCTCGTCACCGACGTCGGACTCACTCCCACTGTCCACTCCCTAATCCATCAAACAGCAGGGCGGCATACTTTGATGGTGTCAGAGTTTTCCGGGTCACTTTTGCACGTGTGGGAGTCTTATGGACAGGGACAGCAGAGGCGGTGGCAGGGGCGGCGGCAGGGGCAGCAGTGGTGCGTGGCCTTGATGGCAAGATGATGGAGGTGCCTGTCGCCCTTCTCTCTGTTCCTTGGGCATGGGCGGCAGGGGCAGCAGGGGCAACAGGGGCAGCAGGGACACCAGGGCCAGCAGTCGCTTTCCCTCTCCCTTTCCCCTTCCCCTTCCCCTTCCCTGTTCCTTGGGCAGGGGCGGCAGGGGCAGCAGGGGCGGCAGGGTCAGCCGGGCCAGGGGCGGCTGGTGGTGGTGGTGGTGGTAGGGGCACTGTGGCTGGCGTACGGGTTCTCTTCCCTACGCCCGTGCCTTTAATTTTTCCTGTCCCCGCAGGTTCTGCAACCCTAGGGCGGCCTCCTGCGTCGCTGGTACCGGTGGCAGGGGTGGCAGTGGTGGCAGTGGTGGTGGTAGTGGTTGTTGCAGTGGCCTGGGTCGTGGTGGCAGTGTCCCGAAACACCAATGACCTCTGTACCTTTGTCGTGCTTGCACGTGTTTTTCGTGCTTTGGGTGCTGGTCTTTCGTCCTCAGAGCTGTAGGGCGTGTCGTACTGGTAGCTAGGGTCTTTAGCAGCCACCCTCTGCCTTCCACGGCGGCTAACACCACCAGAAGGAGGGCTGGTTGTGTCATCAGGGAGCGAGCGTGAGGGACGTGTGGGCTCCATGACTAGTGCGTGGTTACTGGCGCGGTGGTGCTTGCACGAGTGCGGGGCGAGCGTTTGGCGGGGTGGTGTCGAGAGTTGACATGTAGTACTATACCCACACCAATTTTCAGCCGCCTGGCTATAAACGCGCAGTTTTGGTACGCGTTCAAAAGCTCTGCTCTTAAGAGTCTCCCCGCAGTCCGCCGGGGGAACTCTTAAGAGTCTCCCCGCAGTTCCCGGGTTAACAAATAATCATTTAGTAACTGATTGGAGGATATGATGATAAATGCTCTATAATGATTAAGGGTATACTAAAACATGCCACATATTCAGCTTAGGAAAGGCCACTAGGACTTAACCTCTGAAGTGCGCATGGGGGTAATTGGAAACGTCCCCCTGTGCTGACGTATTTGAGGTGTTTCCGCCACTAAAATATTCATTGTGCCATTAATAGCATTAATACTTATCCATATGCACCTATTATGGGTTGATTATAAAGGTATTAACCTGAAACAACAATAAAACGAGTGAAAACAGCGTTTGGATGGTCAAAATCGGAGATATAGCCCGCGAGTTGTATAATGTATGGGTGAGGCAATCTGCTTTCCCGCCAATTTCCCCCAAGGCCACTGAGACACAGTCGATCGATACTCTCTCTCTCTCTCTTGCACTCGCTTGCTATCAGTGATGACCACACCCTCCAATCGGATTTCTAATGTTAGCACGAAAATATACCTCAGAATAAGGGAATAACAGGGAAAATAGGTGATAACTGAAGGAGAGGAGGAAAGTGGGGAAGGAGGGGAGGTAGAGGACTGAGATTTTGCATGGCCCAGGGGCCAAAAAAAATAAAAAAAAAAAAAAAAAAAAATATAATTTTTTTTTTTTTTTCGATGTCAAAAGTTGATTTTTATTTTCTCTGACTCTTAAGAGTCTCCCCGCAGTGCGCCGGGGGAACTCTTAAGAGTCTCCCCGCAGCTCCCGGGTTAAGGGGAGACTGGCCGTTTGTTTGGTCTATTAATTCATTTATTTATATATGTTTTTAGTTGCCTCCCTAGACCTCCATCAAGCTTAGAAAAACACCCCCTAGACGCCCCTTCAGGATAATAAATTTGTTTATTTTTCGGTAGAAAAATGTCCAGGCCGAACGCCGGTTCCTCTTAAAATTGCAGCTCGCTATCGCTCCCCAGGAAAAAAATACACCTAAATGGCACAAAAGGTCTTAAAATTGACAACGAAATGGGGCGAATGGTGCAATCGCCAAGCTAATGGGCCGAACGTCTTATAATCTCAAAACTAGTGGGGCTAAACATTAGGGAGAAGGGGGTCCAGAAAAACGGTCTGCCTCCCCATAAATGGGTGCAAGCAATGTGGGTGTGTCGTACAACACCAATCTATGCTAAGGTGAATTATAATATCTTGTAATACCAGCCAGAAATAAACAAAGGAAGGGTGTATATCCTAATTAACCCTTTCTGTACCGGGCCGTCTTTTCATTATATTCTAACAACTATTTGACGATTTATGCGGTTTAGAAAGGGTCTCCAGCAATAAACAAGCTTGGAACTATCTCACTTAACGCATTTATGCGGTTTAGAAAGGGTCTCCAGCAATAAACAAGCTTGGAACTATCTCACTTAACGCATTTATGCGGTTTAGAAAGGGTCTCCAGCAATAAACAAGCTTGGAACTATCTCACTTAACGCATTTATGCGGTTTAGAAAGGGTCTCCAGCAATAAACCAGCTTGGAACTATCTCACTTAACGCATTTATGCGGTTTAGAAAGGGTCTCCAGCAATAAACAAGCTTGGAACTATCTCACTTAACGCATTTATGCGGTTTAGAAAGTGTCTCCAGCAATAAACAAGCTTGGAACTATCTCACTTAACGCATTTATGCGGTTTAGAAAGGGTCTCCAGCAATAAACAAGCTTGGAACTATCTCACTTAACGCATTTTACTACCACAGATCCTTCTGAAATTGCACACAATCGTCTAAATATAGCAATGATAAAATACAAAAGACGTCGTCGGTACAGAAAGGGATAAGGGGGAGGGTGTGTCTTTTTATGGATCCCCTTCTCCCTCATGTTAACATATTACTTTTTGAGATTTTAAGACGTTCGTTCCATTAGTTTGGCGATTTTGAGACCTTTCGCCCCATTTCTAGTCAACATTAAGGCCTTTCGTGCTATTTAGGTGTCGATTTTTTTCCAGGCGAGTGATAGCGAGCCTGTAATTTTAGAAGGAATCGGTCTTTGGCCGGGACATTTTTCTACCGAAAAATGTACAAATATATCTTGAAAAGGTGTCTATATAAGGGGTGCTTTCTTTAAGCTTGGTGGAGGTCTAGCGAGGAAACTCAAACATGCAATAATATATAAATCCATAGACCAAACAAAGAAGCACTATACCCCCTTAATGTTCTCTGCTAACATAGACCAAACAAAGAAGCACTGTACCCCCTTAATGTTCTCTGCTAACATAGACCAAACAAAGAAGCACTATACCCCCTTAATGTTCTCTGCTAACATAGACCAAACAAAGAAGCACTATACCCCTTAATGTTCTCTGCTAACATAGACCAAACAAAGAAGCACTATACCCCCTTAATGTTCTCTGCTAACATAGACCAAACAAAGAAGCACTATACCCCCTTAATGTTCTCTGCTAACATAGACCAAACAAAGAAGCACTATACCCCCTTAATGTTCTCTGCTAACATAGACCAAACAAAGAAGCACTATACCCCCTTAATGTTCTCTGCTAACATAGACCAAACAAAGAAGCACTATACCCCCTTAATGTTCTCTGCTAACATAGACCAAACAAAGAAGCACTATACCCCCTTAATGTTCTCTGCTAACATAGACCAAACAAAGAAGCACTATACCCCCTTAATGTTCTCTGCTAACATAGACCAAACAAAGAAGCACTATACCCCCTTAATGTTCTCTGCTAACATAGACCAAACAAAGAAGCACTATACCCCCTTAATGTTCTCTGCTAACATAGACCAAACAAAGAAGCACTATAATGCCTCAATGTTCTCTGCTAACATAGACCAAACAAAGAAGCACTATACCCACTTAATGTTCTCTGCTAACATAGACCAAACAAAGAAGCACTATACCCCCTTAATGTTCTCTGCTAACATAGACCAAACAAAGAAGCACTATACCCCCTTAATGTTCTCTGCTAACATAGACCAAACAAAGAAGCACTATACCCCCTTAATGTTCTCTGCTAACATAGACCAAACAAAGAAGCACTATACCCCCTTAATGTTCTCTGCTAACATAGACCAAACAAAGAAGCACTATACCCCTTAATGTTCTCTGCTAACATAGACCAAACAAAGAAGCACTATACCCCCTTAATGTTCTCTGCTAACATAGACCAAACAAAGAAGCACTATACCCCCTTAATGTTCTTGCTAACATAGACCAAACAAAGAAGCACTATACCCCCTTAATGTTCTCTGCTAACATAGACCAAACAAAGAAGCACTATACCCCCTTAATGTTCTCTGCTAACATAGACCAAACAAAGAAGCACTATACCCCCTTAATGTTCTCTGCTAACATAGACCAAACAAAGAAGCACTATACCCCTTAATGTTCTCTGCTAACATAGACCAAACAAAGAAGCACTATACCCCCTTAATGTTCTCTGCTAACATAGACCAAACAAAGAAGCACTATACCCCCTTAATGTTCTCTGCTAACATAGACCAAACAAAGAAGCACTATACCCCCTTAATGTTCTCTGCTAACATAGACCAAACAAAGAAGCACTATACCCCCTTAATGTTCTCTGCTAACATAGACCAAACAAAGAAGCACTATACCCCCTTAATGTTCTCTGCTAACATAGACCAAACAAAGAAGCACTATACCCCCTTAATGTTCTCTGCTAACATAGACCAAACAAAGAAGCACTATACCCCCTTAATGTTCTCTGCTAACATAGACCAAACAAAGAAGCACTATACCCCCTTAATGTTCTCTGCTAACATAGACCAAACAAAGAAGCACTATACCCCTTAATGTTCTCTGCTAACATAGACCAAACAAAGAAGCACTATACCCCCTTAATGTTCTCTGCTAACATAGACCAAACAAAGAAGCACTATACCCCCTTAATGTTCTCTGCTAACATAGACCAAACAAAGAAGCACTATACCCCCTTAATGTTCTCTGCTAACATAGACCAAACAAAGAAGCACTATACCCCCTTAATGTTCTCTGCTAACATAGACCAAACAAAGAAGCACTATACCCCTTAATGTGCTCTGCTAACATAGACCAAACAAAGAAGCACTATACCCCCTTAATGTTCTCTGCTAACATAGACCAAGCAAAGAAGCACTATACCCCCTTAATGTTCTCTGCTAACATAGACCAAACAAAGAAGCACTATACCCCCTTAATGTTCTCTGCTAACATAGACCAAGCAAAGAAGCACTATACCCCCTTAATGTTCTCTGCTAACATAGACCAAACAAAGAAGCACTATACCCCCTTAATGTTCTCTGCTAACATAGACCAAACAAAGAAGCACTATACCCCCTTAATGTTCTCTGCTAACATAGACCAAATAAAGAAGCACTATACCCCCTTAATGTTCTCTGCTAACATAGACCAAACAAAGAAGCACTATACCCCCTTAATGTTCTCTGCTAACATAGACCAAGCAAAGAAGCACTATACCCCCTTAATGTTCTCTGCTAACATAGACCAAACAAAGAAGCACTATACCCCCTTAATGTTCTCTGCTAACATAGACCAAACAAAGAAGCAATATACCCCCTTAATGTTCTCTGCTAACATAGACCAAACAAAGAAGCACTATACCCCCTTAATGTTCTCTGCTAACATAGACCAAGCAAAGAAGCACTATACCCCTTAATGTTCTCTGCTAACATAGACCAAACAAAGAAGCACTATACCCCCTTAATGTTCTCTGCTAACATAGACCAAAAGAAGCACTATACCCCTTAATGTTCTCTGCTAACATAGACCAAACAAAGAAGCACTATACCCCCTTAATGTTCTCTGCTAACATAGACCAAACAAAGAAGCACTATACCCCTTAATGTTTCTGCTAACATAGACCAAACAAAGAAGCACTATACCCCCTTAATGTTCTCTGCTAACATAGACCAAACAAAGAAGCACTATACCCCCTTAATGTTCTCTGCTAACATAGACCAAACAAAGAAGCACTATACCCCCTTAATGTTCTCTGCTAACATAGACCAAACAAAGAAGCACTATACTCCCTTAATGTTCTCTGCTAACATAGACCAAATAAAGAAGCACTATACCCCCTTAATGTTCTCTGCTAACATAGACCAAACAAAGAAGCACAATACCCCCTTAATGTTCTCTGCTAACATAGACCAAACAAAGAAGCACTATACCCCCTTAATGTTCTCTGCTAACATAGACCAAACAAAGAAGCACTATACCCCCTTAATGTTCTCTGCTAACATAGACCAAACAAAGAAGCACTATACCCCTTAATGTTCTCTGCTAACATAGACCAAACAAAGAAGCACTATACCCCCTTAATGTTCTCTGCTAACATAGACCAAACAAAGAAGCACTATACCCCCTTAATGTTCTCTGCTAACATAGACCAAACAAAGAAGCACTATACCCCCTTAATGTTCTCTGCTAACATAGACCAAACAAAGAAGCACTATACCCCCTTAATGTTCTCTGCTAACATAGACCAAACAAAGAAGCACTATACCCCCTTAATGTTCTCTGCTAACATAGACCAAACAAAGAAGCACTATACCCCCTTAATGTTCTCTGCTAACATAGACCAAACAAAGAAGCACTATACCCCCTTAATGTTCTCTGCTAACATAGACTAAACAAACAAAGAAGCACTATACCCCCTTAATGTTCTCTGCTAACATAGACCAAACAAAGAAGCACTATACCCCCTTAATGTTCTCTGCTAACATAGACCAAACAAAGAAGCACTATACCCCCTTAATGTTCTCTGCTAACATAGACCAAACAAAGAAGCACTATACCCCCTTAATGTTCTCTGCTAACATAGACCAAACAAAGAAGCACTATACCCCTTAATGTTCTCTGCTAACATAGACCAAACAAAGAAGCACTATACCCCCTTAATGTTCTCTGCTAACATAGACCAAACAAAGAAGCACTATACCATCTTAATGTTCTCTGCTAACATAGACCAAGCAAAGAAGCACTATACCCCCTTAATGTTCTCTGCTAACATAGACCAAACAAAGAAGCACTATACCCCCTTAATGTTCTCTGCTAACATAGACCAAACAAAGAAGCACTATACCCCCTTAATGTTCTCTGCTAACATAGACCAAACAAAGAAGCACTATACCCCCTTAATGTTCTCTGCTAACATAGACCAAACAAAGAAGCACTATACCCCCTTAATGTTCTCTGCTAACATAGACCAAACAAAGAAGCACTATACCCCCTTAATGTTCTCTGCTAACATAGACCAAACAAAGAAGCACTATACCCCCTTAATGTTCTCTGCTAACATAGACCAAACAAAGAAGCACTATACCCCCTTAATGTTCTCTGCTAACATAGACCAAACAAAGAAGCACTATACCCCCTTAATGTTCTCTGCTAACATAGACCAAACAAAGAAGCACTATACCCCCTTAATGTTCTCTGCTAACATAGACCAAACAAAGAAGCACTATACCCCCTTAATGTTCTCTGCTAACATAGACCAAACAAAGAAGCACTATACCCCCTTAATGTTCTCTGCTAACATAGACCAAACAAAGAAGCACTATACCCCCTTAATGTTCTCTGCTAACATAGACCAAACAAAGAAGCACTATACCCCCTTAATGTTCTCTGCTAACATAGACCAAACAAAGAAGCACTATACCCCCTTAATGTTCTCTGCTAACATAGACCAAACAAAGAAGCACTATACCCCCTTAATGTTCTCTGCTAACATAGACCAAACAAAGAAGCACTATACACACTTAATGCTCTCTGCTAACATAGACCAAACAAAGAAGCACTATACCCCCTTAATGTTCTCTGCTAACATAGACCAAACAAAGAAGCACTATACCCCCTTAATGTTCTCTGCTAACATAGACCAAACAAAGAAGCACTATACCCCCTTAATGTTCTCTGCTAACATAGACCAAACAAAGAAGCACTATACCCCCTTAATGTTCTCTGCTAACATAGACCAAACAAAGAAGCACTATACCCCCTTAATGTTCTCTGCTAACAGGTTCCTTTGGCACATTACTACTGCAAGTGGATCATCACAACGTTTAATCATCTGTTTTACATTATCGGTATATTTTCACTTGTTTTCTTTGTTTTTTAGCCCTGCTTTATGTATATTTATATGTTATCTTCCAACTCTCCCTCGCGGAGCACAACCAATTCTGGAGGTTTTATTTTGGATTACGATCAAGATGAGTCTGGCGATGGATCAGCCAGTTTGTATGATGCTGGATCCGTCGCCCGAACTAGTATCGCCACTCTCTCGTTATCTCACACTTACAAACGCTTACGCCACCTAATGCCTTCGGCTCTATGTATTGTTGCCAATGCATAGGTTGAATATTGAAATACTCATGCAATGCTAAGTAATGTAAGTGGAGTTTGTAGTAAAGCACTGAAGCACAACACATGTTCTATACTAATAATATCTTCCCTCAACACAGCACGGTTACTAGTTTAGTGTGAAGACCACTCCTCAAAACCTACTATCATTACAATTACCTCAGTACCAATTGTATTTTGGTTACTTTCATGCGTTAACATGTATTAAGGGAGCTCAGACGATATTGTGCTGCATAATTTACTGGTTCGGCTCAATGGTTTAAGGAGGGGGTTTAGTTTGCTCTCTGCACCTCTATCAAGCTTATAAAAACACCCACAAGACCCACCTTCGATATAAATTTGTAAATTTTTCGGTAGAAAAATGTCCCGGCCGTAGGCCGATTCCTCTTCAAATAGAGGCTCGCTTTCGCTCGCCAGGAAAAATATCGACACCTAAATGGCACGCAAGTTTTTAATATTGGCAAAGAAATGGAACAAAAGGTCTGAAAATCGCCAAACTAATGGCGCGAATGTTTTGAAATCTCATAACTAATAGGGCTAAACGTGAGGGAGGAGGAGGACTCGAAAAACTAACCGCCTCCCCTTAAGAGAGAGAGAGCGAGAGAGAGATGAAAGGAAGCATCATAAAAGGCCGTAGTGTGTTCCTGACACATGGGAACACAGAGAAAAACAAGAGAGAACACCAAATACTGCAAATACTGTATATATACTATACACCAATACAGCAAATACTGTATATATACTATACACCAATACTATATATATACTATACACCAATACTGCAAATACTGTATATATACTATACACCAATACTGCAAATACTGTATATATACTATACACCAATACTATATATATACTATACACCAATACTGCAAATACTGTATATATACTATACACCAATACTGCAAATACTGTATATATACTATACACCAATACTGTATATATACTATACACCAATACTGCAAATACTGTATATATACTATACACCAATACTATATATATACTATACACCAATACTGCAAATACTGTATATATACTATACACCAATACTGTATATATACTATACACCAATACTATATATATACTATACACCAATACTGTATATATACTATACACCAATACTATATATATACTATACACCAATACTGTATATATACTATACACCAATACTGTATATATACTATACACCAATACTGTATATATACTATACACCAATACTGTATATATACTATACACCAATACTGTATATATACTATACACCAATACTGTATATATACTATACACCAATACTATATATATACTATACACCAATACTGTATATATACTATACACCAATACTATATATATACTATACACCAATACTGTATATATACTATACACCAATACTGTATATATACTATACACCAATACTGTATATATACTATACACCAATACTGTATATATACTATACACCAATACTGTATATATACTATACACCAATACTGTATATATACTATACACCAATACTGTATATATACTATACACCAATACTGTATATATACTATACACCAATACTGTATATATACTATACACCAATACTGTATATATACTATACACCAATACTGTATATATACTATACACCAATACTGTATATATACTATACACCAATACTGTATATATACTATACACCAATACTGTATATATACTATACACCAATACTGTATATATACTATACACCAATACTGTATATATACTATACACCAATACGAATATCCAGCAAGACAGAACATATGTTTGGTTTCAGTGAAGACAAATTGTATTATTGAAGCAGCATAAACGGTTTGTTTCTTTTGGCAATTATCGATGACGAAAACTTTCAATAATTTAACGGAAAATTATATTTATTCTCTGAGAATACGTGGAAAATGTTTATGTACAGTACAGTATGTATGTGTACTGTATACTCAGGCACATACCCCATGGTAGGGGTCGCCGACTCGAGACAGAATCCGAACTGAAGCAACACATTTTATTAAGTTCCAATTCTTATGGTCCGGGACCATTTGCGCGTTATCTCGCCCCTTACTATGTCTCGTTTTGTAGGTGAAGTTTACAACGGGAGGAGGAGTACTTCCCCCCTGCCCCCATAAGGAAAAGTAGGACAGTAAAAGAGACAGACAGAAACGGCTAAGGTTGGGTAGAGGATGCCAAATCTCACTCTGGATAGGACCAGCCCTCACTCTATTAGTAAGAAGCGATAACCGAAAAATTGGGAAAACTGGAGAAAAATTAAGAAAAATTGGAGGACACAATATGAAATGCTTTTCCGTATATAATATCAGTAGTTACCAGTTTACCACTGTTTAAAAGAAGCTAATTCACTGTTAAGTCTTTATATATAAATACTGTATATAATTATATACTGTATATATATACAGTATATATATATAATTATATATATATATATATATATATATATATATACAGTATAACTGTATATATATATAATGTTTTTCTCTATGTGGATGAGGGAGACAAAAGGCAGAGCTGCCTGTGGCAAGTGCCTCCCCCAGAGTTGAAAGAGTGGTATGTTCTTTTTGTTTTGTGTCAGAAGGAAGTATGGTGTGCTTGTTTAGTGTAGTGAAGTAGATAACAGGAGAAAGTGTTAGTGTGTGTGTGTGTGTGAGAGAGAGGGAGAGAGAGAGAGAGAGAGAGAGAGAGAGAGAGAGAGAGAGAGAGAGAGAGAGAGAGAGAGAGAGAGAGAGAGAGAGAACAAATGTGCATAATACGTCATGAAAGCTGAATAATAAGAGTAAAACGAATGTATCTATTGATGTGTGGATGTATATGTGTGTACGCTGTATGTGTATATGTGCGTATATATGTATAATTTGTATGTTTATGTACGGTATATGTATGTGTATATATGTGTATATTGGTATGCATGTATATATATATATATATATATATATATATATATATATATATATATATATATATATATATATATATATATATATATATATATATATATATATATATTGCATGTATATATGCTTCTAAATGTATATGTACAATCTAAGTGTATACCTTATACCCAAGTTAATACTTAAAGTACATGTTGTATTGTAATTATGAGCAGAATAACCACTTTTCAGTGGAAATAAACATTGCATTAGTATTATAATTTATTATTATTCTCTCTATCTCTCTCTCTCTCTCTCTCTCTCTCTCTCTCTCTCTCTCTCTCTCACACACACACAAACACCTCCTCCTGCTATCTACTTCACTACACTAAACAAGCACACCCACCACTCTCTCTCTCTTTCTCATTTTTCTTTTCCGATGTGGAGCGGGGAGCCAGGCTAGGTTGCAGATGGGTAAGTGAGGTTGAGGTTTTGGGTGAGATGAGGTTTGCTGATCTTTTGGAACATGGATGCGCCTGGCGTGTCTATTCCGGAGAGAGAGATTGCAGAGAGTTGGTGAGTGGACGGCAGTTAATGATATGAAAGGCTTTCCTTTCTACTTTGTCTAGGAGTGCGGTATGAGAGGATCCTCCCCACACATGTGAACAATACTCAATACAAGGACGCACTGTGCACCTGTACAGAGCAAGAAGCTGCGCAGGGGTAAAGAACCCCTTGAGGCAGTTGAGCACACCCAGCTTCTGGGAGGCTGCCTTAGCGAGACTGGTAATATGGTTCTTCCAAGTGAGAGCAGAAGAAAAAGAGACACCGAGAAGATGAAGGGTTGATTTTTGTATTGTTGAAGAATAAGGGATAGTCCTCTGGAGGTTCCTGGCGGGTAGCAAGATGGATAAATTGAGTTTTGGAAGCATTAAATGCAACAAGGTTTTCTCTACCCCAATTGGAAATAGTAGCTAGATCAGAAGATAAGTATTTTATGGCTTCATTACGTTTGCTTTTGAGGGACTGCTGGCTGGGGTGTTCTGGAAAACTAATTGAGTGGTGTAAGGTAGAGTCGTCTGCATTTGAATGGATGGGCTTGGATGTACAGTTGAGAAGATCATATATGAAAATTAGAAAGAGAATAGGAGATAGGACAGAGCCCTGAGGAACGCCGGGGTTGATAGGATGATGAAATGAGCGATAGCCGTCCACAACCGCAGCTATGGAGTGGCCAGAAAGGAAATTAGAGACAAAGGCACAGAGGGAGGGACAGAAACCGAAAGGAGGGCAGTTTGGAAATTAAAGATTTGTGCCAGACTCTATCGAAGGCCTTCGATATGGCTAGTGCAATAGAAAAAGTCACACTGAAGTCCCGAAAGTTAGATGACCAAGAGTTAGTAAGATATGAAAGAAGATCACCAGTAGAGCGACCCTTAAAGAAGCCATACTGGCGATCTGAGAGCAGATTATGAGAAGAGAAATGCTTAAGAAATTTGGAAGCAAGAATAGTGTCAAAAACTTTAGAGATACAAGAGATGAGAGCAATTGGACGATAGTTGGAGGGCTGAAAGCGGTCACCCTTCTTTGGGACAGGTTGAATGAGAGCAAACTTCCAGCAAGAAGGAAAGATGCTGGAGGAGATACAGAGACAAAAGAGCTTGCCTAGGCAGGGGGTAAACATGGAAGCACAGTTTTTGAGTACAACAGGAGGAACACCGTCCAGACCGTACACCTTCTTAGTATTAAGCCCAGAGAGGGTAGGAATGTAGCGCTTCTTTGCTTTTGGCAGCACTGCTGAGACCCGGGGCTGAGGTCGCAGTGCACGGACGGATGTGCTGGCGGTCGGAGGTGGGCCACTCACTCTCCCCCCCACTGACACTCAATTTCTACGGCTTTACCAGGCTTTAAAACCCTGTATATTGCTGTAAATTGCCATGGCATTCGGGAACATCTCCCGCAGCCAATGGGATAATTGACTTGGCCAATCTTTTGTCTGGCTCGCGAGAAGGTTCATCCTAATTTGATTGTTAACGCTTCTGTGGCTCCTCTCACAGATCGCGTTGCCTTTTGGCCAGTAGGGGAATGAATGGGAAATCTCGTAACCCATTAACTTTGAGAGGGCCGACCAAATCTGGCCCGAGAATTCAGGGGCACTGGGGTTAGGATGGGCAGTCCAGTAAGTTGCTTTAAAGACCTGGAGAAGCTTAGTATAGCCTAAATGGATGCCATTGCCGTGGTGCAGTAGTGAAATTGTATGTTTTGCCTCTTCGGGGCTTAGAGCGATATGGCCAGACTCCGCAAATATAAAATCGCCAACGCGAGTGAGGGAGGAAAATGTGTCTTGCGGTGGCCAGTCATGTTTGTTATTCTCGTCCCACGTGGAGGCGCTGGCTATGTAGGTGAGAAGCACGGCCGGGCGTGGGGATGGTGTGTAGCATGGTTATCAGTGATAATAATAGATAATTTTGCGCCCAGCAGATATGATTTAAAGTGTTGCATGGCTCAGACGAGGACCAGATATTCTCTTTTTGTTGCGGCTTAGTTGGTCTCGGAATGCGTAAGGGTGCGACTGGAGCACTCTACGATATTTTGCTTATTATCGGTTATTTGTGCTAGCACCTCTCCAATTCCGAGCAAAGACACGTCTGTGTATAGGTGGAAAGGCTGACTGTAGTCAGGAAATGCAACATTGGGTGCTGAAGTGAGGGCGTCTTCGAGGTATTAAATGCTTCCAGACGGGCATCCGTCATAGGAATTTTTCCTCTTTCTGCGTCAGTTCATGCAGAGGCTTAGCAATGGCCTTCGAATCTTTTAGTAAAGCGCCGATAATACGAGGCTAACCCGAGAAATGAATGCACGCCTTTCACTGACTGAGGGGGTTGAATATCTCTAATGGCTGTTAATTTATCAGGGTCTGACAAAATATCTTGTCATGAAATTACGTGGCCCAGGTATGGGACTGAATCACGGGCTAAGGTACACTTTGAAGGTTTAAGCTTGAGGCCGTCTTGGCGGATGCGGATGAAAACTTGTCTACTTAAAAGCTCTGGATGTGCTCGTCCCAGGATCTAGCAACAACTAATAAGACCTCGGAGGATGGAATCCATCAATCTAGAGAATGTTGTGGGGCCGTTACAAAGGCCGAATGGTAAGATGTTGAATGAAAAATGTCTGCCGCTCCTCGTGGAAAATGCAGTTTTCTGTTTGTGTTCTGATTGCACAGGGACATGCCAATAACCGGCCTGCAAGTCGAGAGTTGAGAAGATGCTGGCACCATGTAGTGAGTCAAGGGAATCGTCAATGCACGGCAAGGGGATGGTATCTTTTACAGTGACGTCGTTGATTTGGTGATAATTAATGCAAAAATGCAAGGAGCCATCTTTCTTTTTTACAATAACTACTGGGAAGGACCACGGGTTGGTGGACGGGTCAATTAGACTGGCGTTTAACATTTCATTAACTTGCTTTTCCCCTTTTCGGCGATATCGTCAGGGGTCTAGGAAAATATATCCTGGAACGATAGCAATAATGCTTGCAGTGCTTGTTTCTGATATTCTGGCAAATGTTTATTTATTTGTGGCAAGACTGGGAGGGGTAATGGGGGTGTGACACTAGGGTTTCACGTCGTCAAACGTCTCCTATTTCCTGATCAAGAAGCCCTTCGGCAGACAAATGGGGTGATCCAAGATATTTGCGACTTTATTACAATTAAGTGACGGGGGTAGCAAAGCGGGTTAGATCAAACAATGGGGGGGTGACGTAGGCAACAGGTGAAAACAAGAGTGGCACGGTAGAGGTTCGGTTGATGGGGACTCAAGCTTGGTAGTGGGAGGGGATGGAAATGGCAGCAGTGGTAGTGGCCTGAACAATGAGGTGTGGGGTTTGCGGTTGGTTATTGAAGTGTAAGCGTCGGTGCTTGAGGCATGTCTAACCCAAGGTACCCATCGTACGCGGCTTCGTGAGAGTAAAAAACGACAAATTTATGGTCGAACGTGGGCCCGTGAGGGGGAGTCACAGTGACTGGATATGTTTTCCTTGAATGTGCAAAGGGGTATTCCCGGCGCTAAATTGCTTAATTGACAGCGGTTTTTGTTGTTCGAATTTGTGGCACAGACGGTTATAAAAAGGCGCGTGTAGACATGATCGGCCGGTGCCCGTGTCAACTAATAGACGGCCTGGCAACCCATTCAATTTCAATTATTGAAAAATGGGCGGTTGATGCATGGGCGCATCGCAACCTATTCTTAAATTATTGGCAGGTGTATCATATCAATTGCCAATACCTGTCTCAGCATTCAGGCAGATTTGTCTCGAATCTTTCACCGAGGGTCGCATTTTTCGTCTTGCTATCGCAAATTGATCAAGGTATATTCGATGCAAATTTACCTAATTCACTTAAAAAAAACGTGTCGCAGATAAAAATTACGAATTTCGTCAGCGAACCATTCGTAACGGCTTCGCCGTCAAATGTCAATGTAATGAGATTTCATGACAGTCGCCCCATTAGTTTGCCGATTTTATGACCTTTTGCTTCATTTGTTGTCAATATTAAGACCTTTTTTACAATTTAGATGTTGATGTTTTCCTGGCGAGGAATACCGAGCCTGCAATTTAGGAGGAACTGGCCTTCGGCCAGGGTATTGTTCTACCTAATAAACAAAAACAAACCACTCACACACAAAGTTATCCTGATTGGGAGTTTAGGGGTTTTGTACTTAAGCATGATGGAAGTCTAAGGAGGAAAGTAAATATAAATAACAATAATTTACTGTGTGATAGCACAGTTAATAGTGTGGTGGTCTGAAGACCAAATGGACCTCAGATAGAGTCCACGCCAAACGTCAGCATTTTTTTCTCAAGTGATCTGATCGTTCCTGCTCTTCTAGAAATATCCTGGCTATACCGACACGTCAAGAACATACCCCCTACATTGTCACCAATTCATAACATAGAAGATGCCCGACCCTGTTGAAGATACTGTGAATGACCTTATATGGCTGCTCTCTCAATCAAGTGATATGTAGTTATATGGTGTCGTCATCTAATGTGGCAGAAAGGAAGCAACCAACACCTTGTAGCTCCACTGTGACTGTCTAGTGCTACACATATGAAGAACCCAACATTTCGAAGCTTCAATCTATAATCTCGGGGCCTCACATGAGTTACAGGCCACTGAACAGTTTCCAATCCCAAGGTTGAGACATAGGAAATAAAAGTATCTCCTTAACACTTTATGTACAGTCTGGGACTAAAGTCGTGCTATGGATCTTCAGCCAATCCATTAGTGCCCTCTGACGGCGGTATTGGAAGCAATCCGAGATATGATTTTTTCGCTCTCCATAGATGGCTCTGTTTGATACGTCCAGGTAGCACCAAACGTAAGCGAGAAACTTCCTGTTTCTTGGTGGATGACGACCATGCCACACACAAACACATACACACTACTTCATTATTTGAATGTATGGAATAGAAATGCTAAAAAGAGGTGTGTGTATTTCCCTCTATAGGTAATATATAGGTATATATTCCTATATTATACAGTAGTTTATTCATGCGAATAATATAACCAATAATGGGTGTTTATAGTAAAGGTCGTTAAATAGGTATTGCTAGTGTCATAATATGTATATAAAATTGAGATTAGGATACTAACAATGCAACACAAATAATGTAACTGAATATGGTATGGTTCATACGAATGACACCGTGTTTTTTTTTTTTTTTTTTTTTTTTTTCTATGTGATTGAGGGAGGCAAAAGGCATAACTGCCTATAGCGAGTGCCTCCCCCATAGTTGAAAGAGTGACAGGGCCAAAATCAAGGGACGTTCGAGCCAAAATGCCTGGACACACAGAGTTTGAAGCAATTTAAGTCGTAGGAAGAGGGAAAGACTGATTCTGGGAGAGAGTTCCAGAGCTCAGCTGTTGAGTAGAAGAAAGTTTGAGAGTACGTTTCACTCTTGGGTTGGAGAGATGCACAGAGTAGGGTGGGATTGAGTTGCAAGACGGGTACCACGTGCCCTACGTAAAGGAGGTGGTATGCACTGGGATAGCTCTAAGGAACACTGATTATAGTAGCGAAGAATAGCGAGAGAGATGCAACATTGCGGCGGAGAGAGAGATTGCAGAGAGTTGGTGAGTGGACGGGAGTTAATGATACGAAAGGCCTTCCTTTCAACTTTGTCTAGGAGAGCAGTGTGAGAGGAACCTCCCCACACATGTGAACAATACTCAATACAAGGGCGCACTATGCCCCTGTACAGAGCAAGAAGCTGTGCAGGGGAAAAGAACCCCCTAAGGCGGTTGAGCACACCCAGCTTCTGGGATGCTGCCTTAGCAAGACTGGTAATATGGTCCTTCCAAATGAGAGCAGAAGAAAAAGAGACACCAAGAATATTGAGAGAAGATGAAGGGTTGATTTTTGTATTGTTGAAGAATAAGGGATAGTCCGCTGGGAGATCCTGACGGGTAGATAGATGGAGAAATTGGGTTTGGAAGCATTAAAGTTACAAGGTTTTCTCTGCCCCAATTGGAAATAGTATTTAGATCAGAATTTAAGAGTTCTATGGCTTCATTACGTTTGTCGTTGAGGGATTGCTGGCTGGGGCGTTCTGAAAAACTAATGGAGTAGTGCAAGGTTGAGTCGTCTGCGTATGAATGGATGGGAATTAAGGTACAGTTAAGGACATCATTTATAAAAATTAGAAAGAGAATAGGAGATAGGACAGAGCCCTGAGGAACACCGGAGTTTATAGTGAGGAAGTGAACAATGGCCGTCCACAACCGCGGCTATGGAACGGCCGGAAAGGAAATTAGAGACAAAGGCACAGATGGAGGGATGAAACCGAAGGAGGGTAGTTTAGAAATTAAAGATTTATGCCAGACTCTATCGAAGGCTTTCGATATGTCTAGTGCAATAGAAAAAGTCTCACCGAAGTCCCGAAAGGAGGATGACCAAGAGTTAGTAAGATATGAAAGAAGATCACCAGTAGAGCGACCCTTAAGGAAGCCATACTGGCGATCTGAGAGCAGATTATGAGAAGAGAAATGCTTAAGAAATTTGGAAGCAAGAATAGTTTCAAAAACTTTAGAAAGACAAGAGATAAGAGCAATTGGACGATAGTTGGAGGGTTGAGAGCGGTCACCCTTCTTTGGGACAGGTTGAATGTGAGCAAACTTCCAGCATGAAGGGAAGACGTTAGAGGATAGACAGAGACGAAAGAGTTTGCCTAGGCAGGGAGTCACAGTTTTTGAGAACAATAGGAGGTGTAACATAACACTAATTAAAACACAATATATATGATATTAATATAATGTCGAGGAACAATAGACGGAAACAATTAAAGGATTACCCATAGGAATATTAATATACAGTATATACTGTATCAAAGCAATATTGCGATCTATTTAGTTCCATCATTCCATACAGTAAATTGTGTTGGAGATCCATCTGCCCAACCTTGGCCTGTATCACACCACCCTTCGATCATCTCGACAACTTGTTTTATTATTAACAAAAATACCACTACAAACGTTAATATGTTTCACTATTTCATATCTCCTTCAACAAAGTGTGATCGTAGTATAATAAATATAACCCATATGTTATTCCCATACCGTTTAAATCTCACTAGGAGGGGTACCCGGCGTTGCCCGGGTTTAAATTCTACTACCATAATCACCATCATCAATCACTACTACCACAATCATCACAATACTACTACTACCATAATCACCGGCCTCGACCTCCCTGTGCCTCATTAAACGGCGACCTCGATTTCGGCCGCTAAATGACCTCCGATTTTGGATCTGACCTCATCCGTACCCCCATTTTGGGGAGCTGCGAACGACTTTCGTTACATACACCTTTTCGATCGGAGGCCTCCTTCTGCCCCAAACGGCATTTGTTTTCGCATTTTTTTCGCTCCCGTATACTACATAAGTTCTGCCGAAAATGTTATTAAACAAAAGTGTCTCTGATTTCCACTAAACTCGCCTAAATCCATCTCCAAAGCCTGGGCTTTCCAACGGTGCCCCTCACTCCCACCTGGCACCAAAACTGTGGGAGGAGTTTAGTAACAAAGGTCGGGTAACTGACAAACAGACAAACATTGACCTTTATTTATTAAGATATCTTTATGAAGGAGAGTGACAATTTATGAAACGCTCCGAAGCAAGAAGAAAAGAACTATAGCTCTTTAGTAGGGAGATAACGTAAACATCCAGTGATTAATAGGTCAAACTAGGTTTTATTAAACCCCTTTCTTCCATGGATACTTTCTAATGTTGTATAATAACAGATAATAGCTCAAATATGGCATGAAATTGATTTAGGGATTACCGAAAAGTTTAAACAGCTTCCCAGACTGTAATAAGGTAGTTAAACAATTTGTATGTGTAGAATAAAAAAACCTAGTTGTGTCAATTGTTTATATTGTGTAGCATACTTCTAAATGTTTGATTATCATCGGGCCTAGTCAGTATTTGATACTATTGAATAACTTTTCAATGTAACTATCGTGTGCAAGGATTCATAAGCCATCTCTTCCACATTAAATCCAGTGCCCTCGAGAACTTGACACAATTATTGGTTTTAGGTGTTCAAGTTGTCCTTGCTTAGCAGGTCAAGTATATATCCTTTCTTTACCAGTTAATAAATCTGAATGATAGTAGACTGTATTTTCTACCATGTTAATATTATTGGCATACAAAAAAAAAATTGTATTTATAAAATATTTGTTTGAACTTTCCGCTTATATGAAATCGAAAATATCTGTCCACTATGCAGGGCAACTTACCCAGTTCATTACCCATTACAAAATGTGTCCCTATTCTGTTTATCCTGTTGTAGCATACTACCTAATAATGCACATCTTGTTACACGAGAGAAATCTTCTTAAACTCAAGATGTGTCCAGACTACATTGATTTTCTTTCACTCTCTGGGTAATATTATAAGCTGCTCATAATTGACCCGCCAAACCCTACAATCCTCTCTCCCACTATCCCTCCCTCCCTTCACCTCCAACTACCCCTTCCCTCACTCCACCTCCCACTACCCTCCCTCCCGGTCGGAAGATTTGCTTTTAAAGTACCAGCAGCTGATCAAGTCGTTTAAGGAGAAGTCATCAAGGATCATCGTCTCAGGAATCGTCCCCCGGCTCGGTGTAGAGAGCCGATTTTACAACATAGCCACCAGCACAAATCGTTGTCTAGCAAACCTCTGCAGAAAGGAGAACGTGGGATTCGTCGACACCTGGGACAATTTCTACTACGATGACTATTTGTTTTCGGACGATGGAGTTCATCTGAACCAGGTGGGAGCAGCACGTTTTGGGCGTCTTCTCAACGATGCGGTGAAGGATTTTCGGAGAAGAAATCGACTCAGCACAGGACAACCAGGAAGGAGGACCGAAGACAGCGAGGACGGCAACCTACAAAGGAATTAAATACTAATCCGTCAAGAACCGCGAATTTGGATAAAGCTCCACCAACACGACCCAAATTCAAAACCGCCAGGGATAACGACCGAGGACCGAGGACAGCCATGAATGTAAATGTAGATCCGACCAGAACCAAAAATTCGATGAAAGAACGTTCTGTGAGTTCTAAAACCGCAACTTTAAAGGTTTTCTATGCAAACGCTCGTAGCATACGCAATAAATTTTCAGATTTAGAGGAACTAGTGTTTACAGAAAATTATGATGTGATTGGCATAACAGAATCTTGGCTCAATACAGAAGATAGAGACTTTTTAGCAGAGTATTCACTTCCCGGTTATGTAATGTTTGAGAACAGCCGAATAAATAAAAATGGAGGTGGCGTTTTATTTTATATCAAAGAAAGTCTTAACCCGACCCTCGTGTCAAAACCTCAAATTGTGAACGTCGACACATCTTTTGTGCTAATAAAGAATAATAAAGGTACAAAATAATACTTGCGTTAATATACAGACCTCCAGCTCAATCAGTGCAAACTGACCGAGAAATTTACGAACAAATTGCAGATGTAAGTAACTCACAAGATACCGTAATTTTTGGCGACTTTAATTTACCTGTGACCAAGTGGGGCGATACTCTTACTTCACCCTCCGGACATGACTTGCATACGAACTTGCAAGAGAGTTCGCTTTATCAATTTGTTCGAACGCCGACCCGTGGAAATAACGTTCTTGACATTGTACTTGCAACAAAAGAAGAATTGATAGAGAATTTGAATGTTGGTGATGAATTCAGTAACAGCGACCATCGTACGATAACTTTCACTTTAAAGTTTACTAGTAACGAACCAAATAGTAGCATCGAAAAAGTCCCTAATTTCAAGAAAGCAAACTTCCATAAACTTAGAGCTATGTTTAAAGAAACTGACTGGAGCTTTTTAATTAACAATAACGACATAAATACATCTTGGAAGTTATTCGAAACCACTTACCTAAAAGCAGTGCAAGACTGCATACCCTCGAAAATACGGCGTCCAGGCCATAATAATAAGCCCAAATGGTGGAATAAAGATATTTCAAACTGCCTGCTTGCTAAAAAATTTGCTAATGATAGATTAAAATCCTCACAAAATGACGAAGAACGGGTGAAATTTGTAGAGCTACGACGCAAAGCCAAAAAGTTAATTAAGCAAAGTAAAAAGACCTTAGAGTTACATATTGCGAATCAAAGTAAAACAAACCCGAAAGAATTCTATAGTTATATCAGAAAGAAAAAAGTAGTTACTTCAACTGTTGGACCGTTAGTCGATGAAAATGGAGAATACACCAAAGACGAAGTACAAATAAGTAATGCCCTCAATACCTTCTTTGCATCAGTTTTTACAACAGAAGACCTCAGTGATATCCCTACACCATTGCCGATTCAGATTGATAATTCAGATGTTCTAAGCAATATCACCGTTACAGAGAGAGAAGTATTGAATTGTTTAGATAAACTCAAGGTAAATAAAACGCCAGGACCTGATACAATCTCGCCTAGAGTTCTAAAGGAAGCTAAGGCTGAGCTCTCCAAACCACTGACATTACTATTCAATAAATCCTTGCAGTCTGGAACTATGCCTGATCAGTGGAAGCTAGCCAACGTAACACCGATATTAAAAAAAGGCAGCAACTCCCTACCCAGTAACTATCGTCCAATTAGCTTAACCTCAGTTGTATGTAAAATGCTAGAAACGGTCATACGAGACAGACTCGTAAATCACTTAGAGGAAAATAACATACTTAAAGATACTCAACACGGCTTTTGTAAAAAACGTTCCTGTTTAACAAACCTCTTAGACTTCTTCCACGATATCCTCAACCTCTACGATGAGAGTAAAGCTGTAGATATTATATACCTTGATTTTCAAAAGGCCTTTGACAAAGTTCCCCACAAACGTTTACTGCTAAAACTAAAAGCGCATGGAATACAAGACGGTGTGTTGAAATGGATAGAAAATTGGCTCAGCAACAGAAAGCAAAGGGTAGTCATAAACGGTAAGGCATCTAAATGGACCAATGTAAGTAGCGGGGTACCCCAGGGATCGGTACTAGGACCAATTCTCTTTCTAATTTACATCAACGACATAGATGAGGGTCTCACCTGTACAATCTCAAAATTTGCTGACGATACAAAAATTGCAAATAGCGTACTCTCAAAAGAACAAGTTGACGATATGCAACACAATCTAGATAAATTGTCATGTTGGGCCCAAATTTGGCAAATGAGTTTCAATGCGGATAAATGTAAAGTACTACACGTCGGATACCTAAATGAGAAAGCAAACTATTCGATGAATGGCACTCAGCTTAAGAATGTAAACAGAGAAACCGATCTGGGAGTAACAATATCGAGTAACATAAAACCTAGTCAACAATGTTCAGAAGTTGTTAAGAAGGCAAGCAAAATAATTGGCTTTATAGGCAGGTCATTTGAGCATAAATCCAAAGAAGTTATCCTAACCCTTTACAATTCCTTAGTCCGCCCTCTTCTGGAATACTGCGTTCAATCCTGGTGGCCTTATTACCAAAAAGATATAAACAAGCTAGAACGAGTTCAACGTAGAGTTACCAAAATGATACCTAGCCTAAAGAACAAACCATACGAAGAGCGTCTTAGAGAATTAAATCTATTTCCTTTAACCCAGCGTAGATTAAGAGGTGACTTAATTCAAGTGTTCAAAATCATCAAAGGCATCGACAATATGAACTGTAGTAAGTACTTCACTATCGACCAATCTAATTACACGCGGGGAAACGGTTGCAAAATTATTGGTAAATCTTTTAACTCGCACGAATCTAAGAATTTCTTCTTCAATCGAGTTGTCAACTTGTGGAATGGGCTTCCCCGAAACGTTATAGACTGCATCACCGTTGATTCATTTAAACTCCGCCTAGACAAATATCTCTCATCAAACCCGCGACTGACTGCGTTTGTAAATGAATAACTTAATTTTATCCCCCCCTCAGTTACTAACCCATCTGTCCTCTACTAACTTCCTAATCATGCCACGGACATTAGTTCCAGGGCAGTAATTCCCTTTCCAATGTTCCCTTACCCACTCTAAACCACTGTTTGGACACTTGATCCTCAGTGTTTTGGAGGACAAGCAACCTAGAAGGGTCACTAGATATGTTGTTGCTTGATTTCCTTTGTACTCCTTTGTACTCCCTCTACCTCTCACTATCCACTCCCTCCCTCCACCTCCCACTTCCCGTCTCTCCCTCTACCTGACACTTCCTCTCTCTCTCTCTCTCTTTTGACATCGTGAAGTCACTGTGCGAGAAATACGAGTTTGAGGAGAGATACTCAAAATGCAGTGACTGTTTGAATGGACAATTATACTCACCTGGCGGAAAGCTATATTTCATTATTTACACGGTCGCGACAAGTTGTAACTCACACAACCGCTCTTCACAGCCCTTCACAACTGAATAGATCTCCCAAATAGAGTCGAAACTTGGCGTATCCTTGTAAATAACAACTAAGAGCAGTCTATCAAAATATGTTGGACTGTGACTAGAACCTGGCAACAAGGTCAAAGCGTGGGGACATCCAACGATATAAAAAAACATGTATGAGCGTAGTGTGGCCGAGTCTCAGACGAACCAAGGCAGTCCCCTACCTTCTATTATCATGGAAAGAACACTGCCAGGGAACTATGGTAAGTTTAGTGAAGTGTAGAATGTTATTTGTCATGGACGTCCAATCTGCTTGCAGCCACTGACGGAGAAGTTGGGTAACGTTTGAGAAATAATCAGATACAGGAATAAGTCATGGCATGATCAAGTTGAGTATTCACTAGGTATACTATATTTCTAAAAATAAGTGTAACCTAACTGTATATATAATTCCTACATGAAATATGATTAAATTATAATAGGCTATATACTTGTGTTGCATTCACTTACAAAGTGTTGTATATTGTATCCACTATATACCATATCGCTAGTAAGCTAGAATACTCGGTGTGCCTTATCTACATTGCTATGTTTTACCATTATTTTATACTTGATCATTAATATCCGGAACGGCGGCGTCTTAATACAGTATTCTCCTTTATTTGTATTATATTCTATGCAAGAGTGAAACTTGCATCACTCGATTATACATTAATTATAGTTGTAGAGCATACGAATATTCCTTGCATTCTGATAATGAAGTAGTGCGTGTGTGTGTCCATGTGTGTTCTAGTTGGCATGGTCGTAATCCACCAAGAAACAGGAAGTTTATCGATTACTTTTGGTGCTACCTGGACGTGTCAAACAGAGCCATCTATGTAGAACCAAACAAAAATCATATCTCGGATTGCTTCGAAACCACCGTCAGAGGGCACTAATGGATGGCTGAAGATCCATACTACGACTGTAGTCCCAGACTGTACCGGCGATGTCTTTTTAATATAATTCTAGCTATATTTAGAAAATTGTCTGCATTTTAAGAAGGATCTGTGGTAGCAAAAATGGCTAAGTGAGATAGTTCGAAACCTAACATTTACTGGAAACCCTTTTGAAACTGAATAAACTCGTCTAATGGAAGCCAGATTATTGTAAAAGGACGTTGCCGGTACAGAAAGGGTTAAGAGAGAATAGCAAAATACAGTTAAATCCTTAGAGTCGAGTTGCACCATCCCCGAAGCCAGACATATTATGTATGACCAGTAGACCATTTCAACCAGTAGCTCTCAACCAGTGCCAAATTAACCCAGATCAACCAAACCAGTGCCAAAATATAGTACTAACCTAACCTAACCTAACCTAACCGTATTGGTTGATTTGGCACTGGTTGAGAGCTACTGGTTGAAATGGTCTACTGGTTGAGTTGACCGGTCACTGACGTAAATGTGTTTGATAAGTTACATTTTGGGTTAGCCTTTCTTTAATACTGCCATACAAGATTATCTCTGATGTAATCTGGTGTGACAGAAGGCTCACTCATAATATGAAGATCGAACAAATGTGTCTGGTTGCAGGGTTGGTGTGCAGTACTGCACGACTATTGACCTTTGATTTTACTATATCGTTTAGCCACAAAAAAAAAAAAAAAAACAAAAAAAACTAGATACACATACTGTACAGTCAAATACAATAATTATACTACAACATTATATATATAAATACAAAAACAAAAAAAAAATATGAAAATAAAGAACAATTATAAAGTAATTATTACATAAAAGAGAGACATAACAAAATACATAAAAGAGAGACATAACAAAATACATACATATAATGATAAATATATAAAAAATAAATAAGAAAAAAAAACTATGCATTCTGACCTGATGCGGCTGAGAGAAGATTACCTTGCAGAAGGTTTTTAAATAAACTGATGAACATTTGCATATGCATCATATAAACAGTAAAAGAAAGAGACACCATCTCTGAAAAGAAGTCCTTATATGCTTGGTTTTCGTAGAGTTTCTCAGACTAGTGAGCTCTTCTTTGGTGCTCTTTTCTCAGACTAGTGAGCTCTTCTTTGGTGCTCTTTTCTCAGACTAGTGAGCTCTTCTTTGGTGCTCTTTTCTCAGACTAGCGAGCTCTTCTTTGGTGCTCTTTTCTCAGACTAGTGAGCTTTTCTTTGGTGCTCTTTTCTCAGACTAGGGAGCTCTTCTTTGGTGCTCTTTTCTCAGACTAGGGAGCTCTTCTTTGGTGCTCTTTTCTCAGACTAGTGAGCTCTTCTTTGGTGCTCTTTGCTCAGACTAGCGAGCTCTTCTTTGGTGCTCTCTTCTCAGACTAGCGAGCTCTTCTTTGGTGCTCTTTTCTCAGACTAGTGAGCTCTTCTTTGGTGCTCTCTTCTCAGACTAGCGAGCTCTTCTTTGGTGCTCTTTTCTCAGACTAGTGAGCTCTTCTTTGGTGCTCTCTTCTCAGACTAGCGAGCTCTTCTTTGGTGCTCTCTTCTCAGACTAGCGAGCTCTTCTTTGGTGCTCTTTTCTCAGACTAGTGAGCTCTTCTTAGGTGCTCTCTTCTCAGACGAGCGAGCTCTTTTTTGGTGCTCTTTTCTCAGACTAGTGAGCTTTTCTTTGGTGCTCTCTTCTCAGACTAGCGAGCTCTTCTTTGGTGCTCTCTTCTCAGACTAGCGAGCTCTTCTTTGGTGCTCTTTTCTCAGACTAGTGAGCTCTTCTTTGGTGCTCTCTTCTCAGACGAGCGAGCTCTTCTTTGGTGCTCTCTTCTCAGACTAGCGAGCTCTTCTTTGGTGCTCTTTTCTCAGACTAACGAGCTCTTCTTTGGTGCTCTCTTCTCAGACTAGCGAGCTCTTCTTTGGTGCTCTTTTCTCAGACTAGTGAGCTCTTCTTTGGTGCTCTCTTCTCAGACTAGCAAGCTCTTCTTTGGTGCTCTCTTCTCAGACTAGCGAGCTCTTCTTTGGTGCTCTTTTCTCAGACTAGTGAGCTCTTCTTGGGTGCTCTCTTCTCAGACTAGCGAGCTCTTCTTTGGTGCTCTCTTCTCAGACTAGCGAGCTCTTCTTTGGTGCTCTTTTCTCAGACTAGTGAGCTCTTCTTTGGTGCTCTTTTCTCAGACTAGTGAGCTCTTCTTTGGTGCTTTCTTCTCAGACTAGCGAGCTCTTTTTTGGTGCTCTTTTCTCAGACTAGTGAGCTCTTCTTTGGTGCTCTCTTCTCAGACTAGCAAGCTCTTCTTTGGTGCTCTCTTCTCAGACTAGCGAGCTCTTCTTTGGTGCTCTTTTCTCAGACTAGTGAGCTCTTCTTTGGTGCTCTCTTCTCAGACTAGCGAGCTCTTCTTTGGTGCTCTCTTCTCAGACTAGCGAGCTCTTCTTTGGTGCTCTTTTCTCAGACTAGTGAGCTCTTCTTTGGTGCTTTCTTCTCAGACTAGCGAGCTCTTCTTTGGTGCTCTTTTCTCAGACTAGTGAGCTCTTCTTTGGTGCTCTTTTCTCAGACTAGTGAGCTCTTCTTTGGTGCTCTTTTCTCAGACTAGTGAGCTCTTCTTTGGTGCTTTCTTCTCAGACTAGCGAGCTCTTCTTTGGTGCTCTTTTCTCAGACTAGTGAGCTCTTCTTTGGTGCTCTCTTCTCAGACTAGCAAGCTCTTCTTTGGTGCTCTCTTCTCAGACTAGCGAGCTCTTCTTTGGTGCTCTTTTCTCAGACTAGTGAGCTCTTCTTTGGTGCTCTCTTCTCAGACTAGTGAGCTCTTCTTTGGTGCTCTCTTCTCAGACTAGCGAGCTCTTCTTTGGTGCTCTTTTCTCAGACTAGTGAGCTCTTCTTTGGTGCTCTTTTCTCAGACTAGTGAGCTCTTCTTTGGTGCTCTCTTCTCAGACTAGTTAGCTCTTCTTTGGTGCTCTTTTCTCAGACTAGTGAGCTCTTCTTTGGTGCTCTCTTCTCAGACTAGCGAGCTCTTCTTTGGTGCTCTTTTCTCAGACTAGTGAGCTCTTCTTTGGTGCTCTCTTCTCAGACTAGTGAGCTCTTCTTTGGTGCTCTCTTCTCAGACTAGCGAGCTCTTCTTTGGTGCTCTTTTCTCAGACTAGTGAGCTCTTCTTTGGTGCTCTTTTCTCAGACTAGTGAGCTCTTCTTTGGTGCTCTCTTCTCAGACTAGTGAGCTCTTCTTTGGTGTTCCCTTCTCTTTAGGAAAGTGTCACAAAATACCATTGATACCATACTCCTGTTGTAGTGTTTATAATCCATACTCAACCATTCACAACAAACTACTACAATTATCAGTGCTCGTCATAGCTTTCCCAGTGTACAGTATACCACCTCCTCTACGTAGGGTACGTGCTACCCGTCTTGCAACACAATCCCATCCCTACTCTGTGCAACTCTCCAACCCAAGAGTGAAACGTTACCATCAGTCTTTCTTCTATTCAACAGCTGAGCTCTGGAACTCTCTCCTATGATCAGTTTTCCCCTCCTATTACTTAAATTGCTTTAAACTCTGTGTGTCCAGGCATTTTGGCTCGAATGTCCCTTGATTTTGGCCCTGTCACTCTTTCAACTATTGGGGAGGCACTCGGAACAGGCAGTTCTGCCTTTTGTCTCCCTCACTCACATAAAAAAAAACACATTTACATAGAAAGAGAGAGAGAGAGAGAGAGAGAGAGAGAGAGAGAGAGAGAGAGAGAGAGATAATACTCATATATTCTTGCACAGTATTAAATCCTAGAAACAAAAACAATGGAAACACGACATATCAGATTGACATGGTTATATCTGAGTAAGCACCACCTGCAGCACAAGCTAGCGCCCTGCCTCAGATCAACATCACACTAATGGGATAGGCCAGCCATCACACTAAGGTACAGTTGGTCTCATATGTTTTGTTCCTCTCTGCGATCTTACACATGACATTATAATGCGCATGATTGAAATAAGAGTGTATTTTCTTATTCAGGGGTTAACACATCTGATAAGTCAACTGACAATCAAAAGTTCCTGATTATTTGCACTGATATTAACGCCTAGAATGAAGGCAATTTGTTAGATTATGGTGACTTTTCACTACAGTTTAAATGATATGAATATAAACACGAGAACAAAAATTTAGGGTTACAATATATATATATATATATATATATATATATAACATGATGAAAACTCTTAAAATTAATCCAAGTACACTTATTAAGGGGAGGGTTTATATTTTTGTAAACCCCCTTTTCTTATAATTATGTTAAGCCGCATGAATTTGGAGATGCAAACGCGTTTTTTCAATTAATTTGCCCATTTTATGATCATTTACCCTATTTCTTTGTCAATATTATGACCTTTTGTGTCATTTAGGTTTCGATTATCCTATTGGCGAGCGATAGCGAGCCTGCATTTTCGGAATAACTGGCCTTTAGCAAGGGTAATTTGTCTATCTAAGAACGTACAACTTCATCTTAATGGGGGGTATTGAGAGAGTGTTTATTTTTCTTAAGTTCAAAGAAGTTTAGGGAGGAAAATACCCCCCCCCCCTCCCCTTTAACCTCAACATGACGGAAGTTGAAGGAAATGTACTAACATCGGACACATTTGGCCAAATTCCAATAAACCTTCCCAGGCATCCCTTGGAGGAGGAACAATATTGTAACCCTAATTTTTTCTTCTCATGTTCATATTCTTCTTCTTCTTGTTCTTTCTCCTTCATTTCCTCTCCTTTTCCATTTTCCTTTCTGATAATTGTTATCGCTACCTCTTGTTTATTATATTTCCCTTTCTTTACTAACAATATTCATTCCGTTATCATTTGTTATCGCTACCTCTTGTTTATTATATTTCCCTTTCTTTACTAACAATATTCATTCCGTTATCATTTGTTATCGCTACCTCTTGTTTATTATATTTCCCTTTCTTTACCAACAATATTCATTCCGTTATCATTTCCTCTTTTCGTCATTTATATTATGACATGTGTCTATCATCAATAGTAACAAATAAATACATTATTTGTCCTTTAAACATAATGTCATCTTAATTACACACACTCATTTATTGAACCCGTAATAAACAGTTGGAATGTTGTTATACATTTACAAGAGTTTTAGCTGAACAATTGTCAATATACGAGTACATCCAAAAAATGCAGTGTTGGATCGCGTTATTTTGCTGAAATATCAAACTATGTTTTTATATTATTAGTTCAAAAGACACTTTTATATATTCTAGTAATCCCAGCTGGAATATTAATCAGAGGGAGCCGCCTACCTGAGAGTTAGCTTGTAATCCGGGTAGGTCAAAAATGGAGCTCAATATAAATGAATTTTATTTTTCCCTGAACTAGTCTTAGTTAGGATATAAATATATATAAATATATACAGTATTTATATACATATATATATATATATATATATATACCGTATATATATATATATATATATATATATATATATATATATATATATATATATATATATATATATATATATATATATATATATATATATATATATATATATATATATATACACGTATATATACCGGTATGTATTTATATACCGTATATATACTGTATATATATATATATACCTGTAAAATTATATATATATATATATATTTTTTTTTAGAGAAAGAGAGAGATTGATATACAGTAGGTGAGAGAAAGCTTGGGAAGAGCTGGAATTAGAAAGTTCATTACATTTTGTATTGATAATAGAGTTTTCAGCATATTGATGAACATATTTTGCATGATTTAGTGCAGAAACATGAAGACTGTGAGATTTTTGAGATTGAAGGTGTTGGTACTGTTTGTATGCTTCCTCCTTATTGCGGTCAACAGTAGAACAAGAGTGAGGAAAACAATAATGTTATGCATTAGATTGTGAGAAGAAAATTGGAATGTATGCCTCCATGCCTTAGAATCTTAGATAATCATTTCAGTAATGTGGTTGGCACACTCCGAGGGTCCCCGGCCATGTAAGTAAAAATCATTCCATGGGAAGGAGTACCGCAAAAGAGCCTCCCAATCGGCAGTGCCAAAATGCCACAAGCGCCACCGGCTGGGAGAATTTGATGCTGCACAGAAGAGATAGGACAGGTAACAAAGCTAAGGGAATGATCGAAGGAGTTCAATGGAAAGAAAACATTTACAGTGGAAGCAGTAGGATTAGTGGTTAGAAATAAGTCAAGAATGTTGGTCCGATCTCCAAGGTGGTCAGGGATATGAGTAATGTGCTGAACTAACCGTTCCAGATCATTTAGGATAAAAGAGATGTAGGCTTGTTCACCAGGTTGGTCAGTGAAATGAGAAGAGACTCTTTGATGGAGATGAACATTGATCTCGCCCCAGATGGAGATTTCAGAGAAGGGAAGGATAGTTATAATGTGTTCCAGTTTAGAGGCACTCTAATAAACAAAATCTGGATAGTCAGTAGAATTATGAGAGAGCTAACAACACAGCTATATTTAGTTCGTGAGTGACAAGATAGCTTAAACTAGAGAGTTGAGAATTCAGAAGGATCAAAGTTGGAAACATGAGGGCAAATAAGATTGTTGCGTAAGTGGCTCGAACGTCACTTGATGTTGGCCCTGCCACTCTTTCAACTCAGGGGGAGGCACTCCATACATAAAACATAGGAACAAAAAAAACATCCACCTTTGTCTGTGAATTGGGGATAGAGATAGTAGGAGGATACAGAGAAGGCTTTGCTGTCAGTTGCCTCAGACAATTGGGCTTCAGTGAGGAAAAGAAGATCAGGTTTGGCAGAGAAGATTTGTTGTTCTACTGAGTGAAAGTTAGAGGAAAGGCCCCGAATAGTGCAAAAGTTGATAGTAAGAGTGCTAGGTAGTGGTAAAGGTAATTCTGCCCCCACCACCCCCCCACCCCCCACCCCCA
Source organism: Paralithodes platypus (assembly GCA_032716605.1). Classification (NCBI taxonomy): domain Eukaryota; kingdom Metazoa; phylum Arthropoda; class Malacostraca; order Decapoda; family Lithodidae; genus Paralithodes; species Paralithodes platypus. Next base: position 21,968,923 of record CM064579.1, on the reverse strand, counting down.
CACACACACACACACAACCCACTCCAACTCCAAGTCCTAGGGACTCCAAGGCAGGTCGTAGTTGAGCCTTTTTAGTAGAATTTTGAAAATATAGTGTATTTCGAAATATGTACAGGTAAGTGGTATACTGTATTCATAGATGGAAAACGTAGTTTGGAGTTGCCCTCTATATTTGTGAGGCATATAATCGGCCAACAAAGGAGGCCAGGTGGTGAAGTAGGAGTTCCAGCTATTCTTATCAGCAACCTGTAGCACTCGCTGTTAAGTAACGTTATAATTTAACGTGCTTGATAGTGATTCCGCTTTTCCACCTTAGGAAAGAATGGGGATTCTGAACACTCTCACTGGAGCATAACTAACTTCAATATTATAAATCATGCAACAATAATAATCAATGAACACAGAAAACACAATTGAGTTTCACAAGTGTTATTCCTTAATTAGCTAGGGTACAAAACAGATAGATATAAATAAGAGATCGAAAGTCCTGTAGGGAGAGGAGCACTTCGACCGAACACTAAACATGAATTATAAATGTAAATAGTCCTAGAATAACTGATGACCTAGGAGAAAGTAGATTAGGTTATACAATAGTACAAATAATACTGATCGAATGTTCTATCGTAAACACAGAACAAGTGTACATAGAGGGGTTTAGTCTCGAAAAATAAATAGTACCTTGAAGGGAATTTAGCGGGGGCGAGGTAGATACGCGCTGAGTGTAAATATTAGTTACCGCGACAACATACATACAACACTGAAGTTATGGTAATTAAGGTACTATTTGATTTAAGTTTAACCTTTACGTTAAGGCAAAGTTTAGAGGAGAATTAACTCAAAGAACTCGAAGAGTCAAGATAATGTATATAAGTTCATAAATGGTTTAAATAAATAAAATAGTCATGTATGTGTGACTGAGATATCCTCGCCAGGCGGATAATTAATGCGATGTGAAATACAGAGTTAGAAATAACTCAAACTGAACACTACGTGAATTATAAGTCATGAAGCGTGATAAATAATAATAGTCAATACAAGAGACTGCATGGTAAAACAATCTGTGAACAACTCATCTATATCTTACGTACCCTGCTGATGATATAGCATAGAAACAAGATCTGAAGAAGAGTTCACTTTAGTTTTACGTGTATAGGTGCATGTATAATTTCCTGAACACATATCTATATTACTCCTCATAAGAATGCAGGAGCCTATACTCGAAAAATTATATATATATATTTATCCCGCTGACAGAAGTGTGGTGTTCTCTCTAAATCGAGTTACGGATGTCTAGGAGAAGAGAAGAATAGAATATCTTCAGAGTCTACGCTAATGTCAATCTTAGCATATCTTAGTAACCCTTAGTGTAATCTTCAAAACTCTTTACAAAACAATTGTTACTTAAAGGATTTGAGTAGAAAAGGTAGGAGCCCGTAGAGAGTCTGGAGCGCACGTGGTGATAAGTTGAGTTGTCGCTCATGTCTGACCTCCTGTTTGCCATCTACCATGAAGATCATCTGTTTGTAGCGGATGGAATTCATCTAAACCAGGTGAGAGCAGCAAGATTTGGCTGCCTGCTTCATGATGCAATAAAGGATTTTCGAAAAAGAAGCAGAGCCAACCAAGGACCACCAGGGACAAGGATCGAGGCTCGAGGGCCACCAGGGATGTGGATCGAGGACCATGGACCACCAGCGACGATGATCGAGGACCGAGGACTACAAGGGACGACGATCGAGGACAGTGAGGACCGAGGACCACCAGAGACGATGAGCGAGGACAGCAAAGACCGAGGACCACCAGGGACAATGATCGAGGACAGCGAGGACCGAGGACAACCTGGGGCGAGGATCGAGGACAGCGAGGACCGAGGACAGACAGGTACATAAATGTAGATCAGACCAGAACCAAGAATTTGATTAACCCCTTAAGTTATTATACACGCGATCGTGTGTATAATCGCGTCCATGTGCTCGGTGAAGGGCAACACTAAATGTGGAGCTATTTGGCAAATTCCTACCGAGCCAGGCAGTACCAGAAATAAGAGTTCACCCAAATAGGGGTAAATAGTGTGTCGTTTGTCCACAGATAAATAAGTTTAATTAATCCATAGACTCCTTTAAAGAAGGACTGGAACGTCACAACCTCAGGATTTTTAACTTGAGTCTGAGAGGGTCCAATTTAAAAAATAAAAAAACATTAGAATCTACATTGAATCTACAATTTTTACCGGATATGATGATCTTGTATGAAACCTGTGCACCTACTGCACCTACTTGTTGATTTCTATCATCATTAACTAATGTATGTTTTGTTTGTTTCTCTCTCAGAAACTGTCCAGCCGGTGATCTCACAGAATCTTTGTTTTGGTTCCTGTTTTTGTGACAATATGCCACGTTGTTGCAGCTGCTTTGGCTGTAAAGGAAACTATGATGGGACGCCTTATATAAAGGTCATATCCTTCCCAAAAGATCCTGAGGAGAGGGAGAGATGGATATTGGCAATGCCGAATGAGAAAGAAAGCTTGAGGTGCTTGAAGGAGATAATATTATATATTTGTGAGACACATTTCAATTGTGAATGGGTGTCAGTTAAGGGTGGCAAGCGACCCAAAGAACCCCCATCAATATTTCCTGGAGTACCGAAATCAGCTTTGAAGCAGGTCACCTCAGCCCCACGCCCAACATCATCTTCTACATCAAAATCAAGAGCTAAGAAGGTGCAGGCAGCTGATGAGGCTGCAGACAAGATCCAAGATTTCGACCACTTCTGCGCCAAAATCAGCTCCTATTTTCCTGGCTTTAACGTCATAAAGGACCAGAAAAACCTGTACCTATCAAGAACTGACGCTACTGGACAAACTGTCAAGCAGTTCTTTCATTTCCAACAAGTCAGCTCACCTTTTGGATTCCTATTCTTGAATAGAGTTGAGAAAGATGGCATTGAGGTGCCCAAACAACTTTTTCCTTTGCAGAAGAACAGCTTGCTCTCAAAATGGTCCCAGATTAGATCCATAACTGACCAGGTAAACACCCATGAGTACACAAGCCAGGAAATTCTTCAGCACGTAATAAGCCAGCTCTGCAAGATGACTGAGGCACACGAGCTTGCTCATTTCACCTTCCTTCTGTCGCAGCTGCGTCTTATGTTCAAACCTCCTGATGGTCGCCGATTTGATACCGATAATATGATTTTCGCAATGCAGCTTCACAACATATCACCCAGTGCATACAAAATGATTCGTCGATCCGGCTTAATCATTCTACCATCAACAAAAAAGGTAAAACAGATGCTTTCTAGTAGTCTGCAGGACTCCAACCTCAAAACGTTGTTCGACCAGCTTAAGCCGCAGCAGCGTTTGGTCAATTTAATGTTTGACGAGGTAAAGCTGGTCGAGACATTGCGATTTTCTGAAGGGCATGTTCTAGGATACGCTCAAAATGCTGCAGCGGGTGGTGACCATGAAATGCTTGCTTCACATGCTATGGTTGTTGAAGTTGCCTGTCATTTTGGTGGTCCACGCATTATTCTACACGTTTTGCCCTGCAAAAAACTAACTGCCGATCAGCTGAAGGAACTCCTTATCGAAGCTGCTTCAGCTGTAGTTGGTGCTGGCGGTACTGTGATTTCTTTGATATGTGACAATTGCAATTCCAACCGCAGTGTTTATTCAAAACTTGGAGGGCCTGGAAGTTGTCAAGTGTTATCGATTCAAGAGCAATCTGTGTTCTTAGTGTACGACTACGTGCACATCTTCAAAAATGTTCGCAACAACTGGATTACTGTTGATGGCCAGACACTCTCATTTGTCGTGGATGGCAATGAGTACAAAGCTTACTGGAGTGATATTCGGAAGCTTTATGAGATTGACCAAGCTACTCCTATTCGTTTAACCAAGCTGACGCACACCGCTGTTTTTCCCAAGCCCCTTCAACACCAGAGCGTACCATTGGTATGTCAGGTGTTCAATGACAAGACTGTCGCTGCCTTAAAGACCTTCAAGGATTCACTGGGCATCAGCGAAGGCACCATCATTCTCACCCAGGCAATGAGTGGGTGGTTAAAGATGATGAATGTGAAAGACTGTTTCTCAGCTATCCATCTGCACGACGAATCCAGACAGCCTTGGACAGCAGACTGTACAAGTTTCACTAGGCTGGAGGAGGCCTGCCAAATTATATCTACCTGCGCATGGCAAGGAGGTGGTGGTCGTTAGCTGAAACTAACTCAGCAAACTGCTGAAGCCTTCACTGTGTCCACACGTAATAATGTGGATGCTGCCAAATTGCTTCTGGCAGAGAAAGACTTGGACTACGTTCTTCCTGCTATATTCGCGGATGAAGCCTTGGAAAAGTTTTTCGGCCAAGCCAGGCAAAGAAGCGGTGGAAACTTCTACATTGACGTAGTTGACATTATGGCTGCAGCTAAAATTGCAAATGTGCAGACACTCATTAAGCATGACATTATGCCAGAATCTAGTTCTCGTGTGCTTGATTGCGACAAGAATTGTACTACTTCCATAAATCCAGATGAGCGAAGTGAACTCATTGACGAGATCACTCCTCAAGACACTTAGGAACTCTTGAGGTCTGATGATACCCTTAACCCGGGAGCTGCGGGGAGACTCTTAAGAGTTCCCCCGGCGCACTGCGGGGAGACTCTTAAGAGTCAGAGAAAAAAAAAATCAACTTTTGACATCGAAAAAAAAATATTTTTTTATATATTTTTTTTTTATTTTTTTTTATTTTTTTGGCCCCTGGGCCATGCAAAATCTCAGTCCTCTACCTCCCCTCCTTCCCCACTTTCCTCCTCTCCTTCAGTTATCACCTATTTTCCCTGTTATTCCCTTATTCTGAGGTATATTTTCGTGCTAACATTAGAAATCCGATTGGAGGGTGTGGTCATCACTGATAGCAAGCGAGTGCAAGAGAGAGAGAGAGAGTATCGATCGACTGTGTCTCAGTGGCCTTGGGGGAAATTGGCGGGAAAGCAGATTGCCTCACCCATACATTATACAACTCGCGGGCTATATCTCCGATTTTGACCATCCAAACGCTGTTTTCACTCGTTTTATTGTTGTTTCAGGTTAATACCTTTATAATCAACCCATAATAGGCGCATATGGATAAGTATTAATGCTATTAATGGCACAATGAATATTTTAGTGACGGAAACACCTCAAATACGTCAGCACAGGGGGACGTTTCCAATTACCCCCATGCGCACTTCAGAGGTTAAGCATAAAGTTGTTTATTTGGCCAGACACCTTGTTCATAAATATGGTGATAGCACTAGTATGGAGGAGATACTTGATGATGATGGTAACGAGGTGTCATCAGAGTTCCTAGATAATTTGAATAGAGGTGGACTGAGTGTGCCGACTATGTCAACCGTCTTTTTTTACATAATGCCTATAATTTGCATGCCAAGACTAAATGCATTGCCGCTTTCATTTTGCTGAGCTGTTATCCTTTGTAGATGCACCTGTATCTAGTAGTAATGCTGCACGTACTACTTTAGCTAACATTCTATTGAAAGCTTATGTCCTCAATGTAAGTGACAAAGAAAAGGGTGTGGGATGCCTCAGGAGGCAAGAAAAGCTCTCCAAATAGCGATAGCTCTCCAACTAGTGATAGACATAGACATAGTTGTAATAGACATAGTGTTGTGATAGGCATAAAATGTTTATGTAATACGATATATGATAATAAATATCAAATTTGAACAGCTCTACAAACTTGCCTCTTATTACAATCAGCCATCTCTCACTGTTTATGGGTTAGACACAAAAAACGGGCAAAAATTACCAAAATTCACTAATTTGACCTTGAAATATGACCTTTTGACCTTGAAGATGACCCCATGTGATGTTGAAAATGTCGCTAGTGAACTTACCGTCCTCAAAAACCCCTATTTGGACCCCGAGATCGTGTCTCTAGCTCTTCTAGAAGTCATTTTTGCCCAGGACTCAAGTTAATTCTTCAGACTCAAGTTACAAACCCAGAGCATGGAAGGTTTCAGCCCTTCTTTAAAGGAGTCTATGAATTAATCAGACTGAGGGGGTTAAAGAATATTCCCTGAATTATAAATCCACAACATTAAAGGTTTTCTGTGCAAACGCTCGTAGCATACGCAATAAGTTTTCAGATTTAGAGGAACTAATGTTTACAGAAAATTACGATGTTATTGGCATAACAGAATCTTGGCTCAATACGGAAGACAGAGACTTTTTAGCAGAGTATTCACTTCCCGGTTATGTAATGTTTGAGAAAAGCCGAATAAATAAAAATGGAGGAGGCATTTTACTTTATATCAAAGAAACTCTTAACCTGACCCTCTTGTCAAAACCACAAGTTGTGAACGTCGACACATCCTTTGTGCTAATAAAGAATAACAATGGTACAAAAATAATACTTGCATTAATATACAGATCTCCAGCTCAATCAGTACAAACTGAACGAAAACATTTATGAGCAAATTGCAGATGTAAGTAACTCACAAAATACCGTATTTTTGGGCGACTTCAATTTACCTGTGACCAAGTGGGGAGATGGTATTACTTCACACTCTTGACAAGACCTGTATGCAAACTTGCAAGAGAGTTCGCTATATAAATTTGTTAGATCTCCAACCCGTGGAAATAACATCCTTGACCTTGTACATTCAACAAAAGAAGAATTGTTAGAGAATTTGAATGTCGGTGATGAATTTAGTAACAGCGACCATCCTACGATAACTTCAGTTTAAATTTTACTAGCTTCAGACATTTAAAGTCCCAGTAAGTCCAAGGAGGCGGGAGCCCCGGTATCATTGTCACTGCCTCGCACTACACTCACAACAACACTGCGGCCGTTAGAATTATCGGAGGTGGCTGAGGTTGCCACAAACGGTTTTATCGTAAGCTAACTTATCGGACTTACTGAGCTCATATGACGCAAAATCGCGTCATAAACTTATTGGAGAGCCATGGAGATAAGTCCATATGACGCGATCGCGTCATATGAGTTTTTGGCGCACTGGACCATATGACACGATCGCGTCATATATGTCTGGGGGAGCTAGTAACGAACCAAATAGCAGCATCGAGAAAGTCCCTAATTTCAATAAAGCAAACTTTCCTAAACTTAGAGCAATGTTTAAAGAAACTGACTGTAGCTTTCTAATTAACAATAACGACATAAATATATCTTGGGAAGTATTCGCAAACACATACCTAAAAGTAGTGCAAGACTGCATACCATCGAAAATACGGCGTACAGGCCATAATGATAAGCCCAAATGGTGGAATAGAGATATTTCAGACTGTTTGCTTTCTAAAAAGTTTGCTAATGATAGATTAAAATCCTCACAAAATGACGAAGAACGGGTGAAATTTGTAGAACTACGACGCAAAGCCAAAAGATATTAAGCAAAGTAAAAAGACCCTGGCGTAACATGTTGCGAATCAAAGTAAAACAAACCTGAAAGAATCCTATATACAGTATAGTTATATCAGAAAGAATAAAGTAGTTACATCAACTGTTGGACCGTTAGTCAATGAAAATGGAGAATACACCCAAGACGAAGAACAAATGAGTAATGCCCTCAATACCTTCCTTGCATCAGTTTTTACAACAGAAGACCTCAGTAATATCCATACAGCATCGCCGATTAAAATTGATAATTCTGATGTTCTAAGCTGTATCACCATTGCAGAGAGAGAAGTATTGAAATGTTTAGATAAACTCAACGTAAATAAATCGCCCGGACCTGATACAATCTCACCTAGAGTCCTAAAGGAAGCTAAGGATGAGTTCTCCAAACCACTGACATTGCTATTCAATAAATCCTTGCAGTCTGGAACTATGCCTGAGCAGTGGAAGCTTGCCAACGTAACACCGATATTAAAAAAAGGCAGAAAATCCCTACCCAATAACTATCGTTCAATTATCTTGACCTCAGTTGTATGTAAAATGCTAGAAACACTCATAAGAGACAGACTCGTAAATCACGTAGAGGAAAATAACATACTTAAATATACTCAACACGGCTTATGTAACAAATGTTCCTGCTTAACAAACCTCTTTGACTTCTTCCACGATATCCTGACCCTCTATGATGAGAGTAAAGCTGTAGATAGTATATACCTTGCTTTTCAAAAGGCCTTTGACAAACTTCCCCACAAACGTTTACTGATAAAACTAAAAGCGCATGGAATACAAGATAATGTGTTGAAATGGATAGACAATTGGCTCAGCGACAGAAAGCAAAGAGTATTCATAAACGGTAAGGCATCTAAATGGACCAATGTAAGTAGCGGGGTACCCCAGGGATCGGTACTGGGACCAATTCTCTTTCTAATTTACATCAACGACATAGACGCGAGACTCACCTGTACTATCTCAAAGTTTGCTGACAATACAAAAATTGTAAAATTAATAGCGTACTCTCAAAAGAACAAGTTAACAATATGCAACACAATCTAGATAAGTTGTCATGTTGGGGACAAACTTCGCAAATGAGTTTCAATGCGGATAACTGTAAAGTACTACATGACGGATACCGAAATCAGAAGGCAAACTATTCGATGAATGGCACTCAGCTTAAGAGTGAAGACAGAGAAACCGATCTGGGTGTAACAATATCAAGTAACCTAAAACCGAGTCAACAATGTCCAGAAGTTGTTACGAAGGCAAACAAAATAATTGGCTTTATAGGCAGGTCATTTGACCATAAATCCAAAGAAGTTATCCTAACTCTTTACAATTCCTTAGTCCGCCCTCTGCTGGAATACTGCATTCAATCCTGGTGCCCTTATTACCAAAAAGATATAAACAAGCTAGAACAAGTTCAACGTAGAGTTACCAAAATGATACCTAGCCTAAAGAACAAACCATACGAGGAGCGTCTTAAGGAATTAAATCTATTTCCTTTAACCCAGCGCATATTAAGAGGCGACTTAATTCAAGTTTTCAAAATCATCAAAGGCATCGTCAATATGAAGTGTATTAAGCACTTCACTATCGACCAAATCTAATTACACGAGGGGAAACGGTTGCAAAATTATTGTTAAAACTTTTAACTCACACAAATCTAAGAATTTCTTCTTCAATCGAGTTGTCAACTTGTGGAATGGGCTTTCCCGAGACGTTATAGACTGCTGCACCGTTGATTCTTTTAAACTTCGCATAGACAAATATCTTGCCTCAAACCCGCAACTGACTGCGTTTGTAAATGAATAACTTTATTTTATTCCCCCCTCAGATTCTTCAAGGATTATTGTGTATATAATGTATATATTACTAAGACGTTATTCTCTTTTTACCAGATATACGAAAGATCACTTATAACTGTGTTATGTTACTAACCCATCTGTCCCCTACTAACTTCCTAATCCTGCCATAGACATTAGTTCCAGGGCAGTAGTACCCTTCCTAATTTCCCCTTACCCACTCTAAGCCACTGTTCGGACACTTGATCCTTAGTGTTTTAGAGAACAAGCAGCCTAGAGAGCTCACTAGACCTGTTATTGCTTGACTTCCTTTGTACCAAGGGAAGGTCACGGTATCAGCACACTGTCCAGGTAGGCAATGCTTTCTTTTTTTCCTCTACGTCCTTTCTTCGGGGTCACAATTCAACACACATGTTTGCACAATTTGGTAGACTCTTCAAGGATCCAAGGTTAACCTTGACAGATGTCTTATTTCCTAATTTATTGATTAGCAGTTAATTAGGTTCGTCCGAGGAAGAGATATTCGAATGGGTAATCAAGGCTGCTTGTCGAGAGTTTAAGGGGAGAATGACTAACCCCTACGGATTCTTTATCCGAACTGTTCCAGCTACCATGTAAGTGTGTTCGCCCTAGGGAGAAGCACTCGACTGTATAACTATTTAAGTTTTGCCTAACTTTCCTTGGGTCAGTTGAGATCCTATTCACTTTTTGGTTAGGATTAAGTGGCTGTCTTTTCGGGTCAGCAGGGACATGGTGTTGAGAGGTTTTTTATTTACTGTGAGCTTAGAATTTATACTAAAAATATGAGGGTTATTTCTCCGGGATGGCTTGGATGTTCCTCGTTTATTTAATATTCACTTTAGGCTTGGAGACGGCCTGCTGGGGTAATAAAAAAAGGATTTCTGACGGTGGGGAAAATAGAGAATTCTCCTGTTGTTTGGAGCTGAATTTAGAGGACAGGTGATATTGCGTTTATACTTGTTTGCTCACTTGGCTGCCATGGTTAAGTTTACTTTGGGCAGAAGATACAGGGGAATATTGGGGGTTTTGGTGGCGAACTTTCATGAACTTCTCTTCAGAATAGAGAAGGTCTGGCTGGGGTAGAGTATGTCCTGGTGAGGGGGTATGGACGCGTTCATTCTCCTGGAAAGGGGGAGTGACGAGTTTTCTATCACGTGAAGGGGTTTGTCGCGTTTTCCCTGACATGACCTTGTTTAAGCGGTGTCTGTGATGGAGGAGGCTTTGTGATTTTCGGTCTGCTTGATATGCAGGCAATACTGCACTGGTTGATTTGGATGTTGTTTGGATACGGGAGCAGGTGCTTGGTTGTGTTTGGCTCTTGTTGGCCAGTCCCCGTCATTTCAATAACAACACTGAGTCAATCTGTCTCACAGTTTTGAATTTATATGAAAATGTTTTTAGATATAATTTGGCAAAGATACATTATAGCTTGGTCAACTTTCAGAATTTCAGAATGATCGTCAGCGAATTATATAATTCTTTAATAGTATCGTTGTTCAGAATATACAAATTCAATGGAAGTTAAATAAAATAGTCTAAAACTCTTGAAGCGTGTAATTCTCAGCCAGTTGAATGATTGACTTCCGTTTGATAGGAAATGGTGAGTTGAGTGAATGGTTTGAGATAAATGTAGGTTTGCGACAGGGTTGTGTAATGTCACCATGGCTATTTAATATGTTTATGGATGGTGTGGTGAGGGAGGTGAAAATGAGAACTATGGGAAGAGGATTGGGTTTAGTAGGGAAGAATGGTAGAGATTGGGAGTTGAATCAGTTGCTGTTCGCTGATGACACAGCGTTGGTGGCGGATTCAGAGGAGAAACTGCAGCGGGCAGTCAAAGAGTTTGGTGTGGTTTATGGGAGGAGGAAACTGAAGGTGAACGTCAATAAAAGTAAAGTAATGGTGTGTAATTGGGGTGATCGTAGGGTGAATCTAGATGCGAGGCTGGATGGGGAAATATTAGAACAAGTAGAGTGTTTTAAATATCTAGGAGGATCAATAAGCAGGAGTGGAGGTATGGAAATGGAGGTAAAAAAGAGAGTGTGTGAAGGAAGGAAGGGTTTCGGAGCAATGGGAAAAATGTGGAAGACAAGAAATCTCTGAATGAAAGTAAAAATTGCAATGTATCAAGGAATTTTTGTGCCAACAGTGACGTATGGGGCTGAGACATGGGCTCTGAAGGAAAATGAGAGAAGAAAGCTGGATGTGATAGAGATGAGCTGTTTGAGGAGTATGTATGGAGTTACTCATAGAGACAGACTGAGGAATGAAGAGATACGTTGGAAACTGGGGCAGCAGGAACATTTGTCGGCCAGAGTGGACAGAAGGGTGGTCATGTTGAACGAATGCAAGATGAAAGGCTTACAAAGAGAATATGTGAGTCAGATACAAGGGGAGATAGAAGGGCAGGAAGACCTCCATTGAGATGGAGAGACTGTGTAAGAAAAGCTTTGGATGCTAGAGGAATGACTATAGATCAGGCAGGGGAAATGGTAATAAACAGGAATGAATGGAAAATGCTTGTGAATAGATTAGTGTGAACGCGGTCGTTTGGGAGAGAGGGTCATGCGCCAGTTGGACTAGATAGTAGTCCATCAGGCGCCTGGTCCGGTGAGCCGGTGGTAATGAAGGGTGCGCCTGGAAGCATGGTGGGCTGGCTTGTGGTGGTGAAGCTTCGCTGTGGATCTGCCTGTGGAAATCAGCGCCTCTCCGGGGGATCTGGGACCTGGGAATCTTTTGCTGGGGATCCCAAATGGGCCTGGGTCTCTGGGTATTTCTCCTGGGCGACCTAGATGTGTGTGAGATTTTTATGTTTGTATTGTTTTGTTTTTCGGATGTATTGTGATGTCCCTGTTCGGGCTCTGTCTCGAGTTGGCCACCCCCATTAACCCTTTCACGTTTATATGATGCAGAGGTTGCCAGATTAGCAATAATAAATAGAGTTCTCTCACTCTTATAATTACCTCTCCAAAAATAGGTTTCTGCCCACAGCTAACTCAAAGACAACTGGAGAGGTTGAAGTAACTAAACTAAAGGTTTCTAAATACCCCTGATGGTAACAAAGGCTTTAAAGTATCCCTAATAGGCTCAAAATTGCGTCAAAAACGTGAGAGGGTTAAACAACAAAAAATAGGAAAACTGGGGAAGGTGCCAGAGTATATACATACATACATACATACATACATACTATGTGTATGATAGAGAGAGAGAGAGAGAGAGAGAGAGAGAGAGAGAGAGAGAGAGAGAGAGAGAGAGAGAGAGAGAGAGAGAGATAATTATGACACTGTATACTTGACCATAAGTAAGATTTTATAAATATCAAAATGGTACTTATTTGGCGTAGGGATGTGGTGACCCAATCGCCCGTCACTTGTGTGGTGCAGATAGTCCCTGAAGGTTGTAACTGGGAATCCCACTTCTAAAATTGTCACCCACTAACGGCTAAGCAAGTTTGTCCTGGCTGATCCTCCCTACCCCTTTATGGGAGTGGCTGATTGGGCTACTGAGTGACTGACTAGATATCTCACCTGCATATTTTTTTTCAACACATATAATTTATTTGGATATTTAACTTAAAGCGTGCTGCACACACATTCTTGCAAAGTGAGTTAAAATTTTACGGCCAAATGTTCCCTCCGACTTCTAGGTCCTCTGAATGAATAAGGAACTGACGTCTTCAGAAGTTTGTTTTCCTTTCATGCTATATTATTAAGCCTGGCAGTCTGGCTTCCACAAAAATCAAGGATAAACTCTCTTTGGTTTATTTAATTTACATATTTGTATTCTTATTGCAATTCTTATTAGATAATTCCCTAGACATATCCGGAACCTGCATCATTTACAAAATAAGATGGTATGAACGAAAACAAATAATTGGTCATATACTGTATATACTGTATAGAGCGAGATAGAGATAGATAGATAAATAGATAGATAGATAGATAAATAGATATGAGGGCAATAATGGAATGGGCGCCGGGAAAGGTCTTACAATGTTTTTCGAATTCTCGGCGATACACGGATCCATCGACACCAAGCAAAACAAACCCTTATAGAGTATACACTCTAGAAACTATACCAAAACGGTATCTATAAGTAATTATTATACACATAATATACAACTGATAATTATACAAATAATATCATTGTGATTCATTAATTTAAATACTAAATCAACAAAATCATCTGCAAGCAAAGCCATTTCTTTCAATATAGTGTAAACTAATGAATGACAAAAGATCACTGTTACGTCCAAACTTAGGAGTGACAGAGAATATTCACCGTAACTTGATCACCCTCCCTCTAATATAAACCTTTATTGAGTTAACTTGGTTGAGGTAAAAGGTTACAAGAAAGTTTAGATGTGATAGAAGTTTAGGGCATATATTTTTGTTCTGTCTGGTCCCAACAAAGGGTTAATTGATGTGAGAGTCGGTCTTCCTCAGCTTGTAGATCACCTCCTGTTGTTGTTGTTGTTGTTGTTCCCCAGGCTGTCTGGCCGAAAAGCCCCAAAGTCTCGAGCAAGGCCAAGGCCATAAACGAGTGCCCCCACAAAATCCTCCCTGCTTACCACAAACAAAGCCCGGGTGACCGAAGCCACTCCAAGGCAGGGAGCTGAGGAAGGTGCGGAAACGCCCGGGAAACCAAAGCCCCACCCAAGGCCCTGTGCCCCTCAGCAATTATGAAGGGAAAGTTGAGGGATAAGGGAAAAATGTGACGCTTTGGCTCCCAATCTGCCAACTTCTAGGTTGGCAGTAGGGAGGTCAATCCACGGAAAAGACGCCGCCACTTGAGATCTAGAAGATATATAAGTAAAAGGAACAGTCAGAGTAAGCTATGGGTATGGCAGAGATCGCTCAGTTCTCACTCGGATAGACCAGCCCATCACCACATGACTAGAAACCAATCCTCTCAGCATCAGCTAGGAAAGGCCCTAGAAAGCCGCCTTTGGCGGGGGGATAGCTCCCCTATTTCAACCCCTTTCGGGGTTGGTAGGAAGGGGTGGTGGAGTGGTCTTGCTGTTGAACTGGTAACCTAAAGGTCCCGGGCTCAACTTCCTAAGTGTCATTGGGAAGATATTATTAGGGTGGAATTTGTGCAGTACTTAGTTTTAATGCGTCACTATAAAGCCCACCGATACACATGCCATAAAAAATACCCTCGCTGTTAAAAACAAAATCACATTAAATGAATATTCCCATATTCAAAGGCAATTATGGGGCAATGCCCAGTGAGTAAACACCTCAATTGGTGGCATTTGAGTGAGATAAGGTCAGAGATTGTGAGATGGGACAAACGGACACTGGTGATGCAGCTTCGAGTCTGGAATAGGAGCTGGTTTCACTGTGTTGAGTGGTTCAGTCTAAGGTTTTAAGCCAATGTCCGTAGATAAAAGTTGGAGTAGAGAACAAATAAAATATATAAATAAATAAATCAGGGAAAGATGTAGGGAAGTAGCACATACCATTCGTTGTGTTGGCTACCTTGTGTTGCCAACCGCTATCCATCAAATTATGTATCTGCGAGATAAAGGCTTCATTGATGTGCAGTAAATTATGAGTGAGCGAAAACTAATAATTAAAGGTGGTGGTGCATGGGTTGATATAAACATGGAAAAATAATCGCAAACCTGTAAATGGTATAAAAGATTTTGTGGATCGTCTATACCGGACCTGTGACGTCACAGTGACGTCACAGAAGTAACCTTATCCTGGACTTGATGGTGGCCTTACACTCCTATGACGTCACATGTCCGGTGTAGAGGATCAACAAAATCCTTTATACCATTGTTAATAATTATTTCAGTGACATTGCATTTTGCAAGATAATTATGTGCATGTTGGCGATTATCATTTCATGTTTATCTCAACCCATGCACCACCACCTTTAAGTGTCCCCAAGGTAAACAACATTTTCTATCTCCACCCTATAATCTTGTTATTATAACATGGCGGAAATTTAGTCCCTTAGCAGCAGATTTCTTGATAATTACTGGAAAAATTGGAAACTACTATGTCTCTTCATTATATTATTGAAAAAGGTTTTCATAATTAATAACATAATTGGCTATGAAAACGTTGTAGTATCCGAGTAGTTAAGATAGGATATTACATTTCTGGCAACCTGTTTATTTAAACAAAAAACAAATAAGTCAAAGAACAAGGGGGCACACTTAGAAACCTAAATACAAACTTTAAAACAAATTGAAGACAAATACTCCTTTCGACCCAATATTTGACGTTGTTTGAGAAGCTCCTTAACCCCTTCATTACCGGTGTCGTACTTTCAACTTAATTCTGGCTACTATTAGACGATTTTATTCAGTTTAAAAAGTGCCTCCAGCAATTAACATGCTTCGAACTATCTTACTTGACTGTTTTACTACCACAGGTCCTTCTTAAGCTGTATAAAATCATCTAAATATAGCTAAAATAAAATGAGAACAACGTCGCCGGTACAGAAGCTCCATAACCGGCACTACCCACGATGGTTTACAATGCTTGACTGGCTGCCTTCAAAGACTGGCTGAGAGAGTTCGAGGGAGAGTGAGAGGTCGATAAACGCAGAACTTTATATACGGAGAAAAAATCTTAGAATTTCTCGGCGCCATGATGACAAGGGTTAAAAGTCAAATATGAATTGTGTGGAAATAAATGTATACACAATTTAGAAGTGAGAATTGAGATCAAGCCCCTTTTGAGTTATATAGGTTGGGAGTCACGACTTCTGGCCTACTTATAATGAACAGGGTATAGTATCGATGACTAAAATGAAGGTATATAATATAGGTTGGCAGATTATATAAAACATATCAGAAACAACTTTTTTTTCTATGTTGATGAGAGAGACAAAAGGCAGAACTGCCCGCAACGAGTGCCTCCCCCAGTTGAAAGAGTGACATGGCCAAAATCAAAGAACGTTCGATCCAAAATACCTGGACACACGGAATTTGAAGCAATTTAAGTCATAGGATGAGGGGAAGATGGATTAAGGGAGAGAGTTTCAGAGCTCAGCTGTTGAATAGAAGAAGGTTTGAGAGTATCATTTCACTCTT
The DNA here is from genome assembly GCA_032716605.1 of Paralithodes platypus. Lineage (NCBI taxonomy): Eukaryota > Metazoa > Arthropoda > Malacostraca > Decapoda > Lithodidae > Paralithodes > Paralithodes platypus. Next base: position 21,952,637 of record CM064579.1, on the reverse strand, counting down.
GGATTGGAGAGTTGCACAGAGTAGGGATGGGTTTGTGTTGCAAGACGGGTGCTACGTACTCTACGTAGAGGAGGTGGTATTTACTGAGAGAGCTCTGAGGAACATTGATTATTGTAATAGCGGTAGAATAGCGAGAGAGATGCAACATTGCGGCGAAGAGAGAGAGATTGCATATAAGTTGGTGAGTGGGCGGGAGTTAAGGATACGAAAGGCTTTCCTTTCTAATTTGTCTAGGAGTGCGGTGTGAGATGATCCTCCCCACACATGCGAACAATACTCGATACATGGACGCACTATGCCCTTGTACAGAGCAAGAAGGTGTGCAGGGGTAAAGAACCCCCGGAGGTGGTTGAGCACACCCAGCTTCTAGGAAGTTGTTTTAGCAAGGGTGGTAATATGGTTTTTCCAAGTGAGATCAGGAGAGAAAGTGATTCCTAGAATACTGAGAGAAGATGAAGGATTGATTTGTGTATTGTTGAAACATAAGGCATAGTCCTGTGGGAGTTCTTTGCGGGTAGATAAATGGTGAAATTGGGTTTTGGAAGCATTGAAAGTAACAAGATTTTCTCTGCCCCAAATGAAAATGGTTGATAGGTCAGAACTTAAGTGTTTTATGGCATCTCTGCGTGATTTTTTGAGTGCTTGCTTGTTGGGGGGTTCTGGAAAACTAGTTGAATAGTGTAAGGTAGAGTCATCAGCATATGAATTATGAATGGATAGGACTGGAGGTACAGTTGAGAAAATCATTAATGAATATTAGAAAGAGAATTGGAGATAGGACAAAACCCTGAGGAACTCCGGAGTTGATAGATTGATGGGATTGAAATGAACTACACAAAGAATGACGGCAAATTAATCACCAGTGCAGAGACGGTGGAAAGACAATATGAGATAGGCTAGCTTTAGTGAACTATAAACAAAACCCCGTCAGTACAAGATTATACTTACACCTTATAGTAAATAGTTTAGTTAATACCTCGAATAGTTAGAGAAAAAGTATAGAAAGTTAGTAGGCACTACTTATATAAGTAAGAGGTTGACTTACCTATGGAAGTTGGTTAGGTGATTTAGTACGCGTGAAGGTATTGACGATACAGGTCCGATAGCTAGAATGAGTTTACTGGAAAGTACAGACCCGCAGGTATCCACGACGCATGCGCGGAGATACAATAAGAAACACCGTTATATCTAATTGAGATGCGAGGGGAGAAAGAAATACCATAACACCCACACCAACCATTCCACCCATCAGCCCCAGCTTCCCAGCCTCCAAACAGGATTGCTACCATAAAAGGATGCAATATCAACCACCCCACAGGGCAACCACATGACTCCAAAGAAAACGTGCTAACCAGGGGGGGACTATTTTAATACCGACAGAAATGCACCCACAACCACCTTCACACCAACCATCCGGTCTCCCTACCAGCTCAAGAGGCGGCCAAATTCAACCACATCACCACACCAGGGCCGTGCATCAGCAGAAACAACAATGAACCACTTCTACAACCTACATCATATCAGAAAAGGCGAAAGAGTGGTGTCCATGTGGAGTTGACTAGCATAAACGATTCAACGTTTCTCCCTCTGCCTGGCAAGCTACACAACACCAAGCACATCCAAACCACACACACATCAATGGCTCCATGGCGTGCACCAGGGAAAAAATATCTGGCAGCAGCTCCAGCACCTACTTTCCCAAATCAACGAGGTGAAGATAACATGCCAGACTTGGGGAAAATGCAAACCACTTCAAACCTGAATATCTACAAATACCCAGCAGCTCCAACCACCAACCTAGTTTCACCATATGTGCAAATATTTAGTCCACCTGAAATGAAAGCTGCAACCAGTGCATCTTGCCCCACAACTGAAAATAAAATCATGAAACCTGCCATGCCCTTGATGCCCTGGAGGCCCGTTCCCAGGACAACTCAGAAAGAAGAAACACTACTCACGCTGACCAACCCAGAAGTAAGCATACAGCCTTCTGGCTTAAAAACACTTTTTGGATCCTTATCCAGTAATACTAAGGTAGAAAGGTTAGTTACAAATTCTGATGCTTGTCGTAATACACAATTCAGGAATCCGACGTCACCCAACTTCGAGTTGGAGGTATAGGATCTTCAGTGTTCATGTGATCATCATGTAAGTAAAATAAACGCACATGGAGAAGAAATATTGGTTTATATGGTAAATATAACAAATACTGTCAGAATCAAAGTTTCTTTTTTCTCATACGCAGCACTTTTAACTACCTCAATTAAGCGCTCCTCAGGTTAATTGTATACAGGTTATTATGAATTAATTGGCGCCAGATTAAAAAGTTCCTAATTTTAAGATGTTGAGATATTCACCTACTATAAAGTCTCGACAACCAGATATTTTTTTTTTTCCATTAGGCCCCCATACAGCTTTTAAAAAACGCCAAGAACCCACTTTCCAGACAAATTTATACAGTTTTCAGTAAAAACAAAATCCCGGCTGATGGCCGGTTCCTTCTCAATTCTCTCCTACCAATGTAAGTATAGCAAGTGGCCAGTACAGCAGATTGGCGCTGTTTTCCCGCTCTCTGGACATTTACATGTCGATACTATGCCTTTATCCACAAATGTTTAGCTCTCCAAACAGGAAGAATATGCTGTATATTGACATTTATGTGCTTACCATACATTCCAGGCATTGAATGCAATTCCATACTATAAATATAAGTTATTGGTAACTGTAGCAAATGCAGACTAATAGTTTTAATGGTACTATTATCGTAAGGAAGAGGAGGGTGACAGATTTACGATAATTCATACTTTTAAGAATGTTTAAACTCTACATCTGCTGTATATGGACATACAGGCATATTTGACTACCAAACAATATTGGTATTGGATATAGGTACATACTATAATATGTACAACACATAATTATAGAGAACAGTAACACATTTTAGATATGTAATTAGTGGGACATGGATGCCTGATGAACGAGAAGACCCATGTCGTCTCTCGGTTGCTCATAGCTTCTTTCCAACTCGATAACCCGGTATCTCGCTGTATCCTTGGTAGCGACAATTACAAGCTCACAATCACTCGACAGGAAACACAAATCGACGCCTAAATGGCACGAAAGGTCTTAAAATGGACACATAAATGGGACAAAATATCTTAAAGTTGCCAAGCTAATGAGGCGAACATACTCGAATCTCAACCTTAATAGGTCTAAACATTGGGGAGAAAGGGGTCCAGCAAAAAGTACCCATAACAGTGCTGGAAATACAGCTTGAGTTGCTAGTGAGTGCTGAATGGTCGTGAACAGTTGGTGAGCGATGCAGATAATATAGCTTAGTGTGATGACCATAGACCATGTTAAACTCCTTCAGCACCATGACACATTTTTACCTTGGATTCTGGCTAAGATTAGATGGTGTTATTTAGTATAAGAATGACCTATGTTACTAAGAGGGTTTATTGAGATCATATTTACCCATTTGAGTCGTATAGGTAGATTACAAACTAAAGAAAATCGTTTAATGATAACCAGAATATTATGATAATTACGTAATGGGTGTGAAGGGGTTAATAACCTGCCAAATTGTCACTTGTTCACATTGAGCTTAATAGCTGTCCTTGGAACTGGTCTGCTATACACGGTTCCAAGTAGGTGAGTCAGAAATAGTGAAACTTAAGGGGAGACTGGCCGTTTGTTTGGTCTATTAATTAATTTATTCTTATATTTGTTTTAGTTTCCTCCCTAGACCTCCATCAAGCTTAGAAAACCACCCCTAGACCCCCCTTCAAGATAAATTTGTACATTTTTTGGTCGAAAAATATCCCAGCCGAAGGCCAGTTCCTCTTAAAATTGAAGGCTCGCTTTCGCTCGCCAGGAAAAAATCGACACCTAAATGACACGAAAGGTCTTAAAATTGACAACGAAATGGGGCGAAAGGTGTTAAAATCGCCAAACTAATGGGCCGAACGTCTTATAATCTCAAAACAAGTGGGGCTAAACAGTAGGGAGAATGGGGTCCAGAAAAACCGTCTGCCTCCCCTTAACCCATAAACGGCGGCAAAGCTCTTAAGAGGGAGGCCTAAAAAAACCATTTAAACAGCACTAAACAATTTTTTTTTATTTTTTATTTATCTTTTTGTTTTCCCTTTACCTCACTCCTCCACATCCCCTCCTTCCTCCCTTTCCCCTCCCTCTTCAATTATCACCTATTTTCCCTGTTATTCCCTAATTTGTTGGTATATTTTTGTGCTAACATTAGCAAACTGTGTGGGGGATGTGCTCACGTGCCTAGCAGGTGTGTTACACAACCGAGTGTGTGTATGAGTAGGCTCAGTGTGGCTTGAGGCCTCATGGAGGGAGGGGTTGCCTCAATTTTCTCCATAATTCATGAATGGGCTGGTCCACCTACATTTGCGATTTTGACCAGAAAAATTATATTTTCACTTGTTTTATTGTTGTTACAGGTTACTATCTAAATAGTGAAGGTAAAATAGGCTCATATGAATAGGTAATAACGATATTTATCGTAAAATGACGATTATAGGCCTGAATGGAACCAATATGCTCACCCATGGGGAGCTAGTTCATTCCCCCCCCCCCTCACCGTTACCGGGTTAACCTCTGTAAGTCAAAAAGGGCTTGAGCAAATGAGCTTTACATTTTCACATTTATTTCCTGGTGGATCCTTCCCAAATGGTAAGAATATCAGCTTGATTACTCTAGTCGTTTGTGAGTTATAGAGGTCAATGCTCAAGAGTTTTGGCCTACTTACTTGGGAGAGGGTATAGTGGTCCTGTGTTTGCATAAAACCTTCCAGACCAACACAAGACATACACTATAGTTTGTTTATTTTCAGCAGATGCCATGCCTCCTACTTGATTATTCATATATTATGAATATTTGTTAGTAAAATAAGTTATGATTTAGCCAAACATGACATTTATATGGTGCACACTGCACAGACATATAGAGTATTTTCATATTTTCCCTTTAACCCGTTCAGTACCGGTGACGTCCTTTTCATTATATTCTGGAAAGTTTAAGACGATTATATTCAGCTTAGGAAGAACGTCTATAAGTTAAAAGGCTACAGACTATCTCAATTAATCCTTTTATCTACTTTCCATTTTTGTCAAGCTTCATAAAATCGTCTAAATGTAACTGAAATATAATCAAAGAACCGTATCTGGCACTGTAAGGGTTAAGTATCAATAAATCAGTCACTAAAGGATTCAATTTACCGTTGGTTGGACAACAACAGAGTATACACATTATACCGCAGGTCACCCACGGTTGGTGATTGGTTTATTAATCTATCACTACACCAGTTAAGGGCAGGTTTTGTATTATCTCTGGAACCACTATCTCCCTCATGTTTACCTAATTGAAATATTAAGACGTTCGCCCCGTTAGCTTGGCGATTATATGACCGTTCGACCCATTTTTTTGTAAATTTCTAGAACGTTCAGGCCATTTAGATGTCAATATATTCCTGGCAAGCGATTGCGAAAATGTAATTACAGAGGAATAGGGTTTCAGGCAGTACACTTTTCTATGAAAAAAATATAGGTTTGATTCCCGGAGGGAAATAAAGAAAACCTAATATTTAGTAGGGGCCCCATAATCATTGACAATATGCCTATTAACATAATAGTCTCTATTCAAGCGCCCGCGGTCGCCAGTTTTGAATCTGCCACGCGGGGAAGAACAGAGTACTCGTCATAAGTGTAACGCCTATTCTCTTATGGAATCGTCTTATGATTGAGTACCCACTACGAAAAAACCTTTGTAAAAAAATATAAGATAAAAATATACCTAAACTGTGTTATACTAAGCTTTCCATCTCGGTGGATTTCTTATGTGTGGATCCCTGACGCTACTCTCCAAGCGTCCATACGTCCTTCACTGACATATCAAGATAAACTTAAGACATCAAGCGAATGAGAAGGGGATGGACGGTAGGGCACTGCATCGTAAATGATTACGGGGCCCCTACTAAATATTAGGTTTTCTTTACTTCCCTCCGGAAATCAACCCTATAATTTAATAGTTGCCCCTCCATCATTGACGATATGCCTGATCTCTTAAGACTGGAGGGGGTCATTCGTGACAATATAAAAAACCTACCAGCCAACCAATCCAAAGGCAAAAAACCAGAATCCGTATAACAATTTAAGTTTTGTATTGTTTACATACAATACTTATAACAATATAAAAGGAGGTAAGCAGTGCGTTTCTTCGAAGAAGATCTGCTTTAATTGACCGGGTCTCTTGCTTGAGATCCCGTCTAAAAATTGTAAGTAGGTTTTAACTGTAAACCTTCTCATACTATCCAGACTTATAACTTTTTATAGTTCATTCTCTGGCTTAAGAATAATCTGTATACCACTTACTAGTTGTATACTGTAACATACACTATATAGATGCAACTATGATAGATATCTTCTAACATTTTAAACTTAAAATACCAAAAAATTTGAGCTTTCTACTTAGCTCTTAATTAAGTATTACTCAATGTACACTTATCCTACTCTCCGGCGGAGGATTTCATCCGGCGGAGGTATTATCCGGCGGAGGGGTTCTAGAGATCTTGGGCTACTACCACATTCCCCCCCTTTTCTTTTCGCCGTAGGCCTTAATAGTAAATAGCACAGATTAGGAACCCTTCTGCCACAACATTACCCGGCACAGGTGCCTGACTGTTCTGGGTCATAGCTCGATCTTGCCTTAGGAGAGTAACTGTAACTGGTATCTGCGTGGCCGTGGAGATGACTCCGAATAAAATCTTTGATACTTCTGTGAGTAAGGGAGATGACTCTCTTCTCGTGACGCGAAGATCTGCTTGGACGACCCTGCTGAGGGGTTGAAATAATGAGGTTGTGCTGACCTCCTACTTTTAAAAACTAAAAAACATGTACCTAGCACCAAGGGATATGCATATGCACATTAGTCTGACCCTGGGCTGTAAAACCAGTGTTCATTCACTTAAATAAAACATTAATGGTTATGGAAACATACAGTATAACTAGAAAGGGTTAGTGGACCTGAGGTCCTTAGGTACGTAGCCTTGCCCTGCCAGTTCAAGTGTTTCCTGACGACCCTTGGGAAACGCAGCCCTCTGACAGTACACTCTAGAGTCAGGGAAAACCTAGCTTAGAATTTTCAAGAATTCGTATGGATTTGTACAGTTGGGCTTGAGCTGACTTGGTGGCAGCTGTAGACATGAATATTAACTTCTGTTTGCATACAGTATGAGTAATATTAGTATGAGGACGATCTTTGTGACATACTAGGGAATGACCGTAATACTAACTTATGTTTGCATACAGTAAGAGTAGATTAGTATGAGGACGACCGGGAGGGAGTCAACTTATTAGCCAGCTATAGTCGTTGGAAACTGCTAAGGTCCTTAAAAAGGTAAGATACCTTGTTGTAAACTTACTTAAAATTTGTAATGGGAATGACCGTTGTAACTAAGATACCCTGATTCCCGTCTCGCGGCTTCAGACGACCTGTCGCATCCTCTCCTATGGGGACCCTGCGATTAATAGACTTCTACTCGGTGTCTTAACGTCGCTTCAACTGCGAGGTGTCAAAGGTTCTTAGCTGTCTCCGGGGAATACCCCTGATTCTAAAATGTCTGTACGAGGAGGTATGAAAGAACTGATTTAACCAGTGCGAGCGGAGGCCGTGTTGGTACTACTCTTTTCCCGTCAGTGTTGGGATACCCATTCTAACTACTCTTCCGGGGGCATCCCCGGTGAGGTATATGGATGGATGAGTGCCGTCAGACCTGACGAAATCCTTTCCTGAATTACTCCCTGTATTGTGAAAGAAACCCTACTTAGTCAGATGTCCTGTGTTTAGGACAATGTCTAGTCCCGGCGTCCTCGATATGTCGGGGAGGTACGGTTGTGGTTGAAAACCCGTCCTCTGATGTGGATCATTACCAGTTTGGGTTGATAATTTTATTAGAGCTGTGATTTGCCGGAAGAGTCCGCAAAGTAATTGTCTGCGCCGGTCATGAGGAACCGCAAGAGGGGAGGCTCGTCCTTCCTTGACTCGAGGATTTATCCTGTTCCTGTAAAACCTCTTTCTTGAATACGTATCCTTTTTAAGCCTGCTGGATTTTACATGAAATACGAATTCATCGACCTAAGTCCTCGGGTTCCTTTCCTAGTCTACTCATACTGTAGGCGTAAGGAGGAAACAAGACACTGATCCCTACGGAAATACCGCAAACCCAGGAACAGTGGTCTGAAAACTTAAAGAAGTCGAAAGATTTCAATCCACTATCCTATGAAAAGGTCTTATTCCGGAAGGAGGGGAGGTCCGGCGGGACCTTACCGGAACACACCTCTTACCCTTTGTTTACCGTAGAACCAACCGGGACATGTCGACGACAAATATCCCGGTCGCCCCAAGCATGACCAAGAGGCAGACGTGAATTCCAGAGCGGTTCCATCGCCTGATTACCTTGAAGAGCAAACAAATTCCGAGCGTATTACGCCAGAGTGCTATTGATCTAGGTTATTTAAACTGAAGACTTGCCTCCTCCTTCGGAAATTGTGTCATGACCCTTTCATGGATGTACAGAAAGTGAGCATCTTATCCTTAAACATGTTATGCTTTCACCTGTCCCCGTAAGACTACCTGCCTAAGTCTTACTTGTAGAATTGTTCCCAAAGCGATGCTTAACCTTTGCTCATGTGGAACTATATAACCACCCTTATCATATCTGAACAGATTGTTAACCTAGAGTGTACTCAAGTGGCATAGAGCAGGAGACATATGATCATTTATTGTCCCATTTGACCGGAGTGTCCAGCGACCGGCGGATGTCCGTCTCCCTGATTCCTTTCAAACACTACAAGTGTGCAGATTCCTCTTAATGTACCCTGGTAGTAAGAAGTGCCGGATTAAACAATTTGTAAAATACATCAACTGCTTCTCAAGGCTAAGTCTTTGAGGGAAAGTTGTGCCGGCAGAGCTTACAGGTACTTGGGCGTGACACATAGGCTGCTGGTTCGGTATGCAATAACGGGGACCCTGCATTCCAAATTCAGTCAGCCTATCACAGGGGGACGGCAAGTGCCTTAGGAGTCGCCGTGTAAAACCTGTGTCTACGTCTGCCAGGGCGCAGCCCGGGAACTACCGTAAAGGCCCTTGGCGCATGCCTGGGTGCTGTCTACGGGATCTACCTCGTATCCTTGTGCCCGTGCAAGGCTTTGGGAGGGAGCAAGAATCTGGGAATCCTCAAGGAATAGGTAAAACTCTGAAGTCTGCTTGTCGCTGGCCACAGACGTGTCCTTCATTCAAGCGTTAGCTAACCTAGCCTTATCGTTGTTAAAACGGAGTTTGGCAAAGCAGAGCTGAGCATTATTTCTACATCCTTCTTAGTCTGTGCATTCCTAATGGATGGTGTTAACACTGGGGAAAAAATGACTCTGTAATACACATTCTCAGGCAAACCTTTTACCATATCGAGTCTGAGAAGCTGTCTAGCCCGGACCGCATCATATAGGGACGTCCGTATGTCTATGATTGACCTCGCCGGATGGGGTAGTAGATAATTTTGAAAAGCTTTGATTGCCTCATTCCGGCCTTGCTTGAGATAAGCAATCGGTTTAGCAATTACTTGAGCCATGTCTCTAGACAGTAGGAAACCCATGAATTCATGTTGAGTACTATCTCGCAGGAGGAACTCACGTTGGAGATCAATAGGGTCTGGAAAATTTGTTAGTGCTAATTGAGTGGCTGTAAGGAACTCAATCAGAGCTCTGGGAACTCCCTCAGGTTGTGGCTTCAGCAAATTAAACTCCATATGGCGAGGTGGGGGAACCGCCAGGGAAGTGTTAGACGTTAGAGCAATGGCAAATTGTTGGACTTACTGATCCCATTCTACCCATGGCCCGTGTCCCATCTCCCCCAGGTTTATTTCCCTTTGCCCCGCCGACATAGTTACTGGAGATGTAATTAACCTTGGTTAATTTGGTCTAACCGAATCGTAACTGTGAACGCCGTAAGGTCAGGAGCAGTCGGGGCAAATAAGGTCTCCTGGGGAAGGAGGGGCAAGTTGCCTGGGTACATATACAAAATATTGATAGTTCGTGTTGTTTGGGAACGCTTCTATCTGTACTTTCACCAACCTACCCTGGGCATCTTTTGCCCTAAACTCCCTATGTTTGTTCACCTCTATGGTCCACTCCCACGGCACTGGAATTTCCCCCTTTATGGATCTGTGTCCCTCTCCTGACTTGGGCGGGTTAACCGGACACCACATCCCTACTGGTTCTTGCCAGTGAGGGATTGCATCCCTTGTTTGTTTCGACACTGAAAGAGGGTGAAAAGCCGGATTGGAGCAATGATAAACCATGTTCTCCGGCGGAGATTTACTACTTTCCGCCGGTGAACTAGATGTGACGTTAACCAAAGGCCCCTTAGGCTGTGAAAAACTAGTGGCCGGCGTCGAAGCTGTGGCCATAGGGGAGTCCGACAAGAGATTTACTTTAGGTGGTGATAAGGGGTGTACTGGTACGCTTTGCTGCATTACCACCTTACTAATCAAGTTGACAGAAGGGACTGGCTGAACATCCTCGTCCACGGCGGGAGAGGGCACCAATGCAACCGAGGGAAATCCAACCGCCGGTGGGGGAATATTGCGGGACCGTTTAGAGATGGCACACTGTTTCAACACTTGTTGTAATAGCTCATCCAAATGTTTCGCCGTAACACATTGAGGGCATGGTCTCTTGAGAGACCCTAGAGTTACATATTGCAAATCAAAGTAAAACAAACCCGAAAGAATTCTATAGTTATATCAGAATGAAAAAAGTAGTTACTTCAACTGTTGGACCGTTAGTCGATGAAAATGGAGAATACACCAAAGACGAAGTACAAATAAGTAATGCCCTCAATACCTTCTTTGCATCAGTTTTTACAACAGAAGACTTCAGTGATATCCCTACACCATCGCCAATTCAGATTGATAATTCAGATGTTCTAAGCAATATAACCGTTACAGAGAGAGAAGTATTGAATTGTTTAGATAAAATCAAGGTAAATAAAACGCCTGGACCTGATACAATCTCGCCTAGAGTTCTAAAGGAAGCTAAGGATGAGCTCTCCAAGCCACTGACATTACTATTCAATAAATCCTTGCAGTCTGGAACTATGCCTGATCAGTGGAAGCTAGCCAACGTAACACCGATATTCAAAAAAGGCAGCAAATCTCTACCCAGTAACTATCGTCCAATTAGCTTAACCTCAGTTGTATGTAAAATGCTAGAAACGGTCATAAGAGACAGACTCATAAATCACTTAGAGGAAAATAACATACTTAAAGATACTCAACACGGCTTTCGTAAAAAACGCTCCTGTTTAACAAACCTCTTAGACTTCTTCCACGATATCCTTAACCTCTACGATGAGAGTAAAGCTGTAGATATTATATACCTTGATTTTCAAAAGGCCTTTGACAAAGTTCCCCACAAACGTTTACTGCTAAAACTAAAAGCGCATGGAATACAAGACGGTGTGTTGAAATGGATAGAAAATTGGCTCAGTGACAGAAAGCAAAGAGTAGTCATAAACGGTAAGGGATCTAAATGGACCAATGTAAGTAGCGGGGTACCCCAGGGATCGGTACTAGGACTAATTCTCTTTCTAATTTACATCAACGATATAGATGAGGGTCTCACCTGTACAATCTCAAAATTTGCTGACAATACAAAAAATGCAAATAGCGTACTCTCTAAAGAACAAGTTGACGATATGCAACACAATCTAGATAAATTGTCATGTTGGGCCCAAATTTGGCAAATGAGTTTTAATGCGGATAAATGTAAAGTACTACATATCGGATACCTAAATGAGAAAGCAAACTATTCGATGAATGGCACTCAGCTTAAGAATGTAAACAGAGAAACCATCTGGGAGTAACAATATCGAGTAACCTAAAACCGAGTCAACAATGTTCAGAAGTTGTTAAGAAGGCAAACAAAATAATTGGCTTTATAGGCAGGTCATTTGAGCATAAATCCAAAGAAGTTATCCTAACCCTTTACAATTCCTTAGTCCGCCCTCTTCTGGAATTCTGCGTTCAATCCTGGTGCCCTTATTACCAAAAAGATATAAACAAGCTAGAACGAGTTCAACGTAGAGTTACCAAAATGATACCTAGCCTAAAGAACAAACCATATGAAGAGCATCTTAGAGAATTAAATCTATTTCCTTTAACCCAGCGCAGATTAAGAGGTGACTTAATTCAAGTGTTCAAAATCATCAAAGGCATCGACAATATGAACTGTAGTAAGTACTTCACTATCGACCAATCTAATTACACGCGGGGAAACGGTTGCAACATTATTGGTGAATCTTTTAACTCGCATGAATCTAAGAATTTCTTCTTCAATTGAGTTGTCAACTTGTGGAATGGGCTTCCCCGAGACGTTATAGACTGCAGCACCGTTGATTCATTTTAACTCCGCCTAGACAAATACCTCGCATCAAACCCGCGACTGACTGCGTTTGTAAATGAATAACTTTATTCTATCCCCCCCTCAGTTACTAACCAATCTGATCCCTACTAACTTCCTATTCCTGCCACGGACATTAGTTCCCTTTCCAATGTCCCCTTACCCACTCTAAACCACTGTTTGGACACTTGATCCTCAGTGTTTTGGAGGACAAGCAGCCTAGAAGGGTCACTAGACCTGCTGTTGCTTGATTTCCTTTGTACTCCTTTGTACTCCTTTGATCTTACCTTTTCTATTGTCCCGGTATCCTCAACCTGTCCACTAGTGCCTGATCTGTTGAGTGTCTTATCTATTTCCTAATTAGCCGAGGAATATCGCATTTCCCCCGGCGATTATAAACTATGTGCTACCGGCTCCGAATGGATCGCCGTTTCTGGTTGCTCTTGCCCTGCACTACAAAAGGGGCCTATCTTACTAGGTGTAAGAATGTTACTTGTACCACGCGTCTCTGAACAGGGTGTCGAGACACCCTCCGCTACTTTGCGGGGCCGCTCAGGGGCAGACGCCGTAGAACCAGACAAATCTACCTCTTCACAAGGTAGAAAGCATTTAGAGAGAACTAATTTAGATCCTTGCAGTAAAACCCTCGCCTTGGATCTACTCTTAGCGGTCGACTGATGCCCCTCGGCGTCTGCCCCGAGGAGATCGGGGAAAAACTCTGGCGTGTCCGAGGCAAACGTCGACGGGACGGGTCGAGAACTAGACTTACACACTTAGGTGGAGGGGGGGGGGGGGGGGGGGATCGTGCTCCGTGGACGAAAAGGAGTCTTGTGACGGACTGGAAAATTTTCGTCTCTTGGGGGACCGCTGGTCCATGCTCGAAGACCTTTCGTTAAGTCATAGGGGTGACTGCGGTGGAGAAGAAGGCCGGGGCTCCGGCGACTCAGAGCGAGTTCTTCTCTTGGAGTGGGGAGGGGAGTGAACCTCACATGCAAAAGGCTCTACAGAGAGTGCTGACTGACTAACTGACTGGGGGGAGTTAGTTGCAACAAGGGGATTTGAACGAAAACATGGGGGATCTTCAAAAGAATAAAGGGAAATAAGACTTAGCAGTTCGGCATTATCACAGAAAAGGTCTACATTTGCCACCCTGGTGGTGTATGAAGAAATGTTATTCTTTATTTGTATTAAGGCGAGCAAGCATGACATATCTTGGCTAGCGATCCATTCTTCAAAAAGGTCTGAACAAATTGAACATCTCCGAGAACTCCACAAAAATCTTGACTTGTCTAGGCATTTCACGCATCTAATACACAGCTTGTGAGCTGTGACTGGGACTAGAAGGCAGGTAGGCGTGGCACAAATTGAAAACTGAGGCATGGTTACTGAACTCCCCTCCCCGCCGGGAACAGATCCTCTGAAGTGTTGCTCAAGATGTGACGAGATCTGGAAATAGAAATTTCCAGGAATCAATGCTCATAAGGATAACCTGAGAGGTGTTAAAACATCCTACCGACTCCTAGATACCGGAAAACTAGTTGACCACTGTCAACTATATTTCCGCCGCCTGAGAGCTAACGTGAAAAAACCCCACCCCCTTTCAAACGGGATTTTCACGTGAATGCTTACCTGTGACATGGGTCACGTGACTGCTTACCTGTGACATGGGTCACTGGCCCTAACCGGAACCCAGTCCTGTATCTTCCTATGGCTAGTTGACTAGCCGGAAAGATACTTTTTCCTTACTTGTGCCGCTGAGCGGGGTGAGGTAAGTGGACTGTCCACAGGGCCTATAGCTATTCTATTAGCCGGACCAACTGCTTGTACCCTCTTAGTACCGCCGGGTGGCGAGGTACTGGACTGTTCGCAGGGCGAGTAAAAAACCGGTCGACAAACCGACCCTTTCCGCCGGACTAGGTATGACCGCCGCAAAAGGTGTGTAGCGGCACACTACATAGGGTTGGTTGTGCCCGACCACCGGTACGGCGGGAACAAGACCTCGATACGCAAAATGAGGTCCGTTGGGACAAAAACAACCACGGAGAAGTCGCCTACTACAAAAGACGACTAAACCGCAACACCCAAAGAAACATAAAGGATGTCTCCTAGGCTCCCAACAACACGTGATCGACACGTGACAAACAAGGGGGCCAAGAAAAGGGGAACATATATCACACATGAAATGGTAAATATAGAATGAAAACCCCTAACAGCTAATGGAGACCCCTACTGAGGCTAGCCAAGAGGCTTGAAGAGGTATCCTGAATGAAGACAGACACACCTGGAGACATCACAGCCACAGCATGAAGAGAAGAGGCCCACGAGAGGGGCCCGCATGCAGACTCGTACGCTAGAAGGTTCCGCACCACGCATGACAACCCTTAAACTAGCGTGCCTGCTACAATAACAAACATGCGACATCCTTATCACGATGTACAACGCATGATATTCTGCGAAGATAATAGCCTCCTAACTAGAGTAAACAATAGCTAAGGCGAAGGAGAAACAAAATAAAACAAACCATGCAGCATCGGTCCTGGAGACACGTAGGCGCCTGCAACACGTACCCTAATTTAAACACTCCCTGCGGGCATACCAATGGGGCAGTCTGAGCTAGCTAGTCTAAACCCTGTACAATACAACTCAGATATATATCTAAATGAGTAAGGGCACACGAGAATTGAGCGAACGAAGAATGTGGCGGAGCTCAGGCGACACACGTCCAACCCGGTTGCCCGCGGGGAAGAGAAGGACGTATGGACGCTTGGAGAGTAGCGTCAGGGATCCACACATAAGAAATCCACCGAGATGGAAAGCTTAGTATAACACAGTTTAAGTATATTTTTCTCTTTTATTTTTTACGAAGGTTTCTTCGAAGTGGGTACCCAATCATAAGACGATTCCATAAGAGAATAGGCGTTACACTTATGACGACTACGATCTGTTCTTCCCCACGCGGCAG
Source organism: Paralithodes platypus (assembly GCA_032716605.1). Classification (NCBI taxonomy): domain Eukaryota; kingdom Metazoa; phylum Arthropoda; class Malacostraca; order Decapoda; family Lithodidae; genus Paralithodes; species Paralithodes platypus. Next base: position 21,937,196 of record CM064579.1, on the reverse strand, counting down.
ATTCAAAACTGGCGACCGCGGGCGCTTGAATAGAGACTATTATGTTAATAGGCATATCGTCAATGATGGAGGGGCTACTATTAAATCTGTATTTTTAAGTGGAGTCTTGGGGGTATTTATTTAAGCTTGATGGAGGTCTAGGGAGCAAACTACAAATATTCCCTTAATTGCCCCTGTGTACCAAACTGGGTATCTCATCTAAGTTATCCACAATAAACACCTTTCGTAGTGTGAATTATATTTAAGGATATATTTTAACTTAAGAGAGTGTTTTTTTCTAGAACCAAGGTAGATTTATAGACATATTAATAGATGGGTATATACCGTTCAGTAGAGGGATTGATATATAGATACAATGGAAACAGAGAGAGAGAGATAGACAAAAGAGAGAGAGAGAGAGAGAGAGTATAACTGAGGATGTAAAGTGGCATGGAATTTAAGATAAATTTGCAGACTTAAAGTTCCAGTATCCTTATCTAGGAAATATAGTAATGCGAGATTTACAACAAGTATTACCTACTTGGCTTCCAAATGTATACTTTATATTTCATCAGGTATGGCTACAAATAAAAATATAAATATCCTCTACCTTTGCAGAATTTATATACATATTCATATCCATCGACATGCAAATTTGAGTCATAACATTAACCATTCATATCTAGCTGCCAAATTTGAGCCATAATATCAGCAATACATATCTAGTTACCAGATTTATGCCATACTATTAGCAATGTATGTCTAGTTGACGAAATCTAGCTTCGTGTATCAACATCTAAGAAAACATATACAAATTATCTTATTCACAACCCGTCTTGAGTTTCCCAGGTTTGCGTATGCAGTGTAGCTACACAAGGTCATAGAACCACTCTTGCAACACATATATTGGCATGCCATATGTCTACCTTGTGGTTCACAATAAATACTCCGACAACAACAAAGTATGTATATATACCGTATAGTATTAACCAATCTAAATATGTATATATACCGTATAGTATTAACCAATCTAAATATGTATATATACCGTATAGTATTAACCAATCTAAATATGTATATATACCGTATAGTATTAACCAATCTAAATATGTATATATACCGTATAGTATTAACCAATCTAAATATGTATATATACCGTATAGTATTAACCAATCTAAATATGTATATATACCGTATAGTATTAACCAATCTAAATATGTATATATACCGTATAGTATTAACCAATATGTATATATACCGTATAGTATTAACCAATCTAAATATGTATATATACCGTATAGTATTAACCAATCTAAATATGTATATATACCGTATAGTATTAACCAATATGTATATATACCGTATAGTATTAACCAATCTAAATAACCCAGTCTTCTCCCGCGCAGGTTGTGACGTCACAATTCCTCCTGTAGCCCCACGCTCGCTCTCATACTCTCTCACACACACACACACACACTCTTAATATGCATACGAGTATACAGGTGTTACATATTCCCAATAATTTGATCAGCTAATGAATTGTATTGTTCAGTGACATATCACTCGTTAAAAATGTTGTGCACATATCTAAATAGTGTGTGTGCGTTTTGTGACTATATCACACAAACACTTGTACAAAACTGGGTTGGCATATATGTATGTATGCGTATGTGTGTGTTTTTTACTACACACACACACACTCGTACAACATTGGTTGCGCATTGTTTTATGTGTGTGCGTGTGTGTGATTGTATATAGTTTATTCATATTCTTGCACACTTTGAATTTTAGGGAAAGCAAATGAGCCTTGAATTTTTGTATATCCTTGGGATCACCAGATTTAAAGATGGGTATTACTTTTGCAATTTTAAGGCGAGGTGGAAAAACACAAGTATGGAACGATAAGTTACTTATATTTTTTAAATGGGTGCGATGATTTCTGAACTTTCCTTAATAATAAGAGTAGGTAAACCATCAAAACCTGGTGCAGATGTCTTCAATTCTTTAATAATGTTTATGATCTCTTGCGTGGTTACTGGGTTAAGATAGAAGGAAAGGTTAAGAGATTGTCCTAAGAATTTTGTGAAGGGTGCATCGGAATTGGTAACATTTTCTGCTATCCATTTGCCTACGTTAACAAAGTGGTTATTTATTGCATCACTTGTAGAAGAGGTATAATTGGAGTTTACTTGAATTTGATGGCAGTTTGTTCTGCGATCCATATGCAGAACAAAATTAATGGTTTTCCAGGTTTCTTTGGCATTTCCCTGGTTTGTTCGTAAAACGTTGCTATCGTACTGTTTTTCGGCAGCTCTGATAATGGACGTTAGCTTATTTTTGTATTTCTTAAATGTTTTCCCATAAGTTATAGGCCACTTGATAGCTAAGCGTTCGAGTCGGTTTCTCTCTTTAAAGGGGGATGGGCCGGGTTTCTGGACCACTTTCTCCCTCATGTGTAGCCCATTAGTTTTCAGATGTTAAGATGTTTGCCCCATTAGTTAGTCGATTTTAAGACCTTTGCCCCATTTATTCGTCAATATTTAGACCTTTCCTACTATTTAGGTGTCAATATTTTCCCTGGCGAACGATAGTGAGCCTGTAATTTTGGAAGAACCGGCCTTCGGCCGGGAAATTTTTCTACCGAAAAATGTAAAATTAATCTAGAAGGGAGATCTAATGGATTTGTTTTTTAAATTTGATGGAGGTCTAGAGAGGAAACTAAAAAAATATTGAATACATGCAAAAAACGCCCAAAAAGTTAACCATACCCCCTAATGGAAGCTTTGATGGCAGGGGTTATGAAGGGTTTACTTTGATGTGAACGTTAACCATCCCCCCTAATGGAAGCTTTGATGGCAGGGGTTATGAAGGGTTTACTTTGATGTGAACGTTAACCATCCCCCCGGGGTAATGGAAGCTTTGATGGCAGGGGTTATGAAGGGTTTACTTTGATGTGAACGTTTCACCTTGGTTTGCTCTTCGGGAAAGGAATTTTGGAATGCTTCATTGCAAATAGAGGGCTGGTAATGAAGGGTCCGCCGGGAAGCATGGTGGGCGGGCTTGTGGTGGCTCCGCTGCGGGCCTGCCTGTAGAAATCGGCGCCTCTCCGGGGGATCAGGGACCTGGGAATCTTTTGCTGGGAACTCCAAATGGGCCTGGGTCTCTGGGTATATCTACTGGCCGACCTAGATGTGTGTGATTTTTTTTTCTGATGTGTTGTGATGACCCTGTTCGGGCTCTGTCTCGAGTTGACCAACCTCATAAAAATAAAAATAAATTAACAAAACATATAATAAAAAAAGGAAAACTGGGGTAAGTGCCAGAGTATATACATACATACATACATACCGGACTCAATATATGTTAATGTGTATGTATGTTTTTCCTTCTCACTGATTCTTCTGTCTGTTTGTCTCCTATTTTTCGTTCTTAATGCACAATATCAAATCATATTACCAAATCAGCTCAATACAATCTCATATTCTTAGCAGTGTTATTTTATATTTCCTATTCCATCACTACAGTACATTTAATATTGCACACAAACACTTTCTCACTCTCTCACCGCCTTTGTAAATTGTCCATGGCTTATTTCCCAACGGACCATTTGATGTTATTTGTCAGAACAAGCCCCACACCATTGCAGTTTCTCGTTATGTTGCACGTATGCCTTTTCTGCTTGCCTTGTTTAAATATTACAGTAGATTACATGTGGTCTCTCATCTCTCACTCTCTCTCTCTCTCTCTTCATTTCTTCCTAACAGTCTCGTCTTTCTTACTTTGTGCTTTCTTCCTACACCATTTTCCGTGTTTTTCTGAATATATTGTATTTATTCCTTTATTGTTTGTATTATTTGGCATTGTCATATTTATAATTTTGTTTTTCAATGTTCATTTTCTGAATGATTCACGGCCTTCCTAAGCCAAATATAATCATATATCGGTAGCCAGAATATAATACAATTTGTTTGTTTTGAACTGGTAGGGCAACCTCCATTGTTAATACTATTAATGTGATATCAACTTGCAATAGCTGATCTCACATCTTCTTCAGTCTCCCTCTAAATGACTCTCTACACGTTCACATACATGCTTTCCTTCACACAATCATTCCTATTCACTGCCTCTAGGTGGTCATATCAAGTAATGCTCGTATTACCTATTCACCTTTTAACCCAGTAGCTATGGCATGCCTTCAGGAAGGTTCTGTAAGGAAGCTGCGACCTGCCTGCAGGAAGTAGGATTTTGACTTATGTATAAAAACTGCGCCATCAGCCCAAGACGGCAGAACATTTGATCAGGATATAGGCTAACATGGCAATTTCTGATACCAAACATCATATTACACTTTCAACTCGCATAACTTTATTATCATGAAGGCGGTGACAGGGGTCTGGAACCGTCTGTCAACGCCAGATATATCCCTGTATCCCATTATACGTAAATGAGTGAATGAGTAGAGAGGCCCTAGAGCAAGCATAACAGCTTGCAAGCGATCGATAAGCAAGGGGAGGAAGGGAGGAATAATCCCACCCTCCCTCCCACCACTCATTCACTCCAGACTCGCTTAAAACTTACATTACGGTTTTGCATGCTTTATTCTTGCTCTGCACCTCATTGCTGGGCCATAATTGTTTGTATAAGTCTTGTGGTGCAATAATATTGCTTTATAAGAGACATATAAAGGATATTATGTAATTCCCCCCTTCCTCCTTCCGTCCTTCCGTGTGCAAGCCAGATGAGAAGGGCAAAACAAGGGTGCACATGTGCCTATTTTCGTCAACCGTGCACCTTCCGACCATGACCACAACACACCCACATAATATTTGTGCAAAAAGCATTCGCAGTGGGATGTGTAGGTGTGATACCAACATGCTGATGTACATTACATTACGTCCTGCGAGGGTCGGCCTTTTGTTGTTCTCCTTCGCACCACAACAGGCTATTCAAATCTAGATTCTCACAGCTGCCAGGTTAGCTAGTTGTTTTGGGCAACAGTAAGTATTTGAGGCAGCTATAATTAGGATATCTATTAAGCCACAGACTGCCAACATATATACTGTACATCAAGATAGTTGGAAGCAGCCAGTGCCAAAGACGTATGCTTACGTCCTAGAACAATAAAATAGTATGTCTGCTAAAAAATTAGATTTCGTCAAAACCAAAATGGCTGATGCATGGTTAGTGCTCTAACCAACCTCTGCCCCAAGTATGAGTCACCTCTGACTCCCTTAGCCCACACTGCAGCCGAGAGGGTCACTCTAGTTCAAACCATGACAGGTGCATCATGTCGCTCCGCGGCCTTTCCTAATCCGAATATATGTGATCTTGTGCATCCCACAGGTGGGGACTCTGATTCAACTTTAAGTGGTAATTCGGATGATTCCTTCGATGACAATGTGGCTGATAGGGATTACGTGAAAGCTGAAGATTCAAGTGGGGAGAAAAGTAAAATTCCGTCCCCATGCAAGGCGAGGACTTATATGAGGACAAAATCTTCAAGTGGTGAGGAAAGGGTGACGAAGAGTATGAGAAAGGAGGTAGAAGGCTTTATGTCTCCACACATGCATACCATCACCACACCAGTCACTTCAGGGGTCACAAGCGGTCAACTCCTGCAAGTCTTCCCAATCTTCCACACCTCCTTAACAGCCCTCCCTGCCACCCCAATATTTGGAGAAAGTCAAAGGCAAGGGGATAGGAAAATCTACAAAGTGTGGGAGTGCTCGTGGCTTAGGGCAGCCTTATCATGGAGTACATGGGTGGCGTGCAGCTCCCCAGGCTCCTCCCTGCATCTTCACAATAATAGTGCAGACCCGTCACCGCCAGATGCCAACTCTGTGCGAACCCGAGTTGGGAGTGTGCGGGACTTTATCCCCTGCCTCCACACATTCCTGGAGGAGAACAAGGGTGGGTGTGCTGTTCCTGAGCTCACCAAGGATAGCAAATAGAATTATTTTTCTCTACAACTTCTTTCCTCTTGAAGTAGTGACATATATAAATAGTGCACCTGACCAACATCACGCTGCCATCAGGAAAAATTATATTATCCAAACTAAACACTCCTGCTGCTTCGACCTTAACACCTTACGAGCGGCCTATGCGGTTTATTTATGTGTACCGCCCAGCGGGGTGTTTTTAGCCAAAATAGGGCTGTTTACGTGATCATTTTCATGCCTAAATAAGACCCAGAACGTAAAACAAGTATCTATCCCTGAAAGGGCATAAACAGAGCTTTCGAATGACACCATAACGATCCTTGTATGATGGATAGTTTTCTTGCAATAACCGTGCAACGCGAGTGCAAAAAGCAGGTAATTCGGTACTTTCGGTACATAATTGAGTATGTAGCGAGTGAGAGAGGGAGGAGGGAGCTGAGATTTGTGTCAGTAGGTTCGCCGCGGTGGTCTGGAGCAGTCATACGCTCGCTAGTCTCCTGCCACCACTTGTCTCTCTCTCTCTCAGCCACATTACGTGCTGAGATTTGCCACTCGAGTTATGTCGAGCGCCGCCACATAGTCCAGCTTTATTTAACTCGACTTAAGTGGTGAGCCGCTTTTTAAGGGTTAATGTGACTGTGTCGAAGATGTATTTGTTCCTGGGCATTGTTCTCCCGATGGTGATCATGAAGAAAAACAGCCTGGAGAATTACTGGAAGACAGATTACCTAATTGCCACGCCCTTCTTCAGCCATGTGATGGGCAGGCATTGATTTTCAGTGCATTCTTGAGTCCCTCTACTTCTTCGATCCGGTAAATCCCGCCACACAAGGTAGCATCGACAGTATGAAGAGAATTTCCCTACCTCAGTTAAAATTGTCAACCCATACCAGAATCTGGTGATAAACTAGAGTTTGGTAGTGTGGATGGGCAACATTAGCTTCAAACAATACATTCCCAGCAAGAGGCACCACTTCAGCTACAAGATCTTCGTCATGTGTAACTTTAAGACCGGATATGTCATCTATATTCTACTCTACACTGGCAATCAAATCTAAGTTGTGCCTGACAAAAGCATCAAACTGTCTGGGGCCAGTTGTAAGGCCGTGATGGAGAAATACAGTCAGGGTCATGGGCTGTACCTCGACAATTAGTATACGAATCCCATCCTCATCCACTACCTCCTCTCTTAGGACACCGAAATGGCAGGACTGTGAAAAGGGCCCACAAACACATACCTGTAAGAAAAGACGTCATCTTCTTCAAAGTCAACAATACATTGGTAAAGATGTGGCAGGACAAGTGAGAGGTGAACCTAGTCTCCACTCCTCTCATCCTCTCATTTTTCTGACCGACGCAATTGACCGGAGGAATCAGAGTAAGAGGAGTGTAATTCACTTGCTTGTTCGCCAAGGGGAATCCATGCAATGCGAGCTAAGCTCATTATTATCGCGCCTCCTTAAATGGGAATGTATTGCGTGAAATGCATGTTAAGTATTTATGTATCTTGGAATGGCTGTGGATGTGTGTGTAGTCTGAATTTTTAGCCAATTGGCGACATCTGGAAACGAAGGCTTAGGCTTAATCGGTACGGTACCATTCTCACTACGGTACCAGGCTCACCCGAAGGCTTAGGTTGACCAGTAGCTTAGGTTGACCAGTACGATACCCATCTCACCTTGTAACCGACCACCAACCCCAGATGGGACGTCACAACTTTGTCCACTTATACCAGGTTCCTATTCATACTGCTAGGTGAACAGAGGCTACACCGTTAGGAGACTTGCCCAAATGTCTCTTCCCCGCCCAGGTCTCATACCTGGGACCTTCTGGTTGTGAGCCAGATGCGCTATCCGTTACGCCACGGGGAGTGTGTGGAAGCCTGAGTGCATGTTCGACTACAATATCAATATGATGCTTGATGATCAGTCAGATGCAATTATCTCCAGAATTGACTGTGCGAGGGCGACCATGAAGTGATACAACATACTATTTTTTCACCTTGTCGATCTGGCTTCCCACAATGCTCAATCCCTTCACACTAATGTCACCAGAAAATGAGAGAACCTGGAGGAGTGCATGCTGGAGGTCTTCGGCGACCACGCCAAGCACCACAAGCCCCCGCCACAATCATGAGGCCAAGGAGGCACCAATCCGACTCACCGCTCGAAACTTCCCCGAAGTACTGATAGAGACTGTAGGTGTGCCCCGTGCTCCTCAACAGTGTTGTTGTTGTTATCGTTCCTTAAGCTGCCTGGCTGAACAGCTCCGAGTCCCTAAGGAAGACCATGGCCACGATCAGGCTTTCACACAGGGCTATCAAGGAGTGTAAATTATGTTGTTGGCATAAGAGATTGTGCAGAATGCAGTCTTCTATGATATGTTTAATAGTATGGGGTGCTGTTTTACATCCTGGACAGGTGTGGTGTAATATAAGTGGAAGTTAATTATATATCTGAGCTATAATCCAAACAAAACAATCTAAGTCAAATTACTCTAAGTCTAAATTGAATTTAATCTGAATTTAAGCTAAGTTACATCCAAAGGTTACCCACATATATTTATATTTAATTAGGGTTCTAAGGGTTAATTATACTCCAGGATTCAACTCGCCAATATCTCCACGTGGCAATAAGACAAGGGAAATGCCGGTCAATATGGCGGACGGCGGGTGGGATATGAGTGGCAACAGAATGTACTATGAGTGCCAATACAGTACCCTCAGAGAAAGGGAACTTATGTGATCATGAGTATGAGAAAGCTTAGCTGTCAGTCATGGCGTCGATGAGAGCGTCGTCGTAGTGTAGATGTGTGTATTGTTGGCAGTGTGCTGTGAATAAAGGCACAATAGCACAATCAAATGAGACACAAATTATATGTTGACAGGGTGATGTCTATGGAAGCTCTAAGGTTCCCCGGACCTCAGTCTTGCTGCCTTGGCAAACGCCAGGCGGGCAAACTATCGTACCGCATCTAGGTTGCTTAATACGACAAATTAATATATACGATAAATTCATATATACTACATAAGACCGTATCAATATTGCTTAATAGCATATTAGGCCTTTTATAATCTTAACTTACTTACAACTTGCAATCTTACTATTCACAATCTAATCTTCCTACGCCCTACCGCGGGAATGACCGTTTAACTATCGTATCTACCTAGGCACGCCACAGAGACGTATGTTAGCATATAAATTGCCTATCTCTATCGTATTACACAATACAGGCATCACCAACGTAGTCATCCAGTCTCTTCACATAGCTCAGAAGGGCTGGATGGTGCCTAGGCCTATATCTCAGCCTGGCAAGGTGGACTCTGTCTTCGCGAGGAAGGGAGGACTCAGGAGGATGGATTTCGAGAGGTCATGCATGCAGCTGTGTGAGGTCTTTGAGTGATTGGATGGAACGACGAGAGATATGAGTATGGATGTGCTTCTGGAAGCAGGTTTTGGGTGGGCAAAATCTTTGACTTTGTGGACTTTGGTTTCTTGATGTAGGTGTAGTAGCTGTGCAGCCTGTGATGATGTTTAGGGATCTGTTTTGAATGGTCTGCAAGGTCTTGTGACGTGTGTCAGCTAGGTTAGAAGCCTAGGTAGGGCTTGCATAATTCCATCACTCATCTTATGTATTGTTTGTATACTGTGGTGGTAGTAACTTCGTTGTGTCCACACTTTGTGTGGGCAAGTGACCTGAGGGTGTTAAGTCTGGGTGTCAGTATATTTTTGATGTTTGTGATAGTTTGTTTGAATGTCATTAAAGTATCATATGTTACCCCTAGGGTTTTATGTGTGTGTGTGTGTGTGTGTGTGTCTGTGTATGTATGTGTGTGTTAACGCTCAAAGAGCGGGTGGTGGAGTATATTTCACTGTGCCGCTCAGCTTTTTGTTTTATTACCATAAATGGGGTTGTTTCCGTGCTCTTTTTCATGCATAAACAAGACTCAGAGCGTAATACAAGTATGTATCCCTGAAAGGGCGTAAATTGAGCTTTCCAATGACACCCGAACCATCCTTCTATGATCACTGGTTGTCTTGCAACGATCGTGCAACCGAAGGGCAAAATCGCTAAAATACGGTAATTTCTTTATATAATTACGTATGTAGCGAGGGAGTAAGGGTGGATGTAAGTGGAGTACATCTCAGTTGGTCCACGGCGGCAGTGGCGAGCGGTCATGAGGTAACCCATGCTCCTCCAGTCACTCGTCTCTCTCTCAGAGCCAATATTGCGCCAAAATTGCACTCGGACTTAAGTCGGGCCCCGCCACATAGTCCAAATTTTTAGATACGGACTTAAATCGGGCCCCGATAGACAAGGGTTAAGGCGTGTTGTTTATGGTGAGGAATGGGGCGTTTCTGTATTCGGCTGTCCAGGTTATGAGGAGGGTTGCAGTGGATTTGGCTGGGGCTAATTTGAGTCTGTTTGTAATGCACCAGTCATGTAGTGTGTTGAGATAGTGTTGAATATGTGTTGCTGTGTCTTGGTGTGTACATGTGAGTGTTATGTCGTCTGCATAGGATGCTATATTTATTTAGGGTGCATGGGGTGTGGGTATATCATGTGTGTATAGATTGAAGAGTGCGGCCGACAAGCCGGAACCTTGTATGACTGCGTTTGTGAAGTTTCTGAGGTTAGATGCCTGACCGGCAAATTATACATGTGCCTATTTGCCTGATAGGTAATTGGCCAGCCACCTTTTTGTTTTGCTTGTATGTTTGTGTTGTAGATTTTGTTTGTTAGGTTTGGCGGGGGATGGCATCGAAGGCTTTACTTATGTTGAGTACGGCAAGTAGTGATCTCTGTGGTGGTCTAGCTGAGTTGATGCCGTCAAAACCATTGCGTAAGGTCTGTAAGAAGAGGGTTTGTGGAGTGTAGTGTGTTACGCTGGCCAGCTTGCCAGAATGTACTCATACTCGCTAGCGCTCGTCAGGGCAGTGAAATGGGCTATAATAATCGTAGAACGATGTTCTTTCTTTCTTAGTGTTCATGTTGTCACAGACAGATCAGTGGTGGTCTTTATTCTTGTCTGTGACACTTGGAAGTATTTTATATCATTGATAGAGTATAAGATATGTAGAGTGAATTGCAAGGAGAGAGAGCGAGAAGGGGCAGCGAGGTGGTAGTGTGTGCAGTGTGTGTGTATGTGCGTGTGCATCCCTCGCTTGGGCTGTGCCACCCACTCGTGATTGGCCGGCGGGCCTGACGCGTCATATGACGCCTGCTCTTCATGATGTAGTTGTCTGTGATTGGAGGCCGCTGTCCTAGTAAGGTGGTGCGGGCATCCTTCCTGTGTGTCTTTTCAGAGGTTGGTATGCTGTGCTTGGTCCTAGACATCCCTTGCAATCTGTCCCCAATCTAACCCTCTTTACTACGGTTTCTCTCTCTGAACTTCTTCCTTTCCATACTTCTTGTCTTTATTCAATTACTTATCCCTTCTGGTTCTGCATACGACTTCCATAGTCGGCCAGTCGTATTACCAGCACCAGTTCTCACATATATGTTTTGCACTAGCTTTAGGGATTATTAGAGTCATAGTCACATGGTATCATAGTATTTGGGTGCTTCTAATTATTGAGTTGTTCTTTCCTACTATTTAATGCTAGACAGTGGAGGGTATCCTTGGTCGTTGTCTGAGTTATCTATGTGGCAAGTCAGAGCCTGTATGACTTTGACGGAGCTAGGTAGCCTGTAACCCTTGTGTATATTTTTCCTTGGCGAGTGTAGCAGCATACAAGCGAAGGGCTTTTGCCTACTCTTGCTCGTATGCTTGCTACCTCATTTTGTTGACCTTTGTGGAGCACAAGGGTAAGACCAGATACTTGAGATCTGGACTTACCAAGAGAGCCTCCTAGTCACTTAACGTAACATAGGGGAAATCTGTTCAAGGGGAGACAGTAGGCTACGAGCATGCTTGCGCTCTGCCTAGGTTCCTTGTACCTTTTATGCCACTGCTAGACTTTATTTGTGAGAAAGACAGCCTTGTGTTTATTAACTTTAATTGCGTATGCTTTAGGATTTATTCACGCCTTATTTTAGCCTAGGTTGATGCATAGTGCACAACCCAGTTTGGCTGTTACGTTGGCTAAGGAAGTACTGTTTTGAGTGGCTATTATTAGTGCTGTCACAGAGTTGTTACACTCCCTTGTTTTATATATATGTATCCTACTTGTTAGTGTATTTAAGATACATGCTTTGGTGTCCTGCCCTTGCATTATTTCTGTTCTATATTCGACGAGCATCTTAAAGCATCAGACGTTTTCAGAAGATTCCATATCTGTTTGCTGTAGGACTAGACTTCCAGTGTTTTCATAGAGCATTGAAGAGTTTAGTGTTGAGTTCAGACTCACACTAAAGTAAACGTAAGCATATACTCCTTTATTTAATCTTGTTATAGTTTATTTAAGCATTGTTATTACTTGAGAGCATTTTATTAACGTAAAGTACTCCTGTTGTGAGTAGGCTTTGCCGTGACCGGAAAGCCTTTGTAGAAGTGCACTAAACCCAGTTAATTGATACCCCGTTATCCAGTAGATTAACTCTGGAGGGTTTAAGTGTTTTGTTCACAGGCTTAATAGTTCGAGGGTTTGGAATTAGCGTACCGTTGTTGCAGATATAGCCTATCTTCTAGTCCAATATTAAGTGCCCTTGTTTATTTCGTAGTGCCGGTCGTAACAAGTGGCCTGTAGCCAAGTTGTGTTGGAGCTACGGGTAATGCTTGTATGGTCAGTTGTAGTACGAGTCTTTCTGAGACTTTGGAGGGGGTGCAAAGGAGTGTGATGCGGCTGTGTGAGGAAGGTAACATGTTGTTGGGTTTGGGGAATGCTTCCAGATGTCTGGTATTGCGTTGTGTGAATAACTGTAGTGTGAAATGTTGGTGAGTGCTTGTATGCCTTGTGGTTCTAGGTGTCTGAGGTGTATGTTACTTATGGTGTCTGGACCACAGGTGAGTGAGTGCTTGAGATTGTTGATGATGTGCATTGTCTGGTTGTAGGTGAAAAGTGCATATTCAGGGTCTGTGGGGAATTGTATCTTGCGTCAAATGATACGTCGGACGTCATGATGGGGGTTTAGGTGGCTGACCTGAGAGAAGTGATTAATGAGAGTGTTTGCTTGTTGTTTGTATGAAGGCATAGAGTCTGTTGTTGTGATTGCGGCATGTGATTGTGTTGTGTTGCTGTTGGAAAGTGTAATGCCGTTTAATGTTTTGTAAAGTTTTCGGGGTCTGTTTTGTGATCAAGTGTCTAAAGGTAATTATTCCAATTTAGTGTGTGTTGTTCTAGTGTTGTGTTGTTTGTTAATATGTGTGTTGAGTGCTTGGATTTGGTGTGAGGTGTCCTGTGTGTGGGGAGCTGGGGAGTGTTTTACTGTGTGTTGTTGTCTGATGAGGTTTTGAATTTCTGTTGTGAAGTTGAGTTTGTGTCTTTTTCTGTTACCTCTTGGAATGTGTTTCTTGTCTGCATTTTGGATAATTGTGTTGAAATTGTGAACAGCATTCTTGATGTTAGTGATGGGTGACTGTTTAGGGTTTCAAGGTAATGTTCTGTCTCATTTGTGAAAGCTTCCCAGTTGGCTCTTTTATAGTTAGTGTATGTGTATCTGTGGCCAGCTGGGGTGAGTCTGGTTTTGGTGGTGATAATGATCGGGAGGTGGTCAGAACCTAAGGCTTTGACCACTCTCCAGGATGCTGTGGGGCGAGTTTTGGGGAGCAAAATATGATATCTGGAGATGATGGGAGGAAGAGGTCTTTATGGGGAACTTTTAGACAAAGTAGAAAAGAAAACCTTCCATCTCATTAGCTCACGTCCACTCACCAATTATCTGCAGTCTCTCTCTCGTCGCCGCAATGTTGCATCTCTCTCATTATTCTACTGCTATTACAATAATCAGCGTTCCTTAGAGCTCTTTCAGTGTATACCACTCCCTCTTTGTAGAGCACTTAGCACCCTTGTTGCAACACAATCCCACCCCTACTCTGTGCAACTCTACAACCCAAGAGTGAAATGCTATTCTCAATCTTTCTACTATTCAACAGCTGAGCTCTGGATCTCTCTCACAGAATCAGTCTTTCCTTCATCCTATGACATAAATTATCTAAAACTCCATGTGTCCAGGCATTTTGGCTTGAACGTCCCTTAATTTTGGACCTGTCACTCTTTCAACTCTAGTGGAGGCACTAGTCACAGGCAGTTCTGCCTTTTGTCTCCCTCACTCATATAGAAATATAAATAAATTAGTTTGTTGATGGGTGTCGTTATGGATGTAAAGGTTGTCTGATTGGCGTTGTAGAACCAGCGCTCTGTCTGTGTCAGGGCTATCGACAAACCAGGGTGACGTCTTGGCATTGAAGTCACCACCCAGGGTGATGTGTGGTGTTTGTGATCTGTTCAAATTGTGGTCTGTAGTTGTTGTGTACTGTAGGGGATGTTTGGGATGTTGGCATTCTTGCCAGTGCTTATTTTGATGGATTGTATTTCTGTTGCGTTATCATGTGGGGGGAGGAGGGATTTGGTATACGCACTAGGGTATGTGAAGTTTGTTGTTGTATGCACCAGGGTGATGAGTCCACCGCTGCTGCCGTCGGCCCAGCCTTGTCTGATGGTGGCCTAGTTACAGTATGTATCTATTGCTGGACGCCGTGATCACCGAAGGGATGGCCACGAACGAAAAGGCCCCCTGCACCTCTGTCCCCAGTCAGTCGATGCCCCTCCTCCCATCCAGCACGGCCATCACTCATATACTTCATCACTCCATCCTTCCACCTCTCATTCGGTTTACCTCTCCCACTCTGTCCTTCCACCTCACTCCTGTACACTCTCTTAGTCATTCTCTCGCTTCCCATATGTTCCACATGGCCAAACCATCTCAAGGTGTTCCTTTTCACAATTTTCAGCACATCTGCCATCCACACCACACCTCTCTCATATTTCTTCATTCGTCTGTCTATCCCTCCATGTAACTCCGCACACACTTCCTAGATAACTCATTTCCACCCCTCTCACTCTTGATTTGAGTCTCTTCACCAACGTCTATGTTTCGCTCCTGTAAGTCAATGTCGGGATTACCACACTGTCATGCAAGGACATCTTTACTTCAATGCTGACCACCCTATTTCTTGTTACTGCTTTCAACATTCCTACAACCCTCTTCCCCTGTTGCACCCTCTCCCACACTTCTTCATCCATACTCCCATCTTTTCTCAACACACTGCCTAGATACTTGAATGATCTGACATTCTCCATAGCCTGACCGTTCAACTTTACCTCACACTCTGTGGCAGAAACCCTTTCAAAGACCCTAACCTTGCTCTTCCCCGCATTTACCCTCAGATTCCGTTTTTCACACACTTTTCCAAACATGTTTACCAGTCCCTGCAAATCCCATTCACTATCGCTCATCAGAACTGTATCATCAGCAAACAGCAGTACAGGCAACTTCCACTTGTTTCCCTCCCTTATCAGAGATACACCAACATCCACTGCTTTTCCTTGCATTTCTTTCATGACTCCATTCATGTGTATATTGAAGATCCATGGGGACATCACACACCCTTGCTTCAACCCAACATTCAGATCAAAGAACTCGCTCTGCTCATTCTCCACACGTACTGATGCCTTTGCACCCTCATACATGCTCTTCACTGCTTTCAGCAACTTGCCGTCTGATCCGTGTATTCTCAGTACTTTACACAAACCTTCTCTATCAACTCTGGCATATGCTTTCTCCAAGTCCATAAAGGCAGCATGTAACTTATATACGATCTCCAGATATTTCTCGAAATGGAGATGGTGATGGTGGTGAAGTCATGAAATGTAGGTGTTTATTATTTTTGTGTTGTGCAGAACTTTGTTTCTTATAAAGATGGCAATGTGTATGTTGTGTTGTTTGATGAAGTGTGAGAGTTCGTGTTTCTTTGTGTTAATGCCATCTATGTATAATTTTTTTTTTTTATGTTGTGTGTTCGGTGTATGTTGGGTGCTGCTGCACGGTGATAAGGTGGGGTGAGGGTGAGGGAGAGGAGGAAGGAGATGGGTGAGGTGGTGATGGGGATAGGGATTGAGATACTGGAAATGAGGGTATGGATGGATTAGGTTGGGATGGGATGTGAGGGGTTCAGGATGTGGATGTTACGGAAAGGATTGGAGGGTTGAAAAGGAGAGGTGTGGGGGGTGTTGTATTGTCAACTGTGCAAGCACACATGACGCCGTCCGCATCAGGCGAGGAAGGACAGCAGGTACTATTGCCACAAGTGTAACATTGCGCTGTGTGTGACTCTTTGCTCTGCCTAGTACCACACCCACTAACACTTCTAATGGAGAGATGCAAGAATGTATATCGAACAATGTTAATAGTGTGTCTTATTATAATAGAGTTGGGATGGAAATACATAGTAAAAAGAAAAACTAAAAATATTAACTTGCGTACACGAACCATTACACAAGTGTAACATGCCATTAATACTTGTTATACACAATGTACTATTGTGGACATAAGTCCTGCTACACCTGCCTGACAGGAAATCGCGAATTGTGTTGGTGACAGTGTCTCAGTTGTAAATTACTTAAATAACATAGATGGTTAATAAACTCCAACATTTGAATGAATTATCAAGCTTTATAAAAGTTACGAAACCTCGACCCGCCTCGGAGTCCCCAGGGGGGGTGGGGGGGGACCAGAAATGCCCCCATCAGTCTGTCCCCTGGTAACGACTTGCCAAAATGATCTGGACCACCACCTTCTACTCTTACTATTAAGTTCTGTAACAATCGTGGCCTTTCCTCTAACTTCCACTCTATGGAACACTCCCTCTCCTCTGCCAACCCTGATCTTCTCTTTTTCACCGAGACACAGTTATCTGAGACTACTGACAGCAAACCCTTCTCTTTATCCTCTGTTACGACCGGGGCTACGAATAAAATAAGGGCACTTAAAGATTGGACTAGTAATAGGGCACTATGCAACAACGGTACGCTAGATCCAAACCCTTGAACTTATATTCCGGCGAACAAAACACTTATACCCTCCAGAGTTAATCTGCGATAGCGGGGTATCCTTAACTGGGCATAAATGTACTCTACTTCAGGCTAACCCACACTGGTAAAGCCTGATAACAAACAAGATGCAAGTTACGTTAAAATGCATAAAAAGGAATCTATGGAAAGATCAATTAAATCACTGCAAGATGTAATACAATAAAAAGATGCTTAAATACAGTTACTTTAAACAACAATAAACTCTTCACTCCTATCTGAAAGTAAGTGAAATATAGTCCTACAGCATATACCTGGAAACTTCTGAAGAAAGTCTGATGCTCGTAAGATGTTCGTATCTAATCTTGAACTATATAAAGGCAGGAGGCAGGACACAACACGTGTAAATCGAATACACTAAAATATAGGACATATAATGTTAACTGACACGAGAATACTATAAATGCGCAACGGTAGCAATGTTCGACGCTAAAAGAAGTACTTCCTCATCAACGAAACAGTCTGCTATGGTTGTGCAACTCAACAACAATCTAGACTAATAAATGCTGTGAATAATAATACGTACCTATCAAAGAGCTTATTTTAAATACAAATAAGTGTCTACTCGGTTAATAAAGTCTAGCTGGGATACTCTAGGTAAGGAATTGTGGTTGAGCAAGACAGGCTCGTAGCCTAGCGATGTCCTTAAGACTGCATCCTTTAAGTTACGTTAATTGACTAGGGTGCTCTCCTGATAGATCCAGATCACAAGTATCTGTTTCTACCCTGGTGACCCTCTAAAGACAAGCAAAGAGGCAGCAAAGTGTGGAACTGGAACAGGCCAAAACCCTCAGTCAACACAATGCTGCACTCGTAAAGGACGCAACCAAAAAGACAACACAGGCTACCACAGGACCGGTCGAAGTCGTGTAGGTATAAGCAAACCATACACACATCGGAGACAACGACTACAGTTACCTTATCCCAGTCTAGCATTAAATAAAAGAGCAGAAATACTAAATCAATAATGGAGACACACTGACTTCTTAACCTATACTAACTAAGAACCCTCAAAACCTATTCTAAGTACATGTAAATATCTCTGAGGACGGCGCATGCAATACAATTGGCCGGCTATGGAAACCGTATGCAGAACCCAAGGGGATAAGTAATTGAATAAAGGCGAGAAGCAATGGAAAAGAAGAAGGTCAGAGAGAGAGACAGTGGTAAAGGGGGGTGATCGGGAGAGAGTATGCAAAGGGATGTTAGAAGCACGCGCGCCTAGCCTGTCCTGACGAGTACAGCTCCTGGGAACCCTCATGTAGGAGGCAAGTTACACAGGAGCCCGCAAAGGTGCGATGGTCGGCCAATCACGAGCCGAGACGTCACAAGACAGCACGTGTCACGTGACACAGCGCCCGCACCTACAGACACTCACTACCATCTCGCTCTGAAAGTCTCTCTCATTCCCACGCTGGTACTATCACTACTATTGATATAAAATACACCCCGTTGTCACAGACGAAAACAAAGACCACCACTGGACTGTCTGTGACAATACGATTACAGGGAAAGAATGAACAACATTCTCGGATAACTGTAGCCCATTTCGATGTCCCTGGCGAGCGCTAGTGGCTAACGAGAGGCGATTCTGCCCACGCTGGTAGACGTCACACCTCCTACTATTTCTATTCTCAGTTTCGAGCCAAAGGTGGATGTTGCATCTATGTATGCAACAATCTTGCTTTCTCTTGTGTTCCCAACTTAGACTCTTCTGAATTATCAACTCTCTGGCTAAAGCTTTCTAGTCACTCTCAAACTAAATATTTCTGTGCTGTCTATCTCTCCCCTAATTCTACTAACCATCCATCATTCTTTGACTATCTATCTTCTAAAGTGGAACACATTCTATCCATCTATCCTTTTGCAGAAATCTCCATTCTAGAAGATTTCAATGTTCACCACCACCAATGGCTTTCGTCTGTTTCAACTGACCAACCTTGTGAACAAGCCTAAATCTTTTCTATCTTAAACGACCTAGAGCAGTTAGTCCAGCAACCCACCCATATCTTGGATTGCTTCGGAGATCGGCCCAACATTCTTGACTTATTTCTAACCTCTAACCCTTCTGCTTATACTGTAAATCTTCTCTCTCCTTTGGTCTCATCCGACCATAAACTAATATCTGTCACCTGTCCTATCTCTCCAGTACGGCCACCCGATCCTCCCAACCGGCGGCGCTTGTGGCACTTTGGCGCTGCCGACTGGGAGGCTCTTTGGCAGTACTTCTTTGATTTCCCATGGAATAACTTTTGCTTCCACTGCCGGGGACTCTCGGAGAGTGTTGAATGCATTACCGAGGTAATCCTCTCAGGCATGGAAGCATACAGTCCATTTTCTTTCTCTCAGTCTAATGCAAAACAAATCATTGTTTATTCACGCTTGTTCTACTGCTGTCCGCAACAAGAAGGAACCATTCAAACGATACCGACGCCTTAAGACTCAAGAATCCCTTTCTTACTATGTTTCTGCCCGGAATCAAGCCAAATCTGTTCTTCGACTTGCCAAACACTCTTTCATCAATAATAAAATATGCACTGAACTATCCAACTCTAGCTCTTCCCAAGCTTTCTGGCATCTAGCCAAAAACCTCTCCAACAATTTTTCTTCCTCGTCTTTCCCTCCCCTTTTCCACTCTGTTGGCATAACCATAATTTCTTCCTCTGACAAAGCTGAACTCTTCACTCAAAACTCCACCTTGCTAGAAACTCCACCTTGGATGATTCCAGTGCTATTCCTCCCTCTCCACCCCCCTCTTCCCTACTTATGCCTAATATTCTAATCTCTTCTAAAGATGTATTTTCTACCCTCTCTTGGCTTAATACTAAGAGCGCGTACGGTCCGGATGGTGTTCCTCCTGTTGTACTAAAAAACTGTGCTTCCGTACTGACTCCCTGCCTAGGCAAACTCTTTCGTCTCTGACTCTCCTCTAACGGCTTCCCTTCTTGCTGGAAGCTTGCTCTCATTCAACCTGTCCCAAAGAAGCGTGACTGCTCTCAACCCTCCAACTATCGTCCAATTGCTCTCACCTCTTGTATCTCTAAAGTTTTGAAACTATTCTTGATTCCAAATTTCTTAAGCATTTCTCTTCTCATAATCTACTCTCAGATCGCCAGTATGGCTTCCTTTGAGGTCGCTCTACTGGTGATCTTCTTGCATATCTTACTAACTCTTGGTCATCCTCCTTTTGGACTTCGGTGAGACCTTTTTTATTGCACTAGACATATCGAAGACCTTCGATTGTCTGACACAAATCTTTAATTTCTAAACTACCCTCCTTTGGTTTCTATCCCTCCATCTGTGCCTTTGACTCTAATTGCCTTTCCGGCTGTTCCATAACTGCGGTTGTGCTTGGCCATCGCTCACTTCCTCTTCCTATCAACTCCAGTGTTCCTCAGGGCTCTGTCCTATCTCCCGTCCTCTTTCTAATTTTCATAAATGATCTTCTCAACTGTACCTCCAGTCCCATTCATTCATACGCAGACGACTCTACCTTATACTACTCAATTTGTTTACCTGAACACACCAGCAAGCATTCCCTCAAAGACAAACGTAATGAAGCCATGCAACACTTATCTCCTGATCTAACTACTATTTCCAATTGAGGCAGAGAAAACCTTGTTACCTTTTATGCTTCCAAAACCCAATGTCTTAATCTTACTACCCGTTCAGAACCCCCAGAGAACTAACCCTTACACTTCAACAATACAAAAATCAATCCTTCATCTTCTCTCAATATTCTTGGTGTCTCTTTTTCTTCTGCTCTCATTAAGAAGGACTATATTACCAGTCTTGCTAAGGCAGCCTCCCAGAAGCTGGGTGTGCTCAACCGCCTTAGGGGGTTCTTTACCCCTGCACAGCTTCTTGCTCTGTACAGGGGCATAGTGCGTCCTTGTATTGAGTATTGTTCACATGTGTGGGGAGGATCCTCTCACACCGCACTCCAAGACAAAGTAGAAAGGAAAGCCTTTCGTATTATTAATTCCCTCCCACTCTCCAACTCTCTACAATCTCTCTTTCTGCACCGCAATGTTGCATCTCTCTCACTATTCTTTTGCTACTATAATAATCAATGTTCCTCAGAGCTTTCCCAGTGTATACCACCTCCTCTACGTAGGGTACGTAGTACCCGTCTTGCACTACAATCCCACCCCTACTCTGCTCAACTGCCTGTAGTTTTTTTTTAACCCTGCTCAGCTTCTTGCTCTGTACAGGGGCACAGTGCGCCCTTTTATTGAGTATCGTTCACATTTGTGGGGAGGCTATTCCCACACCGCACTCCTATTACTCGTATCATTAACTCCCGTAGTCCCATCCACTCACCAACTCTCTGCAGTCTCTCTCTCTCCGCCGCAATGTTGCATCTCTCTCGCTTTTCTATCGCCACTACAATAATCAGTGTTCCTCAGAGCTTTCCCAGTGTATACCACCCCCTCTACGTAGGGTACGCAGTATCCGTCTTGCAATGCAATACCACTCTCCAAACCATGAGTGAAACGTTATTCTCAGTCTTTCTTCTACTCAACTGCTAAGCTCTGGAACTCTCTCCCAGAGTCAGTCTTTCCCTCTTCCTATTACTTAGATTGCTTCAAACTCCGTGTGTCCAGGCATTTTGGCTCGAACATCCCTTGATTTTGACCCTGTTGCTCTTTCAACTCTCGGGGAGACACTCGATACAGGCAGTCCTGCCTTTTGTCTCCCTCACTCACATAGAAAAAACAAAACAATAAACATCTTGTTTAACCCTTCTTAATACCACAGCTCCTTCCTTATAATAAATATAGGTAAATTAAAATTATACCCAACCCTGGTACGGAAGGTTGTTAATCCCAGAGGGAGCAGCACTCGTTGAGGCAGTTGAAAGACACCAAATATCTTCAATCAAGAAAATAAAATACAAGTATGTGTAATTTAATGTCACATTAATGTGTGTGGTCGTGTGTTCGAGTTAACCAGTTAAAAATATGAATAGATAAGTGTAAGCGTACCGTAGTTAAGAGGGAGGTGGGTTGACAGACTAGTATTGAGAATAAATACGTAATCATATATTTAACCTTTAATATTCAATGCATTGAATCAAGGAACTCATTTTATATGTGAGTCAATTTTATTTTTAATAGTGCTCTATAAAAAACTTTAACAGTGAAATACATGCTTACTCCAGATATTGGGATATATGGGCTTAATTAATCATAACTTAGTTGATACATGAGAATGTAAAAGTATCATCAAGTCTCAATTGTATCTGACTTAGATAACATACTATGGTTAACCATGGCCAACCCCGAGAACCTATCAAGCACAGAAAATATAGCATGTGTTTATACAATTACAGAGTGTCAGCACAATAAAACATGTTTCAGGTCCTCTTTTGGGTTTTATGTGAGAGTATAGAAAATGGTGTGATTTTGTGACTAAAAAGTACCTCTCCTTTCTTTCTTCCAGACCGTGTACTTCCTTAAGTATAGGATATTCAGGTCCTAGGAGGGAGTTGCCCATTTATCCGGCCTTCATCCTACAAAGTATCAGCCAAATTGGTCGGTAATTGTTTTTTATTTAATATTTTTAGTGAACCCAACTTTTTTGGCTCACAAGTTTTGAAAAACAGTGCCTCGAACCCAATCTAGTCAGGGAATCTACACTACAACTGTGATAAACGCTTGTCCGATAATTAATGTATCTGTAATATTAAGGCCTTTTGGGCAGCAATAAAGCATTAGAAATATTTTGTTTTATTATTTTCCCTATTGGGGTCTGTCTGACCCCGTTTCACCTATTGGTTTCGTTTTTTTGAGGTTTCCCCTTCTAGGGTTTTATACTTCGATATTCGAAGGATCACAAAACTTGTGCTAGGTTTATATAAAATGACACACATGAACTATGTAACATATTGCTATATTAAAGATATGTTATTCCATTTTAGAAAGAAGATTTGGAAAGCATGCATAACAATACATAGATTCGATGATAGAGGGAGAAATGAAAGACAGGAAGGAGAGAGAGGTTATCGTGATATTTATCATCCTGTGGTTATAGTCAGGGCCCTGGTTATAGTCACAGTGGTGGAAAAAATCCATGGGGAGGGGCTTGCAGGCGTGACACAGGAAAGAAAGATGAAGTGAGGGCTTGGCCATAGAGTAGAGAACTAGAGGCCAAAGCGTGACGTCACAAATCTGAAAATAGTGATCCGCGCATTCAAGAGATGGCAGCACAATCGCAAAATAAAATGGGAGGGTCCCTATTAATTCATAATAATCATTACCTTGTACTAATAACGCTATTGATAATCAATTCAACGTTATCAAGAGACTGTAAACATGACAGAGTTCAAAAGACATAAGTAAAGGCTACTGTAAAGGCCAGATCATTTTGAAATTGTCGTCATTATGAGGAGGATCACAGTAAAGTCTCTTCACCCCCCCCCCCCCCCCCCCCCCACACCCACACACACCATTTTTGTTGTAAGAATGAGGAGTAACGGGAGTTGCCAATGTCAAACAGGCTGGGACAAAATATCCCTAGATGTCATAAGTATGACCTACATAATTATGTATTTCGTGTAAATGTCCAGTTTTAGTGCAACTTTACAAATTAACATCTACGTCGGGTAGATGGGACTCGTCAACCTTGGTCAGCATCCTGCCTAAATCCTTATACAAATTACCGAAGAGCGGCATGCTCATCGGTGCCACTTGCTCGTGGCGAACTCTACAATAGATACAATAGATAGATAACATGTAACTAATAATATATTTCAAAATTACATTTTCATTCTTGTTGTTTTGCTTGGAGGTATACAGCTTGCATCATATATAAGTATTTTTATAGTGTATATGTATAATAATTTGTTTCCTCTTGCTTATATAAATCTATTTTATTTTAAATAATTTACAAGTGTTTTTAGCAACATTAATTCACTCCTAAAGACGATCCCTCTTTAATCTAATGCCCCCTCATTTTGCGGACTTTCCCTAACGGTGGTAACACTGCAGACAAACCACGTGCGCAGATATCAAAGAGTATTTCTATCTATCTATCTATCTATTCTATCTATATGCTCAGGCCCAATCCCCATTTTGGGGGTAGCCGACTCAAAACAGAGCAAGAACAGGGAAAACACAAAAACAACATAAAACAACAAATAAACACAGATACAAAGCACAATCTCACACACATCCAGGTCACCCAGGAGAAGACCCAGAGACCAGGGTTACCAAGGTCGCTCCAGCACTCCCCCGGCCCCCGACCACCCGGAGAGGTTCGGATCTCGGCAGGCAGACATGCAGCGGAGCCAAAGCCACAAGCCCTCCCACCACACTTCCAGGCGCACCCTTTATATTAATCGTCTCCCCGGGCCAGGCGCCTGATGGACTATTATCTAGTCCAACTTGCGCCCGACCCCTTACTCCAAATGTCCACGTGTTCATTCAACTATTCACAAGCATTCTCCATTCACTCCTGTCCACCACCACTTCCCCTGCCTGATCTATAGTCATTCCTCTATCATCCAAAGCCTTTCTTACACAGCAGTCTCTCCATCTCAATGGGGGTCTTCATGCCCTTCTATCTCCCCTTGTACCTGACTCACATATTCTCTTTGTAAGCCTTTCATCTCCCATTCGTTTAACATGACCATACCAGCTCAGCACACACTTTCCTACTAAACCCAATCCTCTTCCCATAGTTCTCCTTTTCACCTCCCTCACCACACCATCCATAAACATATTAAACAGCCATGGTGACATTACACAACCCTGTTGCAAACCTACCTTTACCTCAAACCATTCACTCAACTCACCATTTCCTACTCTCACACATGCTCTGCTCCCTTCATAAAAACTCTTAACTGCTTCTAACAAATTTCCTCCTATTTCATAAGTCCTTAACACCTTTCACATTGCTTCACGGTCCACACGATCATACGCTTTTTCCAAGTCCATAAAAGCCCAAAATATCTCCTTATGCTTCTCTAAATACTTCTCGCATAACTGTCTTACTGCAAACATCTGATTCACGCACCCTCTTCCCCTCCTAAACCCGCACTGTTCTTCTCCTATTGCAACTTCCGTACACTTTATTATCCTCTCTATCAACACCCTGCCATACAGCTTTCCAACCACTGACAATAAACTAATACCTCTATAACTTGAACACTCCTGCCGATCTCCCTTCCCCTTGTACAACGGCACAATACATGCACTCTTCCAGTCTATTGGTACCATTGACACAGCAAAGCACACATTGAAAAGTCTCACCAACCAATCTATTATCACATCTCCACCCTTCTTTATACACTCCACAGCAATACCATCCAAACCTTCTGCTTTTCCCGCTCTCATTTGTTTCACTGCTTCTTTCACCTCATTTTCCTCAATCCTTTCATTCATTCCCTGCCACCTGGGTGGCCTGGGTAACCTATCTCCATCCACCTCTGCTTCTCTTCCATCTCTTGTATTTAACAAAGATTCAAAATACCTGGCATATCTTTTCCTCACTTCAACTGGTTCCACTAGTAATTCTCCATTTTCATCTTTCACTAACTCTTCCCTCTTTTGTCCTCCTTTCCTTACTTTATTTACCTCCTTCCAGAACATCTTCTTTCGTTTTTCAAAATTCTCACTCAGCCTTTGACCCCACCTTTCGTTTGCATCTTTTTTCGCTTCTCTAATTTTCCGTTTTGCCTCTCTCCTTTTCTCCTTGTACTGTACCTCTCCCATACCTCAACACTACCATCCTGTAAAACCCACTCAAAACACTGTCTCTTCTCCTCAACTGACTGTCTCACCGTATCATTCCACCACTCGCTTCCCTTCCTGATACCTCTGCCTCCTACTTTCCTTTTGGCGCATACTACCTCTGCACTTGCTTTCACTCCTTCCTTAAACTGTTGCCATTCAACCTATACTTCTCTCTCTTCCATCTCTCTCACTTCCATCCACTTTTCATTTAGTCTTTCCTTGTACTCCCTCTCTTTTTCACTATTCTCTAACTCACTAACTTTTATTACCTCTCTTACTTCACGCTTGTCTCTTATTCTCCTGTATCTCTTAACTCTTAGCTTTCCCTCCACCAGGTAATGATCTGACATACCCTCCGCCTCACCTCTCATCACATTCACATCCAGCAGTCTACACAATCTTTCCCTTGTCACCAGCACATAATCCATCAATGCCCTCTCTACAATCTCTCCCCTCACAAGTCTATGCCAGGTGTACTTGTGTATACGCCTTTTTTTTAAGAACGTATTACCTACACTCAATCTACACTCTTCACATACATTTGTCAGTCTTTCTCCACTCTCGTTTACACCATCCACACCAAAACTGCCGATGACTCCCTCAACAGGCTCATTTCCTTCCCTAGCATTTAGGTCCCCTAAAACTATAACATTTTCATTTTCATCAAACCCTTAACGAGTATTTAATAAGGAATATCCTCAGGGGCCTTTTGCTTATAATATTATGCCTCACGATTGTGATAGTGCTGACGATAGTTCATGCTCGGAAATGAACACTTTCTCCTCTTTCCTTTAATTATCTTTGGGCTTGGCTGAGAGTGGGTGGAAGAGTGGGGAAGGAGTAGGGGTGGGGGTGTGCAGCAATGTTACCAACACAATTCGTGATTCTCTACTGGGCAGGTGTAGCAGGACTTATGTCCACAATAGTACATAATTGAGTGAGACAGGAAACTGGAAGTGCAATAATTGACCTCAAAACAATTTATAAAACAAGCATATACTACTCCAAAAACGTTATTACTTGTACAATAGTGAAAGCGGTGAACTGTTGAAAAAGTCTCCACTTACCAACTATCGCCTCCAAAATAAGCACTGAGATGACCAATATCTCACACAGTGAGTATTATTGTTACGGTTTTCCGTCATTCCTTCACATTTAGTATCCATTAAGCCAAAACATATTAAAATATATACTGTAAATGTATACAAATAAGTCCGGTACTGGCTACATCGAGCCATTGAAATAATGGCGACAGCGAGTCGGTTAATTGACGGATTATAGTAATGATTCAATTAATTAGTAACTTCCACAAATATTTTTCTTATATAAACATATTGCCAGTAGTTAGCATGTAATTCTGTGAAAAACAAAAGGTGAATTTGCATTATATAAGTCTTCTTTGGCGATTCTGTATTTTGCATTGGCTCCATCCCATCATTATTCTGTTATCTTGTTTCAACCTTCTTTTAATTCCGATATTTACCACTAAATAAGTGTTATCATACTTTTGACAGTTGTAGCATACAGCCTTTCTTTTAGTCCATGCCCTGATAAAGTAATACATTGAACATACTCAGGGCGTTCATATAATTACGTGCTTAGGGTCACCTTAAAAAATCACAAACCATCTCATCTTTATCATAAGTCGCCTCCTGACAAAAACACGATATTTTTTATTAGCGATATCGACTAACTACATTGAATGTAATCGATGTGGATATGCAAAACAACAAAGGAAGCTTGACTAACATAATACAGCTTAAATATATATGTTATATTATTGTGTGTTTTATAGCTTTCTGTTGTTATTAACAAGTAAATAAGAAATTACGGTAGAAATTAAGGACACAACATATTAAGGCGACTAAGTTGTTTTAGATCCTCCTAATTTGGCGTTCGTTAATTCAGGGCTCTCAGCTATTTGGTAAAAGCCACCTTTCAAGTCATCACATGGCAGCACCGTGTCTCCTCTGATTGACTCAGTTAAGCTTAAAGGTTGTGTTCTGTTTCCACAATTTATCAATGTTTCTCTCAAGTAAAACTAGAAATATAAAGCTAGACAAAAATGTAACCTTTGTTTTTGTGCATGATTATCTGTAGTAGATGGATATTTTATTTTATTAAGAGTAGTAAGTAAAAGATTCGTTAACACAAATCATATATTATTAAATCAGTTCGTGTGTCTGTTTGTCTGTGCGTTCTTAAAAGGCGGCCGCAGTTTTGGACCTGGGGAGCTGAAACTTTGCATGTGGGTGTCAATTGACCTGGGTCAGGTCATAGAGGGGGCGAGGCCACGATCGGAGGTCGTTTCGAGGCCGAAATTGAAAAAAAAAGAATGAAAAAAATGGCCGTTTGGGGCAGAAGGAGGCCTCCGATCGAAAAGGTGTATGGAACGAAAGTTGTTCGCAACCCCACAAAATGGGGGTACGGATGAGGTCAGATCCAAAATCGGAGGTCATTTAGCGGCCGAAATCCAGGTCGCCGTTTAATGAGGCACAGGGAGGTCGAGGCCGGTGATTATGGTAGTAGTAGTATTGTGATGATTGTGGTAGTAGTGATTGATGATGGTGATTATGGTAGTAGTAGTGATGGTGATTATGGTGATTACCCGGGCAATGCCGGGTACCCCTGCTAGTAATCTATATTATTAAATCAGTTCGTGTGTCGGTTTGTCTGTGTTCTTAATAGGCGGCCGCAGTTTTGGACCTGGGGAGCTGAAACTTTGCATGTTTGTGTCAATTGACCTGGGTCAGGTCATAGGGGGGACGAGGCCACGATCGGAGGTCGTTTCGAGGCCGAAATTGAAAACAATGACAAAAAGTGGCCGTTTGGGGCAGAAGGAGGCCTCCGATCGAAAAGGTGTATGGAACGAAAGTTGTTCGCAGCCCCCCATAATGGGGGTACAGATGAGGTCAGATCCAAAATCGGAAGTCATTTAGCGGCCGAAATCGAGGTCGCCGTTTAATGAGGCACAGGGAGGTCGAGGCCGGTGATTATGGTAGTAGTAGTATTGTGATGATTGTCGTGGTAGTGATTGATGATGGTGATTATGGTAGTAGTAGTAGTGTTAGTACCCGGGCAACGCCGGGTACCCCTGCTAGTGTTGCTTAAAGCTATGATATATGTTCTTTAACATTCGTTGGAGCCTTGTCATCTTAGAATCTTAAAATTTAATCAGATCAGCTTTGCAGTGACCATAGGGTCGGTGAAATGTCTATATATGTTACACATTATTTGATTTGAAGAGCATTACTTTATGTTAACCCTCTCACGACCATATGATGCAGAGGTTGCCAGATTAGCAATACTAAATACTAAATTGCGTCAAGAACATGAGAGGGTTAATAGTATAATCAGGTATACATCCATCAAGTAGGACTTTTACATTTTGTTCAGGAGATGGCATTCTATTAATCGAAAGAAGAAACATCATACACATTTACTTCACCTGGACCAATAAGGTTCGGTAATATAGGGTGATGAATATACAAATTGTTAGAGATTATTTTCTACCTTCCTTGAAATCTCTAAACTTAGACTGAGAATATTGTTGTCACAACTTCCCTGATGTAAGGCTTTACTGTTGTACGTCTATATATTTGTTTTGTACAACAAATATTTAGCATTGCAAAAGAAACTACATCCGTAATAGTTTATGTGGGCAACTGTACATACACATGATCACATGTTATACAGTATATAATCATGGTTGATCATGGGTTGGTGTTGCAGAATTTGCTTTTGATTGTGAATATATTTAATGCTATCCTAAATTTGATATTCAATCGGGCCTTGTATATTATATGTAAATATTACATTATAGTTGTAAGTTTAATTTTAATTGGCTATGTTGAGGACAAATTATCTTCGTGTTTTGTATTTATATTGTTAGGTAATCAATAACTTTGGTTTAAAGAACTACACCATTCAAAACGCAAATTGAAATTTGAAAGCAAAGCATAAAAGTACAACATGAGCAAAGTTCCGGTCTAGAATGGAGGACGTGGGGCGGAGAAGGAGTAAGACAGTAAGACTGGAAATGTTTTTAGCCAAGAAAACACTGGAAGAGCCATTGTGGCTGGTCGAAGGGGAAGGAACTCTAGAAATCTTTTTAGACGCAGAGTGAGGCACACATTTCTACGACTGTTTTACCATTGAGAAGTATAGCACGTAGAAAATGACGCTACTACAGTAGGTAAGTACTGCTGATTCTTTGGCCATAGGATTAAATAACTGGTATTGGTTTGGCATTAATTCCGCTCCCCAAATTACTACACAGCCTAGAATAATGGAGATGGATGGTTAATGGTGGAGGGGGAAAGGTGGTGAAGAATGGATGTGTAAGACAGGTGGAGTGGTGTATGCTATGGTAGATGGGTGGTAGGAAATATACATTAAACAAATTTAATTTATGGAAATAGTAGCACTGTTACCATCATAATATTTGATTAGTTACGTTGGCAACTTCTAAATTATTTTCTAGTTAATGCTCGATTATAATCAGATAATGATTGACCACGAGGAATGAAAGGCGTATAACTATCTCAACTATTTGACAATCAGAAATCCTTTGTAAGTGTAAGACTATCCTCTAATAGTACAAACTTAAAGGTAATATACATACTTGTATTGAAAGTGTTAAGTTTATGGTGGTATGACTAGTAACTGGAACATAATGCACAGTGTCATCAACACATGAGTGGTGATGCTGCCTGGATGTCTACCAACCAAGTGTTCTCCTTATGTTATAATATCCTCTGCTACCATTAATTTCATTATATTCCACTATGATGAAACCTTTCTTCTTATTATTGGGTGTTTCGATAAACGATTGTTTCAGATTTGGAATGTACAGTCGTATATAAAGCATATTTTGAGTATGCCTTTACTGCATAGAGATCATCGAAGCTGAACAAACTGGTATTGCTGTAAATGATGTGATCGAATCGAAGTGGTTTAATGCAGAGCTATGAAGTAAGACAAATGTGGCTTAAATTGTCTTTGAAAAAATAATAACAAATATATACGGTATATGTATAAATATATGAATAAATAAAACATAATAAATGATAGTGTTATGCCCATGATGAGAATTGCTGCTATGCACACCACCAAAAATATCGGCCCAGAAGGACATAAAAACACCAGAGAGAGAGGCCCAGCGCACCCTTCATGCTGGCAGGCGCCCCCATGTGACCAGACGACAATCAAGGATTTCGTCGGAGGAGGCGTAAACAACAACACCGAGCAATACCATTCTAGTTCAGACAGTATTGAAACCAGCATACGCAGGGATAAAAGAGACTACTACACCCAAACTGGCAGTAGCAAACCAGCTATGTAAGATACTAGCTTCGCTAGGTCCAAAGATTTGAACAATCCCAAGTATGAAACTAGGCATTCTAGGTTCGAAACTAGGGGCCAGGTCACAAGACTGGTGGCAGGTATTGTTGGCGAACAGTGTTTTAGTCAGCCAGCTACATACAAGACTATCCAGTCTGGTCCAAGGACAAACAAGTTGGGTTCGAGACCGACTAGTGCAAAAGATAATAAAAAGATGAGGCTCGATGTTCTACCTATTCTATTGCATGTGGTCAGAGACCTAGCCTAGAAGCTGAGGAACACCAACAGAAGACAGGAAACCCAAGCAAGACGAAATCCAGGCCCAGCCAGAAACAAGTGAAGAAGAGTAGAGATAAAAGTCCAATACACCTACCTACACCAAGAAATATCACTAACTCCCCCTCCGACACCAGGGAAATCATTCAAATACAATTAATAGTTAGTGTGTCTCTGGCTTTAGAGTCCCTTGTTGATTTTCATACTTTTCCCCTTCTGGGAAAACAAAATACACATTTTAACCTTGTGGTTTCCCTGGTTAAATTTCTTAATATTACGAACGGGCATTCAAGTTCGACGTAATATAGAAGGTAAAATAGTTGCGAATTAATTACGAAAGACACCCCAACATCCGTTCGCGCACACCTTATATCTTTAGTAATTCCACAGAGTAATTATTCTTCTATGATTAATTCAATATAGACAATATAGTCAAGAAAACATGAGCTCGTGCGAAGTATAAATATGAATAGTTTCACTAAATGTCGACTCTCATATATACAGTATATTTAAGATAATATTATTACCATTTCCATGTGTACTAATATATCATATACATTAACTTCTACCTGAAAGTTATAGTTTGCTGGCCCAGAGAACCCACAAGTTATAGTTGAGAACCCACAAGTTATAGTTTGCTGGCCCAGAGAACCCACAAGTTATAGTTTGCTGGCCCAGAGAACCCACAAGTTATAGTTTGCTGGCCCAGAGAACCCACAAGTTATAGTTTGCTGGCCCAGAGAACCCACAAGTTATAGTTTGCTGGCCCAGAGAACCCACAAGTTATAGTTTGCTGGCCCAGAGAACCCACAAGTTATAGTTTGCTGGCCCAGAGAACCCACAAGTTATAGTTTGCTGGCCCAGAGAACCCACAAGTTATAGTTTGCTGGCCCAGAGAACCCACAAGTTATAGTTTGCTGGCCCAGAGAACCCACAAGTTAAAATATCTACATACATTAAATACATCCAACCACGTGTACCGTGTACCTACTGTTTTAGGGAATATACATAGAAGAATGCATTTTTTCCTTTTTGCTATAACTAAAGTAAAGTATCATTTCATTAGCTTTGTGACTTGTACCATATTGATACTAAGCTATAACTTTCAATGCTTCCAAAACCCAATTTCTCCATTTATCTACCCGTCAAGAAATCCTTTTTTTTTTTTTTTTTTTTTTTTCCCTATGTGATTGAGGGAGGCAAAAGGTATAACTGCCTATAGCGAGTGCCTCCCCCATAGTTGAAAGAGTGACAGGGCCAAAATCAAGGGACGTTCGAGCCAAAATACCTGGACACACGGAGTTTGAAGCAATTTAAGTCATAGGAAGAGGGAAAGACTGATTCTGGGAGAGAGTTCCAGAGCTCATCTGTTGAGTAGAAGAAAGTTTGAGAGTAACGTTTGTGACGCTTCTGCATAGTAGCCACGTGCGGGCATGCGCGCGCGTCGGCTGCCCAGCCGTTTAGAAACCGGCTGGTGGCAGCCGGTCGGCAGGCTTTTCCTTAGTATATATCCTACGACAACGTAACTAATGTCTGGGATATTCTTATGTTGTTTCACAGCTTGAAGCTGCCCTTATTCTTAACCAACGCATCTTAGTATATTTTATTCTCGATAGTTGATTATTTCATTATAATATATAAGATGTAAGTCTAGTGAGGGCGGGAAGAGACGAGCGGGAGAGAGAGACCGGCTTGGGACGTTGCTTCGCTTGCCAGCTTGGGACGAGCCTGAAGCATTGCCATATGCATTTGATTGCAACGTTAGGCTTAGTTTCGACTCACGCACGGGGTAGAGGATTTTGACCCGGCAACTGTGTTGAGTGTTGCCGAGCCTGGGATGTATTCTGCATGCCTAGGGTGGAGTCCAGACAGATTCAAGACTCAGAGCTCACCTCACTGTCGTACCCTTCGGACCCCCTTGATATCTATCCCTCTCAACCCCACTTAGAAACTTTCTCTCTTACTTTGTATACCTTCCTTCCACTACTTCACCAATCTATTTAATTATCCCATCCCCTTGATAGACCTTATATCTATTATTGTATTAACGACGAGCTCTCAGATAACTAGATAGGATTTTGGGCCTTATGCAGAGATGTAATTGTTAATGAGACCTAGGAAGCTTTTTTGTTGTCTCATATTTGGTGGTTTCATGCTTGCTAGTGTGTTCTTGTGTCAGGTTAGCAGGGGCTAGACCGGAGGGGAGGCTTTTTGCGATCCTTTAAGTAAAGTCTGCTGGTGAGAGTCCTGTGGACCCGCACAACTTTACTAGGATACCCGTGGGAGTCAGGGGGCATTTTCTTGTCTGTGTCCCTGTGTGTCTAGTGTTGTGTTGTGTGAGGGCCCTTGCCTAGTCCACTCAGCACTGCGCTAGCACGTCTTTCTTTTGTTTTAGGGTCGCCAGGAGAGAGTCAGATACTTGGGATCCGAGTCTCTCAAGAGAGCACCCTTTCAATTAGAGTAATTTGGCGCACAGACTTGGGAACGTCCCTAGCAGGTACCTCAGCCCGGGTATCCGAAGCCTATATCCTTCCGGCTAGACCTCTGCCACCTGGCAGATTAACAGCTAGGGGTTTATTATCTCTGAATGCTTGTTATTGTGCCACAGTTTACCGTTTTTGTGAGCATTGTGAGTCAGGGTGTGGCTTAGAGACTCTGTCCGAGCAGGCTTGCCTGACTAAGAGTGAGAAGCACACCTGTATGTGGTTATGTTGCAAGTTGCTGCCTTTATTTAATTATACCTATGCCATTATACACTGTATGGCCTATCACTAGTATTTATTCCTGCTTATGAGTTAAGAGTTCTCTAAATCCGTAACGTACTTTCTTTGCTAAGCATCAGATCCTACAGTAGCCGCATGCAGTTTAGAAACCTGCATCTTGTCTACCTGTACGACGTTTTGAGGACTGTTTGCTTTCACCTTCTTTCACGCAGGGGTGATTAGTTGTATTAATTAACGTAACGTTAAATGTACTTTCTTCTAGTTTGTTATTAAATTGTTTCTGCAATTTAATTCCGTTATATATCTTTTCCTTGAAGCTTTAAGTCAACTTAATTGTGTGATCTTTTATATAGCCTGCTTGACTATCAGCAGTCTATAGTGCGTGCACCCTGTAACCGAGTCATAGGATACCTCGTTGTCCAGGCAGGACTCTTGACGGTTTAGGGTGGTTTGTTGCCTGGGTTTATATATAAGGGTTGGATCTAGCGTTTTCCGTTGTTGCTTGTTGCCGTATACCTAGTCCAATAGAAAGAGCCCAGTGTTTATATATCCCAGGACGTAACAAATGGCGACCTTGCATAGGATTTACTGAACAGAGGAATTTAGTGGTCATTTGTTTTGAGATTCCTTATGATTAAAGGAATACAGTGGACATAGAGTTATTTTTTTGGAGCAACCAATATAACACATTAAAGACTTTAAATAACATTAGTATATACATACTTGCATCGGAGATAAGGCACATTCTATAACCGTGATAATTACTGCAGTACACAAACATGTCTAATACATCAGAACACAGTGATGGGTCAGGTCACGATACGGGCTCGGAGGGAGAAAGACCTGTGGAGTGGCTAGTCGATAGCGAGGAGGGTGCTAGAAGATTTTTAGAGGTGCCCCTTACCGCTGCCAGGGTGTTGAAGCTGAATAAGTATGGCTTAAAGTGTGTGGCAGGTCTTCAGGGTCACCAGGGTTTAACACTAGATTAGCGGGCTAGCGGTTTATTTATATGTACCGCCCAGGTGATTTTAGCCCAAATAGGGCTGTTTACGTGATCATTTTCATGCCTAAATAAGACCCAGAGCGTAAAACAAGTATCTATCCCTGAAAGGGCATAAACAGAGCTTTCCAATGACACCATAACGATCCTTTTATGATGGCTAGTTTTCTTGCAACAACCGTGCAACGCGAGTGCAAAAAGCATGTAATTCGGCACTTTCCCCATACAATTCCGTATATAGCGAGTGAGAGAGGGAGGGAGGAGGTGGGATTCGTGTCAGTAGGTTCGCCGCGGTGGTCTGGAGCAGTCCTACGCTCGCTACTCTCCTGCCACCACTTGTCTCTCTCTCTCAGCAACATTACGTGCTGAAATTGCCACACGACCTATGTCGAGCGCCGCCAGATAGTCCGGATTTATTATACTCGACTTATGTTGCGCCCCGAAAGTTAGGGGTTAAGTGGCATGAGGAAAGATCAGCTGAGGACTTTGATATTGGGTTTAGAAGGGAGAGACCTGGGTGGAGAGGTGACTGGGGGGCCCGGTCCCCAGCCCCCCCTCCACTCTACCCCCATATCAAACGTCAGGGTGCCTGAATTTAGTACATACCCCCAAGTTGATGGTCAATGGCAGCGTGGAATTCAATCACAGGGACCCTCTCCATTAAATGCACCTTCCCCTCCTCAAGGGTTGACTCCAGATTTGTTGTTTCGGCTTGAGATAGCCAAGGTTGAGGCTGCTAGAGCTCAGGTTGAGGCCGCCGAAAGACAGGTTAGTGTGCAGGCTGAGGTTGCTAGAGCTCTGGCTGAGGTTGCTATACGAAAGGCTGAACTGCAGGCAGAGTCTACTAGGTATCGGGCTGACAGGGAGCTGGAGAGATCTCGAGTGGAGGTAACAGGGCGAAATATTGGGGGAGGTAACAGACATCGGGACCAATCATTGTCGCACCTGCTTAAACTAGTTCCTGTGTTCGATGAATTAGGTGTGGCTGAGTTTTTTATGCGATTTGAGAAGAAGTGTCAGGAACACCAGTGGCCTCAGGAAAAGTGGGCAGCATTAGTTTCATCAAGAATCCTAGGAAAGGGGCTAAAAGCATATGATGCACTACCTTTAGAGTCCTGTGTAGTTTATGATGAGCTAAAGAAGGCTGTGCTACGGGCCTATGAGTTACAACCAGAAACTTACCGCTTGAAGTTTCGGGGTGTTACTAAGGGCAAGGATAGTACCTTCCTAGAACACGCCCGGGACTTGTCTGATGCACTACGACATTGGCTGTGTTCTGAGAGGGCAGCTACTTTTGAGGAGTTGAGTGAGCTGGTTCTCTTGGAGCAGTTCTTTAAGTGCACAGGCAGGGACTTAACATTAAATATAAAGGAAAAAATCCTAGAACTCTCCAGGAGGCAGCAGAAATGGCTGACCTCCAACTGTCATTAATTTGAGGGTGCGGAGCAGCAGCTAGGAGTGAGTCGGTTGCAAAGGATCGTACCCCTCCCCCTCCCAAGAATTTTGATACACATAAATACACAAAACCATCTAGCACTGACAATAAAACTGAACATAAACCAAATACCGTCCCGTATAAGAAGTCTAATGGTATCTCCCACTCCCAAGGGAAACCAAAGAGTAAAGAGTGCTTTGCATGTCACAAGGAGGGTCACTTTGCAAATGCTTGTCCGAACAAGCTACCAAACAAGGTTGTGTCATTGGCCCGCAGCATAGGGGTGTCGCCTATATCTTCTGAGTTTGCCAAGGGTAGTTCGTCAGAGGTTGGGACACAGCCTGTGTTCAAGAGTCCGGAAGGCTCGAACCCTGTCCGCGACGTCTTTGGGGGTCATAGAGGGCATGGTTTTGTGAGGTGGGCTGGCGAAAGGCGAGGAGTTAAGCTATTGCGTGATACGGGGGCTTCTCAGACCTTGTTAAAGAACTTTACTGGTAGACCGATTAACGCTGCTCGGGTGGTGGTAGTTCAGGGGATCAATGCTACGAAGTCCTACCCGCTGGTGCGGATGGAGCTGGAGGTGGGTGGTGTGGCGAAGGAGCTGGATGTAGGAATTGTAGAGAACTTGCCTGTTGGGGGCGTCGACCTCCTCCTCGGCAACGACTTTGCGGTGCCTGCTTCTAAGGTTTCACCCTTGGTCGTTGCCGAGAAGGCGGCCGACGTTAGTAAGGAGGAACAGGAGTGGGTTGAGAAGTGTAGCGTACAAACGATGGCGTGTGTTGTGACGCGTCCTCAGACATCCGGAGCCTTGCAGCCACCACCTCAGTCTATCAAACCGCGGAGGAAAGGTCACAAGAAAACGGGAAGTGTTGGTCAATTGGAGAGTTTTGAGCCGGCAGTGTTTCTTGGTGACTCATTATTGGCACCTATGTTAGAGTCTGGAGAGGCCCCGGGGCCTGTCACCGCTAGTGCAGGTGCAGGGCAGGAAGAGACTCTGCGACAGCATCGTTATGCGCAGCGTGAGGAAAGGATGGCTCAGCGGGACATTGGAGGTGGAAATAAATTATTTAAGATGAACTTGGATAATCTCACACCTGCTGATATATGTTCCTTGCAGCTGGAAGATCCTGAAGTCAGGGCGTGTGGTAATGGTGCTATCGAACTGGAGAGCGATGGGGATGCGCAGCCTGGTGATTTTTTCTTGTCCGAGGGGATCTTGTATCGGAGACATCAGGATCCCAAGAAAAAGTGGGATGGCGGGTCAGGATTAGTGCACCAGTTAGTAGTACCGAGGGTGTGCCGTGAGAGCTTATTGAGATTAGCTCATGATGTGCCTTTGGCAGGGCACCTGGGGGCACTTAACCCGTGGAGCCCCGGCTAGTTTTGTAATGTTTGCGCACCAGAACCCGGCCGGTTTTCAAAAAATGGTTTTATTCCAGAAACAATAGCGAATGGGTTAGGAATGAAGGAAAAACCACGAAAAACCGCTCAAAAAGCTTAAAAAATGGTCCTACAGAGCCCCCGAAAACGGATTTTATAAGAGTAAAAAATTGAAGGCAATTATCCCAAAAAACCAGGTTATTGCGTGCTCGCGCGCACGCACGTGGACTTTGAGAGTTTTCAACCATCGGCACGGGTGCGTGGGATACGTACACAGTTCCCATACAAATCTGAGCCCTCTTGAGTGGCTACACCTGAGGTCACGGTCGGCGCAATTGGGGCGACGCGCCAGGCGCGTCTCTGGGGCTGTGCGTTACATACATCGCCGACGCGTCAGGCGCGTCGCTGGGGCTGTACGGGTTAAGATGGAGGCAGCTCTGAGCAAGCTTTTCTGGTGGCCTGGGTTAAAGGCGAGTGTCGTGTCATGGGTGTCACAGTGTCACACTTGTCAAGTTGTTGGGAAACCTAATCAGGTCATTCCGAGAGCCCCGTTACAACCCATCCCTGTCATTGGGCCGCCCTTCAGCAAAGTAGTTATCGATATGGTTGGCCCATTGCCCCCCACTAGTGCCGGCAAATTTTTTTTACTAACTGTAATGGATGTAGCAACACGGTATCCAGATGCTTACCCCATGCGCAACGGGATGGCTAAGACTGTTGTCAAAAACCTACTTGTCTATTTCTCTCGTTATGGCTGCCCTCAGGAGATCCAGTCTGATCAGGGATCCAATTTTACTTCTGCTCTGTTTAAGCAGACCATGCAGCAACTTGGGATAGTGTCTGTGGTGTCATCTGCCTACCATCCCGAGAGTCAGGGAGTTTAGGAAAGGTGGCACTCGACTCTCAAGAGTATGTTGCGGTGTTATTGCATGGAAAATGGGAAGGACTGGGATCTAGGTCTCCATACGTTTTATTTGCTGCGAGAGAGAAGTACCTGGGGAGAGCTTGGGATTTAGCCCGAACGAGTTGGTTTTTGGACACAGGGTCAGGGGGCCCCTCCACATAGTCAAGGAGATCTGCGAGGGAGTCACAAAGCCATGCTCGCTTCTAAAGTATGTAGTTGAAAGCCGTGAGAGAATGCTAAAGAGCTTGGAGGTAGCAGGTCGGAACCTTAAGAGTTCACAAGCTCAGATGAAGGACAGATACGACCAGAAGGTGAAGCTGAGGGAGTTTGAAGTAGATCAGGAGGTACTGATACTACTGCCTCTGGTGCCTCTGGTGCCTCTCTGCCCTTGTCTGCCAAGTATTCTGGTCCGTATCGGGTTGTAAGGAAGGTTTCTGATCTCGACTATTTAGTAGCTACTCCTGATCGTAAGAAAAAGAACCAACTTTGCCATGTAAATCTGATGAAAGAGTATGTGAGGCGCCCCTCCGAGCCTCTCACTGTCCCGGTGTTGATATGCAGCGATCGTGGTGGAGAAGGAGGAAGGGACAGTCAAGCTGCGGGGGGAGGATAATTGGCATTGTCATGTTTCCGCGGATCAGTGGGCGGGGAATTCTAGACAAGTGGCTCACGAGTTGATATTGCACCTGCCTGAGCAACAGCGTGTAGCTGTGCAGCACTTGTTTGATTCAAACCCAGCTGTTTTCGCGGAGCATCCTGGCCTCACTACTCAAGCGGTGCACCTTGTCGATGTTGGTGACCACCCGCCCTTTAAATCAGTGCCATACCGTGTTCCCCCTATTAAATTACCAGCACTTAGGGAAGAGCTGGATTATATGCTGAAACGTGGGCTGATTTCTGAGGGTGTAGTAAGGTGGACTTCCCCAGTCACACTGCAGCCCAAACCAGATGGCAAGGTGCGGTTTTGTATAGATTTCCGCAGGTTGAATGGTTTAACCCCCACAAATGCCTACCCTCTCCCTCGCGTGGACGACAGTGTGGATAAGATAGGAAAAGCCAAGTTCCTCACTAAGATAGACCTTGTTAAGGGTTATTGGCAAGTGCCCTTGTCTGAGCGAGCGCGAGAGGTGTGTGGGTTTGTGGTGGACGGTGCCACACATCGTTGCCATGTTATGCCATACGGGCTGAAAAATGCCCCTGCAACGTTTCAGAAATTAATGAACGACATTGTAGCCGACATTCCCAACGGCACGGTGTACCTAGATGATGTCATAATATACGACGATGATTTTAACAGTCACTGTGCTCACATCGGACAGCTTTTTAACACCTTACGAGCGGCCTATGCGGTTTATTTATATGTACCGCCCAGCGGGGTGTTTTTAGCCAAAATAGGGCTGTTTACATGATCATTTTCATGCCTAAATAAGACCCAGAACGTAAAACAAGTACCTATTCCTGAAAGGGCATAAACAGAGCTTTCGAATGACACCATAACGATCCTTTTATGATGGCTAGTTTTCTTGCAATAACCGTGCAACGCGAGTGCAAAAAGCATGTAATTAGCCACTTTCCCGATACAATTCCTTATATAGCGAGTGAGAGAGGGAGGAGGGAGCTGGGATTCGTGTCAGTATGTTCGCCGCGGTGGTCTGGGAGCAGTCATGCGCTCGCTACTCAACTGCCTCCACTTGTCTCTCTCTCTCAGCAACATTGCTGAATTGCCACTCGAGTATGTCGAGCGCCGCCACATAGTCCCTTGCACTTAAAAAAGTGTCACTAAGTTAGTTGAACTTGCTCGGTGGAGCGCAACAGTCTTTATTTTTTTTATGTATAGTGCCTTGTGCCGCAACAGTGTGTGGTACTATGAGAAGCTTTCTGTTAGATATGAAGAACTTAGTCAAGAGTCTTATATCTTGGGGGAGGTGTGACGCTTCTGCATAGTAGCCACGTGCGGGCATGCGCGCGCGTCGGCTGCCCAGCCGTTTAGAAACCGGCTGGTGGCAGCCGGTCGGCAGGCTTTTCCTTAGTATATAACCTACGACAACGTAACTAATGTCTGGGATATTCTTATGTTGTTTCACAGCTTGAAGCTGCCCTTATTCTTAACCAACGCATCTTAGTATATTTTATTCTCGATAGTTGATTATTTCATTATAATATATAATATGTAAGTCTAGTGAGGGCGGGAGGAGACGAGCGGGAGAGAGAGACCGGCTTGGGACGTTGCTTCGCTTGCCAGCTTTGGACGAGCCTGAAGCGTTGCCATATGCATTTAATTGCAACGTTAGGCTTAGTTTCGACTCACGCACGGGGTAGAGGATTTTGACCCGGCAACTGTGTGAGTGTTGCCGAGCCTGGGATGTATTCTGCATGCCTAGGTGGGTCCAGACAGATTCAAGACTCAGAGCTCACCTCACTGTCGTACCCTTCGGACCCCCTTGATATCTATCCCTCTCAACCCCACTTAGAAACTTTCTCTCTTACTTTGTATACCTTCCTTCCACTACTTCACCAATCTATTAATTATCCCATCCCCTTGATAGACCTTATATCTATTATTGTATAACGACGAGCTCTCAGATAACTAGATAGGATTTGGGCCTTATGCGGAGATGTAATGTTAATGAGACCTAGGAAGCTTTTGTTGTCTCATATGGTTTCATGCTGCTAGTGTGTTCTTGTGTCAGGTTAGCAGGGCTAGACCGGAGGGGAGGCTTTTGCGATCCTTTAAGTAAAGTCTGCTGGTGCGAGTCCTGTGGACCCGCACAACTTTACTAGGATACCCGTGGGAGTCTGGGGGCATTTTCTTGTCTGTGTCCCTGTGTGTCTAGTGTTGTGTTGTGTGAGGGCCCTTGCCTAGTCCACTCAGCACTGCGCTAGCACGTCTTGCTTTTGTTTTAGGGTCGCCAGGAGAGAGTCAGATACTTGGGATCTGAGTCTCTCAAGAGAGCACCCTTTCAATTAGAGTAATTTGGCGCACAGACTTGGGAACGTCCCTAGCAGGTACCTCAGCCCGGGTATCCGAAGCCTATATCCTTCCGGCTAGACCTCTGCCACCTGGCAGATTAACAGCTAGGGGTTTATTATCTCTGTATGCTTGGTATTGTGCCAGTTTACCGTTTTGTGAGCATTGTGAGTCAGGGTGTGGCTTAGAGACTCTGTCCGAGCAGGCTTGCCTGACTAAGAGTGAGAAGCACACCTGTATGTGGTTATGTTGCGAGTGCTGCCTTTATTTAATTATACCTATGCCATTATACACTGGATGGCCTATCACTAGTATTTATTCCTGCCTATGAGTTAAGAGTCTCTAAATCCGTAACGTACTTTCTTTGCTAAGCAGCAGATCCTACAGTAGCCGCATGCAGTTTAGAAACCTGCATTGTCTACTTGTACGATGTTTGAGGACTGTTTGCTTTCACCTTCTTTCACGCAGGGGTGATTAGTTATTAATTAACGTAACGTTAAATGTACTTTCTTCTAGTTTGTTATTAAATTGTTCTTCTGCAATTAATTCCGTTATCTATCTTTTCCTTGAAGCTTTAAGTCAACTTAATTGTGTGATCTTTTATATAGCCTGCTTGACTATCAGCAGTCTATAGTGCGTGCACCCTGTAACCGAGTCATAGGATACCTCGTTGTCCAGGCAGGACTCCTGACGGTTTAGGGTGGTTTGCTGCCTGGGTTTATAGATAAGGGTTGGATCTAGCGTTTTCCGTTGTTGCTTGTTGCCGCATACCTAGTCCAATAGAAAGAGCCCAGTGTTTATATATCCCAGGACGTAACACGTTTCACTCTTGGGTTGGAGAGTTGCACAGAGTAGGGGTGGGATTGAGTTGCAAGACGGTTACCACGTGCCCTACGTAAAGGAGGTGGTATGCACTGGGATAGCTCTCAGGAACACTGATTATTATAGTAGCGATAGAATAGCGAGAGAGATGCAACATTGCGGCGGAGAGAGAGAGATTACAGAGAGTTGGTGAGTGGACGGGAGTTAATGATACGAAAAGCCTTCCTTTCAACTTTGTCTAGGAGAGCGGTGTGAGAGGAACCTCCCCACACATGTGAACAATACTCAATACAAGGGCGCACTATGCCCCTGTACATAGCAAGAAGCTGCACAGGGGTAAAGAACCCCTAGAGGCGGTTGAGCACACCCAGCTTCCGGGAGGCTTAGCAAGACTGGTAATATGGTCCTTCCAAATGAGAGCAGGAGAAAAAGAGACACCAAGAATATTGAGAGAAGATGAAGGGTTGATTTTTGTATTGTTGAAGAATAAGGGATAGTCCGCTGGGAGATCCTGACGGGTAGATAGATGGAGAAATTGGGTTTTGGAAGCATTAAAGTTAACAATGTTTTCTCTGCCCCAATTGGAAATAGTATTTAGATCAGAATTTAAGAGTTCTATGGCTTCATTACGTTTGTCGTTGAGGGATTGCTGGCTGGGGCGTTCTGAAAAACTAATGGAGTAGTGTAAGGTTGAGTCGTCTGCGTATGAATGGATAGGAATTAAGGTACAGTTAAGGAGATCATTTATAAAAATTAGAAAGAGAATAGGAGATAGGACAGAGCCCTGAGGAACACCGGAGATTATAGGGTGAGGAAGTGAACAATGGCCTTCCACAACCGCGGCTATGGAACGGCCGGAAAGGAAATTAGAGACAAAGGCACAGATGGAGGGATATAAACCGAAGGAGGGTAGTTTAGAAATTACAGATTTATGCCAGAATCTATCGAAGGCTTTCGATATGTCTAGTGCAATAGAAAAAGTCTCACCGAAGTCCCGAAAGGAGGATGACCAAGAGTTAGTAAGATATGAAAGAAGATCACCAGTAGAGCGACCCTTAAGGAAGCCATACTGGCGATCTGAGAGCAGATTATGAGAAGAGAAATGCTTAAGAAATTTGGAAGCAAGAATAGCTTCAAAAACTTTAGAAAGACAAGAGATAAGAGCAATTGGACGATAGTTGGAGGGTTGAGAGCGGTCACCCTTCTTTGGGACAGGTTGAATGTGAGCAAACTTCCAGCATGAAGGGAAGACGTTAGAGGATAGACAGAGACAGGTCTATCCCTTATACTTTAACAATACATAATTCAACCCTTCATCTTCTCTCAATAATCTCGGTGTCTCTTTTGCTTCTGATCTCACTTGCAAAGACCATATTACCACCCTAGCGAAAACAGCTTCCCAGATGCTGGGTGTGCTTAACCGCCTCATGGAGTTCTTTACCCTGGCACAGCTTCTTGCTCTGTACAGGGACACAATGCTTCCATGTATTGAGTATTGTTTGCATGTGTGGGGAGGATCCTCTCACACAGCACTTCTTGGCAAAGTAGAATAAAAAGGTTTTTGTCTTATTAACTCACATCCACTACCGACTCTATGCAATCTCTCTCTCTTCGCCACAATGTTGCATCTCTCTCACTATTCTACCGCTATTAAAATAATCAATGTTACTCAGCGTTCTCTCTGTGTATACCACTTCCTCTACATAGAGTATGTAGCACCCATCTTGCAAAACAATCCCACCCTTACTTTGTGCAACTCTTCAATCCAAGAGTGAAACGATACTCCCAATCCTTCTTTTATTCAACATAAATATATATGATGAAGA
Organism: Paralithodes platypus; assembly: GCA_032716605.1. NCBI lineage: Eukaryota > Metazoa > Arthropoda > Malacostraca > Decapoda > Lithodidae > Paralithodes > Paralithodes platypus. Next base: position 21,892,833 of record CM064579.1, on the reverse strand, counting down.
TAAAGCAGTAGGCATCGTCTACCTAGATTTTCAATAAACATTCGATAAAGCGCCTTCTAACAGACTGATAGAAAAACTTTAAGCTCACAATATTCACAGGTCTGTTCTTCATTGGATTCAGTATTGGGTAAGTGAGCATAAGCAATGAGTAGTTATTAACGGCAATGCCTCAAATTAGATCAATGTTACAAGTAGTGTACCACAAGGCTCAGTTTTCGGTACAATTCTTTTTCTTATTTACATTAATGATATTGATGATGGGCTATCATGCAGAATCTCGAAATTTGCTGATGACACAAAAATTGCAAGCAAAGTAAACTCTCCATCACACATACAAGAAATTCAGAATGATCTAGACAAGCTATCTAACTGGGCTCAGACATGGCAGATCAATTTCAATATAGAAAAATGCAAAGTGCTCCACATCGGCAGTAACAATGAAAGCGCAAACTATTCGATTAACGGAATTCAACTAAGGAACGTAAATAAAAAAACGTACCTTGGAGTAACTATAACAAGTAATTTAAAATCTGCCCAACAAGTCGCTGAAGTTGTAAAAAAAGCAAATCAAATTATTGGCTTCATTGGGAGATCTTTTGAATATAGATCCGAAAACGTTATATGCACTTTATATAATTCATTAGTTCGTCCTCATTTGGAATATTGTGTCCAATTTTGGTCGCCACACTATTTAAAAGACATTGAAAAACTAGAGAGAGTGCAACGGAGAGTAACTAAAATTATTCCTCGACTAAGAAACAACCCGTATGAGGAACGACTAAAAGAGTTAAACCTATTTACTTTGACAAACTGCAGAATAAGAGGGGACCTAATCCATTTCTTTTCGTAATTATCAAAGGCCATGACAACATGGATGTAAGTAAGTAGTTCACACTAGATAACTCAAATTACACAAGAAATAATGGCTACAAAATTGTTGGAAAGGCGTTTCATTCACACAAAACGAAGCACTTCTTTTTCAACAGAGTGGTCAACTTGTGGAAGAAATTGCCTAGAAGCACTGTAGAGTGCCATACAGTCCAAACATTCAAATATCGACTTGACAAATATCTTGCCATGAACCCGCGACTGACTGCGTTTGTGCCCGAGTAATATGACCACTTTATTATCGAACATAGTAATATAATTTAGTTTTTTTTACCACAGTCATTGTGGAGATGAAGACCTTCAGTTGATTAAGTGTCAGGAATATTGTGTCATATTGCTTTGATAGGTGTGAATAATCTGGTTAGGCTGTCTGATCATAGATGGCGTCGTTCATGAGAGCGAGTGTGTATGCGTTGGTGAGTTTCAATTTTGGATTTGATGCTGTACGAGACTATGTGATACTGTACAGGTATGCGTGCTAGTGTAGATTGATTCATTTGAGCTTCAGATGGTTTGTTAGTGTAAGTGATAGTTGTATAATTAAGTTCTTATTTTCTTTGAGTGGGTGTTCGGGGTATCGAATGTTAATTCAGTGTGTGTTTTGACTTTTATGAATTATTGGGAGGTGATTTGGTAGAGGACTTAATTCAGTCAGTCAGTACATTCCCAGCACACGAGGATTACAGTCTCTTCAGCTACTAGTGAGTGTTGGTGCTACATATAGTGAATTGCTTAAGAGTGAAGTATTAGTGATGGTGTCTGACAGTGATGATTTTCTTCTGTGATTGTATTTGTCAGTATCATAATACTTTACGTCTTTACGGTGTCAATTCCTAAGTGTTTTCTTTCTTTGCTTCCTAGCGGTGTAGCGTGTGTGCTGGGGGTCTGCCACCAGAGCTCTTACTTATGAATTTTGACCAGGATCTTGCCCATGATATATGCCAAGAATCTAACCTTAGTCCGGTCCTGATGTGGCCATTTCGGTCTACCTGGTTCTTTGACCGAGTGGACCCATCCATGTTCGAGTGTGGGCTGGTTCTGTTTGGTCTGAGGCGAGTGTAGGACTTGGATGAGGGAGAGCGTTGGTTACTCTTCGAGCCCTGCAGCTGTTGACGGGTCCAGGATCGGCATACAAGTACAGTGTGGTGACGCCAGGTTGCCTTGTGGGAGCCCTCACGTATAGTTCTCGGGGCTGTACTGCAGTTTCTCAGCCTGTGTGTGCCCGGACAGACAAGAGTTCAAGTCAACCAGTGAAGAGGAGGGGGACTTCTATATTCATCATTTCCTTGCATTCCCTCTGGAGACCTAAGCCGTATTAGCCTACCTTAGGACAGCCAGGAGTTCAAGTCAACCAGTGAAGAGGAGGGGGACTTCTATATTCATCATTACCTTGCATTCCTTTTTGAGACCTTAGCTGTAATGGCCTACTTTAGGACCCTCTCGTAGTCTACTTAAAGTTGTCATTCAAGTTGTCATTCAAGTTGTCATTCATGTGTCTTTCAAGTTGTCATTCAAGTTGTCATTCATGTGTCTTTCAAGTTGTCATTCATGTAGTCATACTTATTTGAAAGTTAATTAATTGACCACAAATTAATTAACCCTAAGATATTCACCACTGCACCCTTCTTTATAATGCGAATGTCTTGTAGTGTGAATTTGGGTGAATGGTGTGAATGTGTGTAAATGTTATGGGTTTCTTTTTCATTACTTGTAATATATATATTTTATAATATACTTTTGAGGTTATGTATTTTCTATCACTAATCCTTATCTTATGTAGGCTAATAGAATGAGTTATTAATTTATTGAGTGTATATCAAGTTACTCTGAAATCACGGAACCTACCTAGAATATCAAAAATTATTTCCTTTACATTAAGGACCAGTAGAACTGTTGTTGCTTGGTTTCCTTTGTATTCCTTTGTATATTATTCATATGGCTTAAACTTATTAGATTCTAATTACTTAAAACCTGACTGACTTAATACATAAAAGCAAATAAGTAATGATTGGCGCCAGATTCAAAACACATAATTCTACAATGTCGAGATATTCACCTACTATAGAGTCTGAACACATTCCCGCCACCAACATGTACAACATTTACAGTAACCTGGCAGCTATATTTGATCTCCATAACTGAGAAGAGCTAACAGCGGCCCGGTGTGGAAATTAGTTTTGAACAGGATTATTTTTGGTGGAAGGTGCAGCAACCGTAGTTATAGGTGGAGTGAGGTAACAAGAACCTTGATCTTTAGCATCCGCTTGAAGAGGGTATTGTTGCAACTCAATATCTTGTTCTACTGGGTACAATTTGATGATAGGTCTCGTAGTCAAGCCAGATTCTGTTTTGACCTGTGCTACTCGTACGTTATCATCTTGTCCTGGGTAGTTTCATACTGCGCCCTAAGCTCCATAAGATGCGAGGTCCCTCATCATGCACAAGCACCACATCGTTCAATTTGGGCCATACACCAGTTGATCTTGTTTTTTGTATTTATTGGCTTCTCTCAGTGATACCAGATACTCACTAAACCATTGCTTGCAAGGTCCTGGATATGTTTGTTGATATTATTATACCTGGTATGTATTATGGCCTAGCTGTCATAGCTCAGATCCTGCATTTCTTCCAGCTGGACTGAATCCCTGGGAAAACAGCGTATACGACGACCTTTTACTAGAATAGAAGGGGTAATAGGACTAAGGTCCACTAGATCACCTGACGCATAAGACAACAGGAGATCATTGATGGTAGCCTCCAGCTCCAGTAGGAGGGTTGTTAGATCCTCTACTGATACCAAGACACAACCTAGAATATTCTTCAACCCCGCCTTCACTATTCCGATGGCTCTTTCCTCAATGGCCCCAAACCAAGGTGCTCTTGCCGGGATGAATCGCCATTCACATCTAACGTCGGTGAGGTGAGCCTCAAGGCGGGGATCCTCCTTGATCTCCTTTAGGTATTTAGAAGCCCCCATAAAGGTTTTTGCATTGTCATTCATCATTATCTGAGGAAAACCTTGTATACTACTAAACCTTCAGAATGCGTGCAGAAAGCTGTCACATGTCATGTTGTTAACCAACTCAATATGAATCGCTCTCATGGTGGCATGTGAACAGTATCATGTAAGCCTTACTATTTGATGAGTCCCGGACATGAATCGCTCCCATATAGTCCACCCAAGTGACCTCAAAGGGATCCCCAGGAGTGGTACGTACTTATGGTTGTGGCAGTACTCTGGCTGCGGTGTAGGCATTGTCTTGCAATTTACGGCATACCATATACTTTCTCGTTACTTGTTTCACGACTTGCTTGATCTTGGGTATTCACCACTTCTGGCGAAATATATGCCTCCACATGATTTACTCCGTAATGGGAACAGATACAGTGGCATTGATCAATAAGCAGGTTCATGAAGTGATGTTTGGAGAGTAGTAGGACCAGATTTATAGTTGAATCCGGTAGAGCCACAAACTTCAGTCTACTCTCACAAACTATTATATCTCCCCTCATGACAAGCCTAAATTGGTAAATCAGATTGGTGCGAGTACCCTTGGTTCCAGATAGTAATGTGTGTTCTTCAGGGAAGCCTTTATGCTGGCAACGTTGAATTAGTAGAATTTTTATACTGGCTCATCCATGCTACGATCTGCGCTAATTGTTCATAACTGCCATACTTATCCCAGTCCCATAACTGCGTGCCTGTTATATTCGTAGCTCCAATGACCTAGCTAGCAATTTGTGGTGTCTGTATATCTAGTATAACATCTGGCCATTCATTCTGATTGCACAGCCACGCAGAATCACTCCACTAAAATGCAAAACAACCCAGATGTTTAGCTGAAACACCTCTAGATAACAGATCACTAGGATATTCATTGGTGGACATGTACCAGAATTCTGCAGTCGGGACAAGAGAATATATTTCATCCACCCAGTTGGTGACATATACTGAGAGCTTCTTTGTGCTATATAGCCAGTGTAATGTACTTGACTGTCGCTCCAGTCTGGGAATAGTCACAGATTTAATTTGGGTGACCATGGCCTTAGCGATTACCAGCTGACTATGCTCCAGGCTCTCAAAATAAATGACAGTACCGTAAGCGGCACTACTAGCATCACAAAAGGCATGCAACTCTACCGAATTTGAAAATACAGACCTCCGTGGACAATTAAAGTCACAACAGAGGCTCAGGTCCGAGTATAGTTTCGACCATTCTGTTGCACACTTTTCTGGTAGAGGATCGTCCCAAGCTAATTTCATCCTCCAAAGTTGCTGGAGGAAAATTCATGATCTTATTGTCAAAGGTAACAATACTCCGAGGGGGTCAAACAATTGTGCCGACACCCGTAAACATTCTCTTTTGGTAGACAAAGGACTGGAGTCAAGTTTGGCATTGAAGTTCAAAATCAGTGGCCGTTAACTAAATCAGTCTCAGCGTTTTAACAACCTCTTGGTCTTCCGCAGCTACCCCGTCCCGTTGCAGAAGATCCCGTAATTGAGGACTATTAGTTACCCATCTTCTCAGGGACAAATGTGCTTTTGACATGATCCTTTGGTCGTTCCAGTACTGATTAATGACAGCACTCTCTTCACAATCTGTCCTTTGGAGGTTGTCAATATACAAACCTCTTCTAACAGCTGCAACAACTTCAGGACATTCCTGCACAGTAGACAAATGATTGAGGATGGTGGCATTAAGTAGAAATTGTGAGCATGTTGCTACAAATAACACCACACAAAACTTGTAGCATATAAATGGGTATATAGTCTGTGTCATCCTCATGAAGCTTCAGCATGACGAAGGCCTTTTTAATATCAGTGACCCATGCATATTAACCAACTAGGAACCGTAATAGGATTTTAGCTAAATCTGGGACCATGAAGGGGGAAGTATATAGACAGTCGTTGAGACTGGGTTTGCCCTTCCCAGATTTAGCCGAGCAGTCAAAAGCCATTCGGTCAGGAGTTGTTATGCTGTCCTTAGTCACCCCATGGTGCGCTAAATAATGTCATGACTCAGCGATATCGAAAGGTACCTCCTCGATGAAGCCTCGCCGCAGCTGATCTTCAAGGACGTCCTAGTAGTGACTACAGTAGCCAGGATTTTGGATGAATTTTCTCTGCAACCCCCTTAGACGGCTTGCTGCGAGACCATAGTTAAATGGCAGACGCTCCTTGTTACTATTCCAGGGTAACGTGACCTCATATTTTTGCACTTGGACTGCCAAGGTTGCTGTCTCCTCATACTTGGTTATTGTCCTTGGTGTCCTCCCTCGGAATGATCCCGATGTGAACAAAATCCCAAAGTTTGGATAACTCGTTCTGACATCGATTATAATTTCCAAGGGAGCTATACTGGTCCATCGGGGTGACCGCGACCTTCAAAATTGTGATCACTTCTACTTGAGTAGCAGATCGCTCAGCATTGTAGGACCCACTTAGCGCGTAGCCGAATTTGGTAGGTAACAAAACTAGGTTGCCAACCCGTTTGTAACCCGGTCGCACCAAGTCATAATAATTGTCGGCCCCGACTAGCAAATCCAGCTGAGCCGTCTGTGTCATAGATGGTTCTGCCAATTTGTAGCCTTTATTCTGCAATCTTCTTACATCGACATCAAGGCTTTCAGACCCCTTTTGATCCGGGAGGGAACCCACTATTATAGCTTGGAGCGGATAATACCTTCCCCGGCATCTATATTTGATCGATACTAATGGGTACTCACGATTTTGATGCGCTCTGGTAAACCCATGTAATTCCAGCTCCTCAGTTCCTATCCTATTATGCCGGATGGACTGAAGAGTAGATTTAAGTACAAAGGTGCGCTGTTAGCATTGATCCAGAAGGGCTCGTATCCTGACCGTCTTCTTGCACTCTCCCTCTGTAGGCAGTAATACTGTAGGGAGAATAGTGCAGGTCTTTTTGGAAGACAGACAGCATAGTGGTCTTGGTGTTGACCTGCTTCTGGACCTGTTCGACAGGTTCCTTTGTAGTTATGTCCCATTGTGGCTTAGCCAGACATATAATATGGTTGTGTTTACCCCTGTAGAACTTGCAGTTGCGGATGTTGGGGCTGGTGCACCTGTTGCTCCCATGTTCCACTGAAAAACACCCGGTACATAGGTTCAGCTGCTTTGTTCGTTTCACTTTTTGAGCGCTAGTTTTGTGCCTCTGGCATCTTAACCAGATATGTCTATCAGAACATAGTTTACAATTCTTGGTTGAACCCAGCATATCCTGTAAGGCGATCGATGCTGAAGTGACTGGTGGATGCAAAGCCGGTGTATGATCTGCAATGCTCTCCAGGTTAAGCACTTTTGTCTGGTAGGACTGGACAAATTTGTCCAAGTCCAGGGCATCATCACCTAACGTTCTCCTAATAGTCTCTTTTAAAGGAGAAGGCAATTTATTCATCAAGATTACCACACAAGAGTAATTTGCAGAGTCTCAATAATTATGGACCTTAGCGTACTTTCAAAAGAAGCATAAAAGCTCTTAAGTTCCTCAATATGTTAAGAAGGAGGAATTAATTTGCTAAGGTTAGTTATGTGTGCTGCCTTGATACGGTCTTTCTGGCCTTATGTTTTCTGCAGTAGTTCTACGGCTGGAAAATAACTAGCACCCTCTATGGCGAATCCTTCCACCAGTTGTCTAGCTTCGCAACCTAATTGCCCCCTCAGATATGTGAACTTCTGGATGTCACTCAGCTCCTTGTTGATATGGACACTGCAGTGAAACATGTCCCAGAATCCCAACCAAAGGGTAGGATCATTATCGAAGGTTGGCAGGGTGATCTTTGGTAATGTAATCCCTGTATTCTTGTTGGAGGTGGTAGTGGTATTCCCGGTTGAAGAGAGCTCTCTTATCTTCTTAACCTCTGAAGTGCGCATGGGGGTAATTAGACACCTCTCCCTGTGCGCATGTATTTGAGGTGTTTCCGTCACTAAAATATTCATTGTACCATTAATAGCATTAATACTTATCGATATGTGCCTATTATGGGTTGATTATAAAGGTATTAACCTGAAACAACAATAAAACGAGTGAAAACAGCGTTTGGATGGTCAAAATTGGAGATATAGCCCACGAGTTGTATAATGTATGGGTGAGGCAAGCTGCTTTCCCGCCAATTTCCCCCAAGGCCACTGAGACACAGTCGATCGATATTCTCTCTCTCTCTCTTGCATTCGCTTGCTATCAGTGATGACCACACCCTGCAACCGGATTTCTAATGTTAGCACGAAAATATACCTCGGAATAAGGGAATAACAGGGAAAATAGGTGATAACTGAAGGAGAGGATGAAAGTGGGGAAGGAGGGGAGGTAGAGGACTGAGATTTTGCATGGCCCAGGGGCCATTTTATTTTTTTATTTGTTTATTTTTTTTTTATTTTTTTCGATGTCAAAAGTTGATTTTTTTTTTCTGACTCTTAAGAGTCTCCCCGTAGTCCGCCGGGGGAACTCTTAAGAGTCTCCCGGCAGTTCCCGGGTTAATGAGCCGAGCTACCACAATATTGATTTCTTCTAAATAGACTCCATCTTCTCCAGTGAGGGCATAGTAGTCCTCATTGTCTTTGTAGAGGTCCTCCATGCTGTGCAGACAGTCATTAAACTTGGCCAATTGACACAAGACACACGAGGATAGTTTTTCTGCTACTGCTTCACTGGTTGCAGAGTTGCGAAACATATCTAGCTCCTTAGTAACCCGGGTAAGAACAATCTTAATATTGCCCTTCTTGCGTTTCATCTGTTTGAGGGTAGACATTGTGGACGAAATATGAACAAAAACCACTGCAAAAACTAAACAAAATTGTGAAAGGCAAAGATTTATAAAAAAGGGGTGAAATGGAGTAATTAAAGCAAGAGTAACTTCTAGATCAGATATGAATAAAATGTTAGAGACCCTGCCCATCAATATGACAACCGCAGCACACAGGTTAATTATGATGAACCGCACAAACAAGTTAAAATATTATGAACTGTAATAAATCGGCTAAAACAGATTACCGCAGCAAATTAATTCAATCAATCGAGACAAACCCTACAAAGTTAAATGGAAGAATAGGCCCACATAATGAAACAATATAACCTGAACAGTGAACACCCATAACACTCCCACCCATTAAAGCCAAAAAAGAAATGCCTATAAGAATGTGTGTTCGGCCCCCCGTGCCCCTAACTTAAATCAAAATAGAACCCGAACACTCATAACATTCCCACCTATCATAGAAATACAAGAAAGAAATGCTGATGAAAATGTGTCCGGCCCCCCTATGCTCCCTTACTGCCGCCCCAGTAACTGCTCATCCGCTTTTTTTGGCCATCAGGGCCTCCTCGTCGCCACTTAAGGTATTAACCGCCAAGATGGATACCATATTTATGACTCTGGGAAACTCCGGGGCCGGTTTAATTAAGTTATCCTGGCAGACACCACCCCAGCACGCACCGGTAAAAAATTATTGCAGCTCATGGACAATGAACAAAAACCACTGCCAGCATGAAAAACGGGCGAAAAAGAGCACAGTAGGCCTAACATAAGGCAAAGGGGCAATGGAAATAAGCAGAATGCAGAAGAATAGTAAAGATTTCGTAGGACCACTTTGTAAAGATGGTGGCAATATAATTTATGATTAGGTTTAGTTTAGTTTAAGTTTACGTGGACTGTATACAAGAGCCCCGTCAATACGAGTATTTACTTACATTTTATAATAATGGTCTAGTTGAAAACTCAGATAGTTGTAGAGGCAGTATAGAACATTAGTGGCCACTACTTAGAAGTAAGAGAATGACTTAGCTAGAAGTTGGTTAGGTGATTCAGGACGTGTATTGGATTTTAACGGTACGGGTCCAGTAGCAAAAGTGATTCATAGAAATGATTAGACCCGCAGGTATCCATGCGCATGCGCAGAAAATAAAATTATAAATACCAAGATATTCAATAATTTATTGTAATGGCTATCACAAAATGTATTTATGTTTAGATATATCTATATGGATTAAACTAATTAGATTCTAATTACTTAGAATCTGACTGACTGACTTAATACATAAAAGCAAATATGTACTGATTGGTACCAGATTAATAATAATATTAATAATAATAATATTTATTCAGTTAGCAATTTACAGAGTTGGTACCACATAGTATGTTACAAATATGACATGTACCAGCCTTGCATAATTCCAACTAAGGATAGCCCAATAAGGCCGTTAGGCGTATTTCCATTGAGGTCCTTGTGGGATTAGGTTAGCTGGGGAAATGGGGAGGATAAAGAAATAGATACTTTAGAGAAAGTATTTCTAGGGGGTTATTTTAAGATACCTTACATCCTATAGTAAATATCAGTAATCCGTAATCAGTAATAATTTCAGTTTGGTTTGTCTATCTCTTATGTCGTATTTAGTAGTAGACATAAGCTTGGTGCTCCCTTCTCGCAGCTGTCCGGTTCAGGTGTTCCTTCAGGCTACGTCTGAAGGAATACAGTGGTCTCTTTTCACGGACTGACTGGGGTAGGTCGTTCCAGTCTTTGATGGCAGTGAAGAAGAATGTTTGCTTACCCTGTCCTTGGATTCTCGGGACCTTAAAATTAAACATCCTGTTTCTTGTATTATGTCCACTCCTCCCATTTGCTTTAACAAAACCATTCTTTAGATACTCTGGAGCTCTGTCATAGAAAATTTTGAAGGCATTAGTGAGCCTGATTTGTTTGGCCCTGTCAGAGACATTGAGCATACCTAGTGACTGAAGTTGTTCCTGGCCAACATGTGATCTGGGTCCTAGGTTCAGCATGAACCTAACCATTTTATTTTGAGTGACCTGAAGTTTGTGCTGTGCTGATTTAGATGATGCAGAGTACCAGGATGACACAGAATAGTCAAAATGACATTGAACAAGCGCTTGGCAGAGGGTCTTTTTGGTCGCCGCGGGCAAGCATCCCACCTGTCTATACAGGTATTTTATACGTGCTCTACACTTACTCAGGATAGATTCCAAAATTATTTCACCTGACAAACTCGCATCCAGTTTTAGTCCGAGATATTTAACTTGTGACACTGTTGTTATAGGAATATCATTACAGTTGACCGAGAAGCCCACAATGTCTTTCAGTTTGCGTTTTGTTCCACATAAGATGGCTTCCGTCTTGCCCAGGTGAAGAGATAGTCTATTGTCCACTAGCCATTCACTACATGATTCTAGTTCTTTGGAAAGTGAAGCGGCAATACTTATTAGGTCTTTTCCTGAAACAAGAAGCACGCTGTCGTCTGCATACAGTAATAATTTACATGAGACCTCAGTTCCATGTCGTTTACATAACAGAGAAAGAGTAAGGGACCAAGGATGCTTCCCCGCGGGACCCCACAGTTAATTGGCATAGGATCAGATATATTATCATCAATTTTGACTCTTTGGGTTCTACCACTAAGATAAGATTTAAAACACCTAATTCTACGATGTTGAGGTATTCACCTACTATGAAGTCTCGACACCCTACTCCAAATATTTGATTATATAGCCTACAATTATTAACAAAGTCGTCGGACAAAAATGTTTCACTCGTAACGGTTTCATGTTAAAGCCAGTTATACCATACACTGGTATTTAATTACACTACATACTGTACATGTAATAAAAACAGTATTCTAAGATATTAAACCATATCATGTAGTAATTTAGACAGACTAACCCGTAGTCCAGACGAAAAATGTGCCATGTTTAAATGGATCGCTAACACAACTTCCCGCTTCACTGCTCAAGTTATACAGAGGATTCTTGTTTTACCTACCGAGCGGGAGAGGCGAGGTTGACTTAAGAACAGTGTTGCCAAGGTTTTCATTCACTGTCCCACTACCAAAACCTATTGTAGCTCAATTTATATTAGAGTATTCAATTTTCATTCAATTGATTTCTAAAGTATCCAATACGTTCATCACATATCCATGCATTTAGGGAAACCCTTCCTGAATACGCTTATCATGGTTCCAAGGCTGAGATAATCAACTTTTAGAAAACTTACCCATCTTTTAAGGGAAGGGGGGACTGTTATTATAACACTTTTTGCAGGCAACAGTAATTATACCTCTCCGAAGGTCATATCCAAGAGGCACTGGATAAGGCGCCATTCAGAATCTTCAACCGCTCAAGGTATAATATCTGTTAAGAAGGCAATAGGGGTACCATCAAACAGGACTACTTTACATGTAATTATGACCGCTATATACCAGGTATGAATATGAGGCTAATTTTATCTTGATGTTCAACAACTCATACTGTATTTAAGCACAAAATATGATATAATAACTGTAAGTATTATTCAGTTATCGCGAGTTGAAGACAAGTAGAACATTTTATATTTTCACTTGCAAGTGTAATGTTGGGGATCGGCTTTCAGTGGCAAAAACAAATGAACAAAAGTATTGATCAATTTTCCTAAGTGGTGTGAAAAGCTAGGGAGGGGATGGTAACTGTTATAGGGAGAGTTTAAGCAATTGTTTTCATTCAAGCTTATTCCAATTTGCTCAGGCCTATGGATATGGGAAAATGGCCGCCTAATGGGAAAATAGCCTCCTGGGCGCATTCTTCCCTGAAGAAACCACAGCACCGAAAGGGTTAAGACCTTTTGTGTCATTTAGTTGTTGATTTTTGTCTGGCAAGCGATAGCGAGCCTATGGCCGAGACATTTGTCTATTGAAAAATGTACACATTTATCTTGGGGGTGATATTTTAACTTTGATATATGTCTAAGGAGCAAACTAACCCCCACTCATATATTATGATACTTTCTATTACTTAAAAACGTAGTATACTCTTGCTGTTGCATACAAGTATTTATATTCCAATCACATTGTTTTCTCTTACATTGCTAACATCATAGGTAAAGTTATTTGTTAATAAGGTTAGTAATTTTGCTAACAAACATTAAATTATATATATATATATATATATATATATATATATATATATATATATATATATATATATACAGGGTGACCCCCCAAAAATCCTACATTTCAAAGGTAAATGAAACAAAAATGGTTAAAGATAATCGAAATATTATTTGCACACATGAAACTTCATTCAATACAGTTTTTATTCATGATGTTTTAAAGATGACATCCTCCAAATGGTGGCCGTCATTGTCTATACACGGTTGGAGGCGATTTCTGAAGGCTGCGATGGCTCGACGGGTCATGTCGGGTGGAACAGCGGCTATCTCCTGCTGAATAGCAACCTTAAGGGCTTCAAGAGTTTGGGGTTGATGAGTATACACTCCTGGTTAAGGGAAATATTTCCCTAAGCATTGCAATGATCGTCGAGCTGTGTGTGCCGTAGCTCCATCTTGCTGAAACCACACATCGATCATTGCAAGTGCTTAGGGAAATGTTTCCGGATCGGTTGATCTCGTTGCGTGCGATGTTGGGTGGCCGGCCCGTTCCCCTGACCTCGCCCCTTGTGATTTTGTTTCTGTGGGGCTACCTTAAATCACGAGTGTATACTCATCGACCCCAAACTCTTGAAGCCCTTAAGGTTGCTAGTCAGCAGGAGATAGCCGCTGTTCCACCCAACATGACCCGTCGAGCCTTCGCAGCCGTCAGAAACCGCCTCCAACCGTGTATAGACAATGACGGCCACCATTTGGAGGATGTCATCTTTAACCCTTAATTAGCGGCTCACCACATAAGTCGCGTTAAATAAAGCTGGACTATGTGGCGGCGCTCGACATAGGTCGAGTGGCAATTTCAGCACGTAATGTTGCTGAGAGAGAGAGACAAGTGGTGGCAGGAGACTAGCGAGCGTATGACTGCTCCAGACCACCGCGGCGAACCTACTGACACGAATCTCAGCTCCCTCCTCCCTCTCTCACTCGCTACATACTGAATTATATGGGGAAAGTACCGAATTACATGCTTTTTGCACTCGCGTTGCACGGTTATTGCAAGAAAACTAGCCATCATAAAAGGATCGTTATGGTGTCATTCGAAAGCTCTGTTTATGCCCTTTCAGGGATAGGTACTTGTGTTACGTTCTGGGTCTTATTTAGGCATGAAAATGATCACGTAAACAGCCCTATTTTGGCTAAAAACACCCCGCTGTGCGGTACATATAAATAAACCGCATAGGCCGCTCGTAGGTGTTAAAACATTATGAATAAAAACTGTATTGAATGAAGTTTCATGTGTGCAAATAATATTTTGATTATCTTTAACCATTTTTGTTTCATTAACCTTTGAAATGTGGGATTTTTTTGGGTCACCCTGTATATATATATATATATATATTAAAAAATAGCTAAATATTAGCCATAACAAATCTTGTCTTCCCCCCCCCCCCACCCTTATTTGTTTTTATCTCTCCCAAGGGCCTGTCTCCCCCTCCTAACATCACCTCCCAGCCTCCCTGGTGCTGGTCACACCACGATGACGGCAGATTTACTATTTGGTTGTTTAGATATAAATGATATCACCAGTAATATCTGACACACGGGCAAAAGGAGATGGGCAGAGAGAGAGAGAGAGAGAGAGAGCGAGAGAGAAGTGTCACGGACAAAAACGGATGGGCAGAGAGAGTAAAAAAGAAACTCAAGCAGCAACAAGTCTACCGACCCCTCGAGGATGCTTGCCCTGTAAATCATTACTGCTCCAAGTTTTCAACAGTGGCTTAGAGTGGTTAAGGGATGATACCGTACATGCGCACCCCCGCATTCCTTGCGACTACATCTGCTTGCGCAGCATCACCGCCTTCAGCGACATGGCCAGATACAGTCGGTCTATGGTAGGGCTGTTGCATATTACTAGAGCAGCATTGGGAGGCTATGCGACGACCGGGCGCATCCACTCCACAGCCAACCTCACCAATCTGCTCAATGTCCTCATTCTGACCACCACCCTTGGCAGCCATGGGTCGACCTTGACCTGACAACCATGCCAAAGCCTCGGCGCCCACCTTGAACCACTGAAACAATGAGGCCAACGGTCTACTCACACTCAAGTGACCTGCCAGCGGAACCTCGTGCACCGCATGAGTTGTGAGGCCTGGGTGCTCAGCACAAACAGTGGGGTATGAACCGAGAGGGGCTGGAGCGCTGCATACTGCTGCTCAGGCAGGTGCTCTAGCGCTTCCACAGCCACCTGGCTCATGTCCCCCGCCCACTGCTCCACCGAGACATGACAATCCCAACTCTCCTCCACCTGAGCCCCACTGCCGCCCTCTCCTTCTCCACCTTGGCCGCTGCAGACCAACATAGGGACAGTAGGCTGCTCAGGTGGTTGCCTCACAAACTCCTTCGCCAGGTTCACATGAAATGCTTCCCCATCTTCGAGTTCAATAGCTCCGTTCCCACAACTCTCCTCCACCTGGGAACTACTCTGTCGCAGAGTGCCATCATGCCCTACCAATTCCCTAGGAGGACAGGTTCTGGGGCCACTCCGAAGGTCATCTTTGGTGCTAATACTGAGTCGCCAAGAAGAGCCGCTGGATCAAAACTCACAAAACTTCTCCCAACTTTAGCTTTCTCCTTCCGACCGTTCCTCCGCTGGTCTGGAGACTGAGGAATAGGCTGTGACACCTTAGATGCATGAGATCGGGTGACAACACACGCCATCTGCTGTAATTGACACCTCTCGACCAACTCCTGCCCCTTTCTACTCACATGGGCCGCCCTCTCGGCAACGACTAATGGTGGAACCTCAGAAGTAGGCACCGCAAAGTCGTTGCCGAGAAGAAGGTCGACGCCCTCTACTGGCAGTTTCTCTATGATTCCAACATTTATCTCTCGTGTCACACCATCAACCTCCAGCTCCACTCGAACCAACGGGTATGACCGCGTAGCATTAATACCCTGCACCACAACTACCCGTGCCACGTTTATAGGTTGGCCTGTAAAGTTTTTCATCAGAGTCTGGGATGCACCTGTATCACGCAACAACTCCAACCCATGCTTGCAACCAGCCCAACTCACGCAGCCACGCCCTCTATGGTCGCAAAAAGCATCGCGGACAGGTTTCGAGCCTTCCGGACACTCCTTCACTGGCTGTGCCCCCGCATCTGACATATCACCCGGGGTAAATGCAGAAGACCTCAGAGAGACCCCAATATTGCTAGCCAAAGACACGACTGCTGTAGGTTGGTTACTAGGGCAGGAACGTGCAAAATGCCCCTTATTATGACACTTAAAACACTACTTCACCCTTGGATTTCCCCTGAGGTGGGGAAGGGCCCTGACCTTTCTTAAACGGGACGATTTTTGGTTTGTGATCAAAATTAGTATCATTGCTCTTACTATTGTTATCATATGTTGCATCACTGACTCGGGGGAGTGGAGTGTTGCGCCCCTTGTTAACTGCATCGGTCCGTTGTGCAGACCCGCACCCACGAATCAGCGATACTCTCAGGTCAGCCAACTCAGCTGCCTTTTGTAGAGTTTTAGCTTGTTTCTCTTTGAGGTTCAAAGTCAGGTCGCCGCCTGTGCATTTAAAAAATTGCTCTAGAAGGAATAACTGCTCAAGCTCTTCGAACATCGTCACCTTCTCTGACCTCAGCCAATTTCTCAAAGCATCAGACAGTTCCCGGGCATGTTTTAGAAAAGTGCACTCACGACCCTTCGTAACACCCCGAAACTTCAACCTATATGTCTCTGGTTGTAACTCGTACGCCCGCAGAACAGCTTCCTTCAATACCTCATAATCGATGCAAGACTCCAAGGGCAATGCATCATATGCTTTGAGTCCTTAGCCAACCAACCTAGAGGAAACAAGGGCTGCCCCCTTAACCTCGGGCCATTGGTGCTCCCGGCACTTCTTCTCAAAACGCAGGAAAAACTCGGTGACACCCGACTCGTCAAATGCAGGGACTAACTTAAGAAGGTGTGATAAAGTCTGATCAAGACCTCGATTCCCGGAACCGAGACGCTGCCCCATCGACTCCACCCGAGACTTCTCAAGCTCTATGTCTGCACAGTACCTGGCCTTTCTCTCCTCAGCCTGAATCCTGAGCTCAGCCTCTCGCTGCTGCTGCTCGAGCTCAAGTTTGGCGAGCTCGAAACAACATCTCGGCAGACAAACCCTGAGGAGGGGGTGCTACTATTGGGGACCCACCCCATGAATCACCTAGAGGCATACCCAACCGCCAGCGGGCATCGGCCTGCGGGAACGTACCAGGCTCCGGAGCCCGAGGGGGCGCCATGGTAGGAGTCGAGTGGAATGGGGGCTGGGCCGAAGGTGCCCCAGCTCCCGCTCCACCCGAACGCACCACGCACCCCTCCGAGCACACAGGTAACCAGCTCACTTCTCGACAACCCGCAAGTACCGGGAAACCCTAAGACCGTGGCTACACACTGCAGTCCGTACCGGTCTAGCCCGGACACCCGATCCGCCGACACAGGCTCCTCCAAAAAAATTTGAGCATCCTCCTCACAGTTCACCACCCGAGCGCCCCTAGACAACTCCACCTTCTCCACCTCCTCACCTGCTTCCCGTACTGTGTCCTCACTGTGCACTGATCCGTCGTTCGACATAGTGTCCACCGGAAATCCTCAACGTTTATAAAAAAAAAAAAAGTACCTAAACTCTCATGTAGCACTATTCACTCAAAAAATGCTTGAAGACAACTCAAGTGCTATACTACGTTGCCAAAAAAAATTCCAACGTGTCCAAAATATTCCTCAAAAACAAATGTCCAAAAATCCTGCAATTATTTCTTAGTTCACTAAATCCTATACTAAGGTCGCCATTTGTTATGACGACTAAGATAAGATACTAGGCAAGGTCGCCATTTGTTACGACCGGGACTACGAATAAAACAAGGGCACTTAATGATTGGACTAGTAATAGGGCACTATGCAACAACGGTACGCTAGATCCAAACCCTCGAACTTATATGCCGGCGAACAAAACACCTATACCCTCCAGAGTTAATCTGCGATAGCAGGGTATCCTTAACTGGGCATAAATTTACTCTACTTCATGCTAACCCACACTGGTATAGCCTGATAACAAACAAGATGCAAGTTACGTTAAAATGCATAAAAAGGAATCTATGGAAAGATCAATTAAATCACTGCAAGATTTAATACAATAAAAAGATGCTTCAATACAGTTACTCTAAACAACAATAAACTCTTCACTCCTATCTGAAAGAAAGTGAAGTATAGTCCTACAGCATAGACCTGGAAACTTCTGAAGAAAGTCTGATGCTCATAAGATGCTCATACTAATCTTGAACTATATAAAGGCAGGAGGCAGGACACCACACGTGTAAATCGAATAAACTAAAAGATAGGACATATTACACAAGAATACTATAAATGTGCAACGGTAGCAATGCTCGACACTAAGAGAAGTACTTCCTCATCAACGAAACAGTCTGCTATGGTTGTGCGGCTCAACAACAACCTAGACTAATAAATGCTGTGAATAATAATGCGTACATATCAAAGAGCTTATGTTAAATACTAACAAGTGTCTACTCGATTAATAATGTCTAGCTGGGATACTCTAGGTAAGGAACTGGGGTTGAGTACGATAGGCTCGTAGCCTAGCGATGTCCTTAAGACTGCATACTTTAAGTTACGTTAATTGACTAGGGTGCTCTCTCGATAGATCCAGATCACAAGTATCTGGTTCTATCCTGGCGACCCTCTAAAGACAAGCAAAGAGGCAGCAAAGTGTGGAACTGGTACAGGCCAAAACCCTCAGTCAACACAATGCTGCACTCGCAAAGGACGCAACCGAAAAGACAACCCAGGCTACCACAGGACCTTTCGAAGTCGTGTAAGTATAAGCAAACCGTACACACATCGGAGACAACGACTACAGTTACCTTATCCCAGTCTAGCATTAAATAAAAGAGCAGAAACACTAAATAAAAAATGGAGACACACAAAGTTCTTAACCTATACTAACTAAGAACCCTCAAACCTATTCTAAGTACATGTAAATATCTCTGAGGACGGCGCATGCAATACAATGGGCCGGCTATGAAAACCGTATGCAGAACCCAAGGGGAGTGCTGTGCAGTTAATAAAGGTGAGAGTATGGAAAGAGAGAATCGAGTGAGAGAAACAGTGGTAAAGGGGGTAATCGGGAGAGAGTATGCAAGGGGATGTTAGAAGCACGCGTGCCAAGCCTGTCCTGACGAGGACAGCTCCTGGGGACCCTCACGGAGGAGGTAAGTTACACAGGAGCCCGCAAAGGCGCGATGGTCGGCCAATCACGGGCCGAGACGTCACAAGACAGCAGGTGTCACGTGACACAGCAGGACACGCCGTCCAATAGCGAGCGAGAGGCAGGAATGCACCCGCACCTACAGACACTCACTACCTTCTCGCTCTGAAAGTCTTTCTCATTCCCACGCTGGTACTATCATCACTACTGTTGATATAAAATATTACCCGTTGTTACAAACGAAAACAAAAACCACCACTGGACTGTCTGTGACAATGCGATTACTAGGAAAGAAAGAACAACATTCTCTGATAACTGTAGCCCATTTCGATGTCCCTGGCGAGCGCTAGTGGCTAACGAGAGGCGATTCTGCCAACGCTGGTAGACGTCACAATCTGCCTCAGGGTAGCGAGTGGCATAATCCACTACACCTAAGATGAACCGGTGTCCTTCTTCAGATGGAGGCGATATAAGACCAACCAAATCTACAGCAATCCTCTTGAAATGGGTGTCAATTAATGGCATCTTCTCCAGGTAAGCCTTAGGTACCGTACCTCTATGGACTGTTCATTGGCACACATCTCACAACTTACAATACCTAACAATATCAACTTTACAATCTGGCCGGTAGAAAGAACTTACAATTTTATTTGAAGTTTTCTTTATTCCAAGATTTCCACCCATTAATGAATTATGAGCTAGTTCCTTTAATTTATCCTTAGTGAAAGAGGAACCATTACTTGCAGTTTTATGCCATTGAGTTTGTTCCCTTTCCTGTAAAATATACCGTCAGTCAAACAATACCTGACCATGTCCACGGCCTCTATGATCCTTGATGATTTTCAATTTGTCTAAGGTCTTGTCTTCTTTATGAGGGAGAAGGGGGTCCAGAAAAAAAACATTACGTGAAAACCTACCCTTAATGGATATCGCATTACTGTTTACCAGTGTGTGTAGGATGTTGACTGAAGGATGTTGGATGTTGACTAAAGGATGTTGGATGTTGACTGAAGGATGTTGGATGTTGACTAAAGGATGTTGTATGTTGACTAAGGGATGTTTGATGTTGACTGAAGGATGTTGGATGTTGACTGAAGGATGTTGGATGTTGACTGAAGGATGTTGGATATTGACTGAAGGATGTTGGATATAGAATGAAGGATGTTGGATATAGAGAATGTTGTTGGATGTAGACTTAACACCTTACGAGCGGCCTATGCGGTTTATTTATATGTACCGCACAGCGGGGTGTTTTTAGCCAAAATAGGGCTGTTTACGTGATCATTTTCATGCCTAAATAAGACCCAGAACGTAAAACAAGTACCTATCCCTGAAAGGGCATAAACAGAGCTTTCGAATGACACCATAACGATCCTTTTATGATGGCTAGTTTTCTTGCAATAACCGTGCAACGCGAGTGCAAAAAGCATGTAATTCGGTACTTTCCCCATATAATTCAGTATGTAGCGAGTGAGAGAGGGAGGAGGGAGCTGAGATTCATGTCAGTAGGTTCGCCGCGGTGGTCTGGAGCAGTCATACGCTCGCTAGTCTCCTGCCACCACTTGTCTCTCTCTCTCAGCAACATTACGTGCTGAAATTGCCACTCGACCTATGTCGAGCGCCGCCACATAGTCCAGCTTTATTTATCTCGACTTATGTGGTGAGCCGCTAATTAAGGGTTAAAGATATTGGATGTAAGCAAAAGGATGTTAGCTGTTGAGTGAAAGATGTTGGATGTTGACTGAAGCATGTTATAAGAATGTTGGATGTTGAAAGAAGCATGTTATATGGATGTTGGATATCTGAAGGATGTTTCAATCATGGGTTTTATCCTGATCCAGAAGTTAGTCGTTTTGTAAATAAATATATCTGTGGTTCTCCCTGCTTCTCCCACGACCTTTCCACAGAGAGTCTGGAATCTCTCTCTTGGCATCATAATTGCAACTCTCTCTCTCTCTCTTGGGGGCCATAAGATCTGTGTAGCCAGTGTATCTATATACATCTATCTCTCTCTCTCTATTGAGGTCATAAGATTTGTATAGCCAGTGTATCTATATAAATCTCTCTATCTCTTAAGGTCATAAGATCTGTGCAGCCAGTGTATCTATAAATATCTCTCTCTCTCCTCTCTCTCACAGACAACAACACCACCTTTCACCTTTTTTACGCCAGCATAATTTAGTACCCCATGGGCCTTTCTATCCCACTCCAGTCTTTCTTTAGCTACACGTACCACCCAGTTTTCCGGCTACTGTTTTTTTCTCTTACCAAATGTCGACTTCTTTTGTATTGATATTTACGAGTGGACGGATATAATGATTATTTTCATTATCAACTTTTAAAATTCTGGATTATTATATAGTACAATTGACCACAGCAAATATATATCCGTTCTGTCTATCCACTCATCAACTATGTTCTCGCAACGTATTAATCATCTACTGTATTGGTGTTGTCGCATACTTTGTGTGTAGGTTAATTCGCCTCTATGAGGATCATGACGCGTTTTAGTAGTTTACTTTGGTTATCTGTAGATGATTGTATACATCTTAGGAACGATCTGTAGGCATCAAGAGGGTAAAGACTATCTTAATTATCTCTCTATCTAACATATACCCATTCTAATATTATTATGTTCTATCCAACAACCAACTCTACTCCTAAGATCGATTAATGAAATACTACAAACACATGTGGCAGTCCGTGGATTCGAACCCAGGACGCTCACACCGAATATCAACACCTTATGCATTACACCGCCAAGGCAGTTTATAAACAAACATCGTTTAACAATAGCCACAATAAATTGTCGAAACGCTTCACGATCGTAAAAGGGTTAATTAAAGTGGCCCGATATAAATAAACGTGTAAGTTGCATGCAACTATTGTCTAACATATATGACGATTATTTTACAGAAACTAGATATTGATTTATCCAACCCAACTAGGCCACAGTTAACTCACACGAACGCACATTCAGATAGTGTTCCATCAATAACGACGGTATCATAATGAACCGGTAAAGTAAGAACACTGAAGTAATTCATCGAGCGTTACTAGTCAAAATTACTTATCGTATGGTATTTACTTTGTTTATTTTTATTAATATTTGAAATGCTGGGAGTGAAGGGAATTTAACTCTCCCGAAAATCCTCAGGCCCAGTGGTGGTGCCTGGCAAGGGTTCGAACCCTGGTTAGGGACCTCAGTAGGTTTTACCAGACTGGTGCAGTTTCGAACCCTGGTCAGGGATCTCAGTAGGTTTTTACCAGATCGTGCGCTAACTCACTGTACTACCACGGACGTATCAATAGGATAGCAACCTTAGTTCTCCTTGAAAGAACCAGGTGATAGTCTCGTGGTGATGCACGTTGGGGGTATATTGGACTTCGCCACCAACAACTATTTTTATGCTATCCCAGACATCAACTGGGATAGTTTTGTGGTTGCTGGATTTTGTGGACACAGGGTATTACATATCATCATTCTTTAACAAGGCTAGTCCCTAGCCTCTTTTAAGGTCGTAAGGTATCGTAGCTACATCACCTCAGCAATCTCAATATTCTTAGGGTACGCATGATGGGTGCTCAGTAGCTACCAGATCATGTTCCTTGACTGTCACCAATGAAATGCTGAGTGTGAAGGAAATTTAACCTCCCGAAAATCACCAGGCCCAGTGGTGGTGACTGGCGCGGGTTCAAACCCTCCTTTTCCCCCCTCATCAATTATCATCTATTTTTCCTCTTATTCCTTCTTTTGTCGGGCAATTTTTTGTCGCAAATTTACCACTCGCGATTAATACGGGTGAATCAGCTAGAGAGCCTTGCAACATAGAGACTTCTACTCAGAGCCATCAGTGCCGCTCTACAGCTGAGAGTGGGTGGTTATACGTCCCCCCAACTCTCGCCTCATGATACAACCTTGCGGCAATAATATATCTTTTTCACCCCCCAAATGCTATTCCCACTTCTTTTATTGCTCTTAAATGTTCATAATGTTCATATTAAAACCAAAATAGGTGCCTATGGATAAGTATTAATTATATATAGTTTACATATCACGATTTTCGTCAGAATAGAACCAAATACCTTTGCTTGGCGGGAGAGTTTAAATTACCATAGCTTCGCAGTTTATGAGTTAAGAGCGTTAATAAAATAAGGCGCTTGGTAGTTTTAAGTAAATTTCGCAACCAGATGAAGCTCCATTGTAATGCTAAATTTGTTGAATAACCCTTAATAATCTTCAGGAAGCGTTGTTTTATTTATATAAATATTAATAAAAACAGAAGCAAATTAGATTGTGCAACTAGTTATCAAATTTTATAATTAGCAAATGTAAGGATTAATTACGTAACTATTCAAATATCCTAAAGTTCAGCTTTCGTTAACTGTAAAATGCAGACAACCATCCGTATTTTTACCATTATCAGCTATAAACACAGATCACAGGAAAATTTAAGCGATGAGTTTCTTCAAATATTATAGTAACTCAAAGTATTTAAGCCTTACAGTATAATACCAGCTCTCTATGGTACCCCATACAAAGTTAGTTAACAATTCAGATCAGCTTTCACCTCTACCAGTAATGTATAATGTTTGTTATATATATGAATGTATACTTGTCTTGTCAGGGGGACCTGCAGAGGGCTGCTCTCGGGCAGCATGATATGCGGGGGCTGTGCAGGGGAACAACGAGTGTAAAGTAGGGGATAATAACACTTGCGACTCCAATATGGCGTCAGATGGCCCACAATTGTTACTATCGGATGGTATTGATGAACCAAATTATTAGCAAATGGAAGAGTGAAACCATTTCAACATATCTGCTGAATCTTTGAGGCAAGTGTATGAATCGATATACTTTGCTGGCTAAATAAGCTTTAGTGATACATGATCAATATATCATATTCCATTAAATATTTGTATTTAATGTACTGAACACTCATACACAGAAATCCTGGCCCAATAGGAAGCCCTAGGCATTGTTAATTTATAACCCTCAAAATCAATCAAGCCAAGCATAAGTGGTTCATGTACAGTAGCCCAACTAAATTTTGCGACAAAATATTAGGTACGTGGTACCTGTCTAGTTTGCGCTCCCGTCCCAAGCCCGTGTCTAGCAAAGACCCGTGGTGTCTAGGCAGGCGCCACCACCACCTGAGCTACCACAGCCAGGGCACACGTACAGTCAGAGTACTCGTACACGCTGGGCGCTACATATGACAATATTGCTATCATTATTTGTTTGTATCATAATAGAAGGCTATCTCTCTCTCTCTCTCTCTCTCTCTCTCTCTCTCTCTCTCTCTCTCTCAATTTCTTCGTTAAATACAAATATATTTACGCGCGACAAACTACTTTATAGATCCATTTCTATACATAACTTAAAATGTATACAATAAGTTGCATATATTGTATTATATAATCTATTATACACTTGTTAGTGATTGTTCTAATCAGAACCCCTATTAAACACTATACTTGGTGTTGGTGTAGAAAGTATTCGAGAAACGGGTAGTCAATCTCTACATAATTATATCTCCTGATCTACTCATATTTATATATATATATATATATATATATATATATATACCGGTATATATATATATATATATATTTTTTTTTTTAGTTATAAGATGTTATGCGGTCAGGATTAGCGCCAAGTTCGCTGGCACCGGGTATATATTGTATGAGTTATCCTAAACGTTTATATGTATTCAATGTTACTTAACAAATTTTAATTTTATACAGCTAAATGACTGAGAGACTTAATTTGTCTGGACGTCAATAGCATCTGAGGTGAAGCCAATGATCTTAGGGCTAATAAGTAATTGAGGTTTCCGAATGTTTGTGTGCGAACTGCTGTATGGGTTCTTCCCCTGCCACCTCTTTTTTTGTCCTCCTTTCATGTGTTTCTTGTTGATAGTCCCTACCCCTTGTGGGAATAAGGGCTGGCTACTGACTAAATTACAAACGTCAAATTAAGAGTAGTATGCTTTAATCATCAATCTTGTAATGGAATTTAACCGTGTTGGCTGCGAGTGTCTCGTTATCTATTAACCTTTCTTTTCCCAAGCATACGAATCGATAAACAAAGACAAAAAAATATCTTCAAAGATATTGACATGTCAGTAAAGTTTTCGATAAATATCCACATGAAAGATTGCTGATTAAAGAAGCAGCTCATGGAATAGGGCGAACTATATTACGTGAATTAGACAATGGCTAATTAGTAGGAAACAAACAATTAACATTAACAGTAGCATATACAATCAGATTGGGGTGTAGTGAAGGTTGGGGTCTTACATGATGGTCAGTTTTAGTTCCTCAATTGTTAATTTTTTACATTAACGACCTTGATTTAGGCCTAACTAAAAAGATTGATACTTTTTCAAATGACACTAAATATGGGTTGAATTAGTGATCCTGATAACGATTCATGCTCTCCAAAAATAATTTGATACACTACCCGAATGGTGCAATACCTTGTCAGTTGATATTTATATAGATAAATACATGCAGTTTTGTGAACATTGGGAAATCGACAGAAATTTCAGGATATAAATTTAACAATATTTGTTTCGTCAATAATTACGCACCATATATCTCCCTCCCGTATGAGAAGATTCAATAGCTCAATGCATTCTTGTGATGTCCGATTCCATTACCCATCTCCCTTACTCAAGGCCAGGGTAGCCAGTAACCACCACCTATATCTCAGATGAAAAAAAAATATATAATTTGTTCACCAATCTGAGTGGTAACAGGGGCAAGACGCAATATCAGTGGTATCTAGATGGCTAAATAACATGGAATGAAGTAACTCAATTGTAGGTAGTAGGGGTAGGCAGCCCCGCCCAGGGAAGTACTACCGCCAAGGTTTCGGGAGACTCAGGGAATAGCCTGAATTCCATTTTCTCTCCCAGGCCTTGGTAGCTGGATACATATCTTTCTGCCTCACACATCAGGGGTATCAGGAAAACCCTCTTTATATAACATACACATCCAACTTCACGACATTGCCCTACATTGCTATCCTCTATCCATAAAACACTACTCTTCCCACTACATATCATACATGTAACACCATACACCTTACCCAATAAATATGGCAGTACAATTGTTAAGAATAAACCTGGTGGTCCCTCGGATATCCACCCCCGGCAGGGTTGGGTCATTGACACAGGGCCCTCCCGGTTGTCATCATGCGACTGTGTCAAGAGAATTGCAACGTCCCATAGCTGCTCGTCGGTGCAGCTTTTTCTTTAGCAATATAAGGGGACTTCACTCTAACATCAATTCTGTACACCAATTTCTTCAAGCAGAATCCCCTACTCTCCTTTTTTTGACAGAGACTCAAGTAACATCCACATCTGACACGTCTAGATTTAATTGTCCAGGTTATCAACTGCTCCAAAATGTCAGACCTAAAGGAGGTGTATGTTGCTTCGCAAATCTGAAATTGCCCTGGAGGAGGTTACTAGTTTCAATTGTCCCTATTTTGATTATTCTATATACAAATTAATTTCTGCTGGTAAATTTAAATACATATGTTGCATCTACCGTTCCCCAAATACTCCTCCAGAGCAAAGTCTTTTTGATTCTCTGTCCTCACAACTCAGTGTCCTCAACTTAAATGCTTCTTCTGAAATCACTGTGTTGGGTGATTTTAATGTCCATAATGTTGAATGGCTCATTCATTCAGCCAGGACTGATGATGCTGGTCTTGAATGTGAGCTATTTGCAGACTCATTTAATCTCACTCAACTAGTCAACCAACCCACCCGTGTACCAGATAATCCTAATCATAATTCCCACCTACTGGACTTATTTTTAACAACCAATTCAGAAAATTATGATGTTGCAGTGAGGTCCCCGCTTGGATCTTCTGATCACTGTCTGATACAGGCCACCTGTCTATCAGCTACCACACCTTCCCACTCTGAACCTGTTTTGGTGACTAAATGGCATTACGATAGGGCAGACTGGGAGGGTCTTCAAGGTTTCTTTATTGATATTCCCTGGACCTCTTTCTTTTCTAATGATGCACACTCCACCTTGAGCCACATACAAGATTTTGTAAAAATTGGAATGGAAACTTTTATTCCTCATCAAAAGTACATTAAAAGATCTAATTCACCTAAATGGTTTGACCATAATTGTGCTAGAGTAACTGAACAAAAAGCAATAGCATACAATGCATACACAAGATAAAAAACACATGGAGCCTTTAATTACTTTAGAAACATCAGAAATCATGCCAAAACTGTATTAAACCTAACTAAATCAAACTTTCTCCACAAGCAGGCAAATAAACTTCTAAATAATCCAAATGATAACAACATATTTTGGTCTACTCTTAACTCATTTAAATCCAACTTCACTACTGCTTCATCCATTCCACCATTAAATCTCCGACCGGCAATCTTGTAAGTGACCCACGAGGTAAAGCTAACCTTCTTGCGGATATTTTCTCCACCAACTCAACCTTAGATGAAATAAATCAAGATGTCCCTGTACTTAATTTTAATTCGCCTGAAATTCCCTCACTTAAGATCCACACCAGACATGTCAAAACTATTTTGAAGAATCTCTCAGTAGATAAGGCTCCTGGTCCAGATGAAATTCCTCCAATAGTACTTAAGAATTGCTCCTTGGTGCTCGCTCCTGTATTGGCAAAATTTTTCCGTCTGTGTACTCATACCTCATGCTTCCCAGTACCCTGGAAAGAAGCAAACATCCATCCAGTTCCTAAAAAAGGTGCCTCTTCAGATCCATCAAACTACAGACCAATAGCTATAACTTCCACTTTTGGTAAAGTCTTTGAAATTATATTAAATAATCACATAATTAAGCATCTTGAGAATAATAAATTAATCAGTGATAGGCAATATGGTTTTAGACGATGTCGATCAACTGCAGACATGCTTTGCCTTCTTACGCATCAAATCAACCAAGCTACAGACCAACATGGTGAAACACATACAATAGCACTGGATATATCAAAGGCATTTGATAGAGTCTGGCATCAATCCTTATTGTCGAAGATGTCACACTACGGCCTTGCATCATTAGTTCCACTAATTTCTTCTTATCTTCAGAACAGAAAAATATGTGTAATGGTAGATGGCCTTTATTCTCAATTTCACTCAATAAATGCTGGTGTTCCCCAGGGATCAGTTTTGGCCCCAATTCTGTTCCTCATTCATATCAATGATCTCATATCTACCACTCATAATCCAATACATTCCTACGCAGATGACTCAACACTCCACAGTTCCTTCACATTTACCAATTCTTTCACCCAACCCGATCTTATAAATTCAAAAATAAACACTGCTATTTCTCTGAACCAGGACCTTTCTAGAATTAATGGGTGGGGTCAAAAGAATCTAGTTTCCTTTAATGCACAGAAAACCAAGTACATTCAATTTTCTAACCGACAGAATCTCACTGACTCCCATATATTTGTTAATGATGTAAATATTCCCACTTCCCCTAGTATTGACATTCTCGGTGTAACATTAACTACTAACTTGAGCTGGACACATTATGTTAGAGGCATTGCTAAGAATGCCTCTAAAAAACTGGGACTCCTGTACAGAGTTCGAGAATTCTTCACTGGCGAGCAGTTGGCCGTGATATATAAAAGTCATGTGCGTTCTCAGATGGATTACTGTTCACCTCTGTGGGGTGGAAGTGGAGTGGTTGCATTGAGGCAGTTGGACAAAATTCAAAATAAAGCTATTAGATTAATCAATAACCCTGCAATCACACAGGACCTTCCTACATTATCCATACGAAGAAACGTTGCATCCCTTGCATTATTCTACAGATATTTTCACAGCAATTGTTCCGAGGAACTTGCTTCAATTGTGCCGCCTCTCCACATCTTTCCCCGTAGAACTAGGGCAGCTGAGAGCACCCATGAATTTACACTTTCTCCTCCACAATGCAGAACTTCTGCTTATCAGAATTCATTTATCCCCAGAGCTACTACTCTTTGGAATTCACTTCCCTCGAATTGCTTTCCACAAACTTACAATCTACAAATGTTTAAATCCAGTTGTTACAAACATTTTATGAATGGAGGATGCCTTTAGGCACATGGACCTTTTTGTTTTGTCTGTGTTTTTCCTTCCTCCGTTCATTGTCTCTTAAAAAAAAAAAAAAAAAAAATTACAAAAGGTTTGGAATTATTCGTCAGTCGTGATATGAAACCAAAAAAGCAATGCAACATTGTTTGAAATCAGAGTTATTAATAGATATCTACAGTAGAAGCGTGAATAGCAACAATGTAATTTTAAAATTTCACCCGTCTTTAGTAAGGCTTCACATGGATTGTTTTTAATTTTGCTCTCCAGTGTCCATAGATTGATTGGAAGTGACGGTACAAAGAAGAATGGCAAAACAATCCAGAATAATAGAACATTAGAACATCAATAATATTCTAACGCCTGACGACTAAGGCCATATGACACGGAATTAGCCAGAATGGGTTAGAACATTATGGGTTAGAACATGTTATATTTTCACAGAAGTAAAAGATTATTGAGGTAGTGAATATCATGAAATACATGATATGGTCAGTACAAAAGAAAGGGGACTTGGGAAAGCATTAGGCTTGCATAAATTAGAAGTGTAGAGTAAGAGAGGATATGATACAGATGCTTAAGTTGTAAGTGGGATCCACAAAGACGATGTGGAAAACGGACTGCTTCTCCGTGATAAGCATGCAACAGTTTGGTTGATAAGTAAAATAGGCTACCGATTGCTACAGTAGGATCAATAACGACAGAAAGCTTTGACACATAATTAGATAGGCACATGGCTGTGATGTGCTGATTGTCAATGGGATTCGCCGTGGATGGGCCAGTCCATGGTATAAAGACTAATATTAGTCTTTATACCATGGAGTCAGCCCTCTGAAAAAAATCCCTCTTTTATGATTTTTGTTTATGTTAATGTTTATGTAGGCCTAGTGGAATCAGGACGCGTATTTGACAGTTTATTCAGACTAGCATTATACTATTATATTCAGAGTAGAAAAGGAGACTATTTTATTCAGTGTAGAAAGGGAATATGAAAGTCAAAGGGTAAATATGACATAGTATGTGTCCCTATGATTCCTACATAACCTCATTAAGTTTTATAAACCCTCTAATGAAAAGCCCGATTAAACTGACAAAATAAATCAATCCTAATGGGATTAATGATTATATATTTATTGATCCTCGTGATAAACTGGTCTCTCTATTCACCAATGATAGTTTAGGTAAGGTAATATGTATTATATTCGCAAACAAGTTATATGCATTCACTAAGGGGGGAAGGAAGTAATAGGGGAAGATCTATCCTATATTGCACAGATAGTGGCGGGCGAAGTGGCTAGGATGAGTTACTAAACCGAACGTGGTTGGTTTTTAGGTAAACAACCGATGGTATAGACAGGAGTGGTTAATGTGCATATTATATCAAGTCATGCTAGCTTAATAGTATTTGAACAATATAAGTAAGGAGTTAATTAGTAAGTTGTTAGGGGTATTAGTGGATGAGTACAGAAATTAAGATGTTTTATAATGCTCGGTTAATATGAAATCAGCCAAGAGTGATATGATGGAAAGTATTACTCTGTATGATGACTTATATATATTGTATGCACAATATCAACTAGGACTTACTCGCATGCCGTGTGTTCCTAGGCCTCCAACAGCGCACTCTTCGACCCATGTGTGGTTGAGCTGAAAGTTTTCTTGTCTGAGAAAACAACTCTTGGTTGGGAGAGAGGTATCCTGACCAGGATTCGAACCCATTCACTCCAGGTATGTTTGGGAGAGTTAGGCACCGCAACCACTCGGCCATGAGCGGATATAAAGGAAGCAGCCTTTATTCTTATTTGAAGAACCCCCGCCAACTCGGCTAAGTGATACAATTTTAATCATCCTGGTACTATTATGGAGCCTCTCTGACAGTATCAAAACAACTCGTGCCCAATAGTCAATGCCCTAATCAACAAATAGTCGAGCGAAATCAAGCCTGGTTTGTTTGCGCCTCTTGGTTAGCTTTGGGTGACAGCTGGTGATCTATGTTTACATTCCATCTCCTTTAATCTCTTGCGTATAGTTTCTGTAGAAGTTTGAAATTGCAAATGTTGCTTAGCTACCTCGGCGTTGGAGAATGGATGGTTATCCATATAGCCTACTGTTTAATTTCTTGGTCCTGTTATGACGTGGTTTTAGCTTAGCTCCACTTCTATGTTGGTCTGTCATTTGTCTTTCCCACCTTTTTTGCCACCGGTAAACGTTCCGACACCCCACTCCCGCTCATCCCAACCATACTACAGCGTTCAGCAACCTTGCTGAATGGATGACTAGGTGTGATGTGGGTAAGAGAGTATTGAGGATTTTCTGATCACCTCAGTTTCCAATTATGACAGCTTCACGTTTTTTCATTATATTTTTTTTTTTTTTTTTTTTTACCGAAAAAGTTCGACCTGGGAATATATTGTGTGAAGTGTTAATGCATGGTTGGAGTGGCTGTAGATATGCATGTAATCTGTAATCAGCCAATTGCCGATATCTGAATTTTGAGTGTTTAGTTGACCTGTACGGTACCCGTCCAGCTAGTAATAGACCACCAACACTAAACAATACGTCGTAAGTGGCCTCTTATTCCAGAGGCCTATTTATACTGCTAGGTCAAGAGAGGCGCATTGTGTAAGAAGAATTGCCAAAATGTTGCTTTCCCGCCTGTGAATGGAACCCGTGTCGTTTTGGCTGTGAACCAAGTGCGCTAACCAATATGCTACGGACCACTGTGTGTGTGTGTGTGTGTGTGATTCTGTAAATTAGAACTTAAATTATATACCCGGTAAACTAAATAATGTTTAGTTATACTCCCATATATTTCCATAGTAGACAGAATTTCATCGAAGTTAGATTCTAAAATCATGATACGGTAACGATAATGTTCAATATTATAATAGTATCTCATAGAAACAGTAAGAACTTTAGCTGTATATTAATACACGTTCTTATCATTAATAATATTACCTGATGCAGATGTTGCAAATAGAACTACTCGTATAACCTAGCACTGCAAGATGATGCAGATTATAACATACCTGTATTATTTAAAGAGTGTTAATTAGATAAAAGAACACAATTATTTACACCTCATTGTTTTATCAGGGAAATCAGCGTAGAATGTAGGTTTATAACACTGAACTTTGCCTTCCGTTTCTGTGTGTGTGTGTGTGTGTTAATCTACAAATAGTGTAGCGTGAAAATCGATTGATATTAACCTCAGAGAGAGAGAGAGAGAGAGACTGAGACTGAGACTTCTAATATGATACAAACAAATAATGATGGCAATATTGTCATATGTAGCGCCCAACGTGTGCGAGTACTGTGTGCCCTGGCTGTGGTAGTGTAGGTGGTGGGGGCTGCCTAGACACCACGGGTCTCTGCTAGACATGATCACACGGGCTGGGGACGGGAGTGCAAACTAGACAGGTGCCACGTACCTAATTTTGTCGCAAAACTTAGTTGGGCTACTGTACGTACAGTAGTATGTATAAAGGGCGTCTCCCTCTACCCTGACAAGCAAAAACCAATCTGAAATATTCCACCCCCAACCTATCCGCATTCTTCGCTCGTTCTTCTTTGTAGTATACTATTAACCGTGGTTTATAAACTGATTTCCCACAATTCCGACACCCTTGATTAAATGACCCCGCCCAACACGAAAGCCCAGTGGTGATGGGCTGGTCTATCAGAGTGAGAACTGAGCGATCTCTGCCATACCCATAGCTTACTCTGACTGTTCCTTTTACTTATATATTTTCTAGATCTCAAGTGACGGCGTCTCTTCCGTGGATTGACCTCCCAATCTACCAAGATTGGAAGCCGAAGCGTCACATTTTTCCTTTGCCCCCTCAACTTTCTCTTCATAATTGCTGAGGGGCACAGGGCCCTGGGTGGGGCTTTGGTTTCCCGGGCGTTTCTGCACCCTCCTCAGCTCCCGGCCATGGAGTGGCTTCGGTCACCCAGGCTTTATTGTGGTCGGCAGGGAGGGTTCTGTGGGGGCGCTCGGTTATGGCCTTGGCCCTGCTCGGGGCCTTGGGGCTGTTCGGCCAGGCAGCTTGGGGAACAACAACAACAACAACAACCCGAAAGCCCATTCACATGTACAGTCTACGACGGAACTTGTTGTCATGGCCTGAGGCAATGTATTAGTTCACTTATCTTTTAATAGATGGCCCTTTAATCGCTTCTAATAAAAGGGGGCGGGGTTAATATAGAGGTTGGAAGGAGGAGGAGTCAAACGTGTGTGTGTGTGTATTCTAGAACAGCACTCAGAATAAGTTTATTTTAACATAACACACAGGCTATATTATTAGATTAGCCCATGCCGGATCACAAATAAGTAACGCACATCAGGTGTTGTGTTATTTATGGAATTTAATATAGACAATCCAGTTTATATCCTTCGAACTTTCCCTTCCCCCCTCCTCCCCTTCTCTCTGCTGCCTTCCCCTATCTCCCCCCTTCTCTCTTTTTCCCTCCCCCTTCTCTCTCCTAACCGAGTATATAATTTTCCTCATCATCGTGCTCAAAGCTGTCCATAAAAATTACTTTGGTGTTTTAATAATACTGTTCTTTTTACCTTTACTGATTCTCAATTATTAACTCGTATTCTATTAATTACCTTATACAATGTGTTATAGAAAATAAAAAGATATGCTCTGTTGCAAAACACTCAAAGTTGCCAACCTTGTCGTCCTGGTTAGTGTGAACAATCGTATAAATATATAAGTAATTGACACGGGATGTTACAATCCACGCGTCAAGACAAGTTGGATCACATTGTAATCTAGCTTGTACCAAATTATAACCAAATATATATATATATATCATAAAGACAAGATAATATCGGCTCAGTTAGAGAAAACACTTTAGATGAGCCGAAACGTGTTTCTTTGTAATACAAACAAATTTTGATATTAGAGTAAATCTTGTTTTCTTCCATACCACTATTCACAGCACTGTGGTTGACCATTTCATAATCTACCTTAACATGTAATATGATACGCTACGATTATTGCATTATACTTTTCTCAGCCGATTCTTAATTACTAGCTTAATTACTGGGGCTTCCCATTATCAGTAAACAGTTCGGCGCTACCCATTGTAATGATTTACTATAAAGTAAGTCATCGAATTGAACTATTAACAATAATTCAAGCAATCTGGTTATGTTGTTTTAAAGTTGATATAAATTGTTTATTCTTTTATATTTTTACTTCGAATTGTTTAAATTATCCTCCAAACATAATTAAAAGTATACTATAGCTCTGTGTATGTTACCTTGAATTTAATTTAATATGTATTATTTCACCATCATTATGTTACGGTGAACATTGGAAACACATACACATTATATAATATATATATAAATGGTTCTTAAAGGTAAACATTTACAACTTATATTTATTCAATCAATATGATCTCCACCCACAAGCTGCATCAACTACCTCCTGTATTCTCGTTGGAGCTGATTTAACCATTTTCCAACTTATATTAGGGCGGCGACGGATCCCCCCCCCCCCTCTTTGCCCCCCGATCCCACTCCTCCCGCCCTTTCCAATCCTAACCTGAACCACATTCCACTCCATGACATGATGGCCCACAAATTCTCTATTGGGTTCATGTCACACACCCTTGTGGACCAGCTAAACCCCGGATGGGGTCAGGTCAGGTGAAGGTATTGAAGGATAAGCCTTTACAACGGCACCTCGTACCTACTTTCTACTTTTCCTATTTTCTGAAGAGTGTAGAGAGGGGAGAGGGGTGTTGGAGAGAGACGAAGTTGTTGTAGTGGCTTTGTTATGAGTGTTATTAGTCTGTATACGTCGTAAGGCTCAGGATGGCCATGGCACGCACTGAAGACAGCAGCATTTCCTCAATAATGCTAATACCTTTTCTAGTTTGCCTGGACCAGTGTGTGTGTGTGTTTTATGTTATCATGTATTAGTGATTTGTGCCCATTACGTTGTATGCGATCATGTGTGTGATGTGCGTTTTATGTTATCGGGTGTGAGTGTGTGTGTGTGTGTGTGTGAGTTTTGTATCCTGTGTTAGTGTGGGTGTGGGTGGGTTTGGTGCTTGCATGTGATGGACAGAGGAGAGAGGTTGAAGCGCCGTCTCCCCAAACATTACAAATTGTGTAGGTCATAAGTATATGTATTATTCAACTTATTCCTTGAGCCAACACAAATAACTTGAATCCTAAGCGTTATTGTTACACTTAATATAATTATATACAAACAAATATAGACGTGTTCTTCGGGAATCGTACCTTAAGTAGGAATAGGATAACTAACGAGGCAGCGAGCAATAGGTGTTGTTCGCTGCCTCGCTAGTTATCTTATTCCTAATCAATATATGTTTGTTATTTTAGTCATCCCTAACATTTATTATGTATATGTAAATTCAAAACAATCGCATAGTATTAATCTGCGTATTTTAGAGGTTATCATTTATGTCAGAGAGAGAGAGAGAGAGAGAGAGAGAGAGAGAGAGAGAGAGGTGTGTTACTTATTTGTAATCCGGCATGAGCTAATCTAATAATGTAGCCTGTGTGTTATGTTAAAATAAATTTATTCTGCGTGCTGTTCTAGAACACACACACACACACACACACACACACGTTTAACTCCTCCTCCTTCCAACCTCTATATTAAACCTTTCACGCATTTATGACGCAGAGGTTGCCAGACTAGCAATAAGAAATAGAGTTCTCTCACTCTTATAATTACCTCTCCAAAATTAGTTTTCTGCCCACAGCTAACTCAAAGACAACTGCAGAGGTTGAAGTAACTAAACTAAAGGTTTCTAAATACCCCTGATGGTAACAAAGGCTTTAAAGTATCCCTAATAGGCTCAAAATCGCGTCATATGTCGGAGAGGGTTAACCCCGCCCCCTTTTATTAGAAGCGATTAAAGGGCCATCTATTAAAAGGTAAGTGAACTAATACATTGCCTCAGGCCATGACACCAGTTCTGTCGTAGACTGTACAGTCACTTATAAAAGTTTGTGGACCCCATATGTGTTTCTTTATGCAGTTATATCTATTTGGATTGATTTTTGGATGGAACTTCCTTTTCAATAAATATTACATAGAGTTTTGTAGTTGATGTATAGAAACATATATTTATAAATTGGTTTCCAGATATATACTTCCATAATTAGAAACAGGTGAAGTCCATACATTTGTATGAGTGACTGTACCACCGACTGGCTCACTGCTTGTCACGCCTTGAAAGATTCCCTCACGTCGGCACCCGTTGTGGCTTTTCCCAAGTATGCCTAGCCCTTCTGGCTATTTACCGACGTATGCCTTGTAGGTATTGGTGCAGTACTAGCTCAAACCCGGGACAACCGTGAACACATCATTGCAGGTGCAAGTAGGACCCACTCGCCATTTAAAGTAAGATGTGTTCTCACCCGTCACACTCTGAACAAGTCTCATTCGAAGTTTATGGGTTTGTGGCAGCTTTGATAAACGTTAAGTCCTCTTAACTTCTATCACTAGGCTCATGTTGTGTCGCCATTAGGCCGTCTCGTTACTATATTTTTGTTTTTCTGAATTACAGTAGAAGATTTCATTGATAATAGGAGAGGCGTGAACCTCACATAATTTAAGGGGGGTCACCAGCATTTTTGGTCATTCTCTCATTTTCTCTCTTTCCCTGGCTTGTATCCATTCGGCCCAATTCAGCCAACTGTTTTAAGACGTTTATCCCCATACATGTGTCGATTTCTTCCTGGCGAGCAATAGCGAGCCAGCATTGTATGGGGAAAACCGGCTTCGCCGGAGACATTTTTCTATCGAAAAATTTCAAATTTAGCTTGCTGTCAAAACAAAAATATATATATGCTGGCTCGCTACCGCTCGCCAGGAAACTATTGACACCTGGATGGGGGTAAACGTCTTGAAACAGTAGGCTGAATGAGGCCGAATGGATACACGCCAAAGAGAGAGGGAGAGAAAAAGAAAAAAATCGAGGTGGGTTCTCTTAAGTGTACTATAATTATACAACAATGACACATCTGACCAGAAACTCCGTAATCATGCAGTAAGCACTCAAACCCGTAATCATGCAGTAAGCACTCAAACCCGTAATCATGCAGTAAGCACTCAAACCCGTAATCATGCAGTAAGCACTCAAACCCGTAATCATGCAGTAAGCACTCAAACCCGTAATCATGCAGTAAGCACTCAAACCCGTAATCATGCAGTAAGCACTCAAACCCGTAATCATGCAGTAAGCACTCAAACCCGTAATCATGCAGTAAGCACTCAAACCCGTAATCATGCAGTAAACACTCAAACCCGTAATAATGCAGTAAGCACTCAAACCCATAATCATGCAGTAAGCACTCAAACCCGTAATCATGCAGTAAGCACTCAAACCCGTAATCATGCAGTAAGCACTCAAACCCGTAATCATGCAGTAAGCACTCAAACCCGTAATCATGCAACGAAACCAAGATTTAATAATCCCCAAATTATGTATACAAGGTATTTTTGTGCAGCCAATCATTTCCAGCTGAGGCCCTACAAAGTGAACACTGGTAATACCTGTAATGTTATATTTATTACATTTTACACTACATTTTATAAACTTACACATACCTCTAGGTGACATTACACATACCTCTAGGTGACATTACACATACCTCTAGGTGACATTACACATACCTCTAGGTGACATTACACATACCTCTAGGTGACATTACACATACCTCTAGGTGACATTACACACAATAATATTAACCGTATCCAGAAACTAGTTTGCTTGGTATTACTTATTGTTAACCTCTTTTCTTCCGGCGACGTTTTTTCAATTATATTCTAGCAATATCAGGATGATTTTGTGTGGCTTAGGAAGGACATCTAAACATTAAAAGGATCAAACTATCTCAGTCAATCCATATATGTAGCATGTATTCGTCATAAGGTTTATATAATCGTCTAAATGTAGCTGAAATCAAATAAAACAGACGTCACCGCCACTGAATTGATTGATTGATTAAAACGAAACTATAGTTGAAAGTTGGCAACATTTGCGATGTGAGGAAAATATAAATGGCATAGGTGAGCAACTATTTGGTGCATTAACCCCTTCAGTAAGTTGTGACATTATAAATTAAGATGATTGTTCTCGTATTAGGAACTGCATAATAAATCGTAGGCTTGTGCAACATTCTTTTAACTGTCTTCGTGGTGCAATGCATAAGTGTGTTGATTTTCGGTGTGAGCATCCTAGGTTCGAATCCCCGGACTGCCACATGTGTTTGTTAATTTCAGTGTGTCCCAGCTGTCATTACATTTGGCTTCCTCTGTGCTGTATTAATGTCTGTCAGATGTTGAATAGGGTGGGCAAGTGTAGGAACATGTTTGTATATTTCACTCGATATGAAGAAATTGAGCTTAGATATTGCTGATTCCAATTATTGAACAAAATATACTTGGTGCCGAGACATCACTTATTAGTGCGACCAACATTATTAACCAATGACTCCAACATGTTCGTTGTATAATAATATAATTCCATAAAAGGTACCTATTATATAAAATATAATTCCATAAAAGGTACCTATTATATAAAATAAAATTCCATTAAAGGTACCTATTATATAAAATATAATTCCATTAAAGGTACCTATTATATAAAATATAATTCCATAAAAGGTACCTATTATATAAAATATAATTCCATAAAAGGTACATATTATATAAAATATAATTCCATAAAAGGTACCTATTATATAAAATATAATTCCATAAAAGGTACCTATTATATAAAATATAATTCCATTAAAGGTGCCTATTATATAAAATATAATTCCATAAAAGGTACCTATTATATAAAATATAATTCCATAAAAGGTACCTATTATATAAAATATAATTTCATAAAAGGTACCTATTATATAAAATATTCCATTAAAGGTACCTATTATATAAAATATAATTCCATAAAAGGTACCTATTATATAAAATATAATTCCATAAAAGGTACCTATTATATAAAATATAATTCCATAAAAGGTACCTATTATATAAAATATAATTCCATAAAAGGTACCTATTATATAAAATGAACAAAAATGAGCCATCGTACTGGCAGTGTTAAGCGGATTATAAGTTAAGCCTGGTGGCGCAGGGGGCATGGAAAGTATTTTTGATGGGAGGGTTAAAGCTAGTCTCTCTCTCTCTCTCTCTCTCTCTCTCTCTCTCGCTATTTTACATATATATACATATATATATATATATATATATATATATATATATATATATATACTATTAGGGTGGCCCAAAAACAAAAAGTTTAAATTGTCATTCTCCACAAGGCTGATCCTGTTCCATATCACAACGGGAGTTTGCATGCTGAAAATCATACATATTTTACTGTATTTAGAGGTACCAATATTAACTATATGTAAATTGTTCGATTTTTAAATAAAATATATATATTGTTTACTTAATTTATTCTTGGTTGTTGCCATTATATATACCAATAAATGTAAACAGTGAAGAATTGTGTGTTAATTGTAATAAATATAACATAATAAGGCAGAAATAAATCTTTGAATTGTAATGCGTAAGTTGTTGGGACCTCTAAACACGTTCCTATCTCTCCATTTGTTGGTATGTAGGGTCTTGTAGTCATATGTAACCAAACCAGCCTTGTGGACCAGCATATTAT
Organism: Paralithodes platypus; assembly: GCA_032716605.1. Classification (NCBI taxonomy): domain Eukaryota; kingdom Metazoa; phylum Arthropoda; class Malacostraca; order Decapoda; family Lithodidae; genus Paralithodes; species Paralithodes platypus. Next base: position 21,853,010 of record CM064579.1, on the reverse strand, counting down.
TAGAACAAAATTATACCCCTATGTTTTTGGGCCACCCTAATATATATATATATATATATATATATATATATATTTATATATATATTATATATACTGTATATACTGTATACTATATATACTGTATATATATTATATATATATATATATATATAGTATATATATACTGTATATACTGTATACATATTGTTACGTATCTTGATCCTCAAGTGGTTAACTTGATGAATCTAGATAGCACAGAGATATATATTAAGGTATCAGTCAGCTGAAGGCAAAACAAAAGTAAAATCTAATAAAATAATGTCCTGTTGTTGCTTCCTTTCCTTTTGGATCTTAGGACTTAGTATCCTTTATTGACTGATACTCTTTAATTATGAAAAATACTGAAACTAATTAAAGTCATGTAGTATTTATAAAGAATTATTATTTAACCGCAGCTTAGTAGGCTATGGTTATGAACCGAATAAGTTATAGCTAAAGAAGGACTATTAATTTTATAAAAAGTCTTGAAAGATAAATATTAAAGTAAGAATATTTCTGTCTCTTACCCTTTTTGAAATGAATAGATAGTTTTCTTATATGTCCTTTTATTTATATGTAATGTAATTATTCTTGGTTCTTGTCTTACGTTAATAGGATTATATTATTATTATCATCAGGAGTAATATCAAAGTCACATAAAAAGTTAGATATATATTTAATAATTAGTTAACCCGTGGAGCCCCGGCTAGTTTTGTAATGTTTGCGCACCAGAACCCGGCCGGTTTTCAAAAAATGGTTTTATTCCAGAAACAATAGCGAATGGGTTAGGAATGAAGGAAAAACCACGAAAAACCGCTCAAAAAGCTTAAAAAATGGTCCTACAGAGCCCCCGAAAACGGATTTTATAAGAGTAAAAAATTGAAGGCAATTATCCCAAAAAAACCAGGTTATTGCGCGCTCGCGCGCACGCACGTGGACTTTGAGAGTTTTCAATCATCGGCACGGTTGCGTGGGATACGTACACAGTTCCCATACAAATCTGAGCCCTCTTGAGTGGCTACACCTGAGGTTACGGTCGGCGCAATTAGGGTGACGCGCCAGGCGCGTCTCTGGGGCTGTGCGTTACATACATCGCCGACGCGTCAGGCGCGTCGCTGGGGCTGTACGGGTTAAATGTATTTCTTAACCACGTAACATTGAGGTTTGATTATGAGTAAATAAAGTTACAGGATCGCTTCATAGATTCGATTCAGGTCTCACTCAAATAATATGAAAAGCAAAATATAATATTTTGAAGCAAAAGAATTTTCTTCAGCTTAAGAAATCACTAGAAGTAATATTAACACAGCCATGTTAGTCTAAGGCGATATTACTAATACGAGACAATAGCATCACCGTACTAAGCACCGTTAACCAATGTAAGCTTAATTCAAAGAAAATGAAAGAACTCGTAAGTATTAATATAAAACAATAGTATTACTTTCATCATAACCCAATTACTTAAAGAGTTGCTTTAGTCCACAAGTTAGTCAACTAAAATAGTTAAGCACATAATAGTAGCGTTAACGTTAATTCCCAATCAAATAGTTAAGCACATAATAGTAGCGTTAACGTCAATTCCCAATCAAATAGTTAAGCACATAATAGTAGCGTTAACGTCCCAATCACATATCTCACTAACCAACATAACGTAAGTGTTTACACCGAACACACTTAACACACATTTATATAATCTGACTGACAGTCACAATCCCATTATAATACTTCACCCCGTCTTCCTCCAGCTGCAAGTTCACCTTCCCCAACTCCAAATGAGACTGATTTGAATGCCCACAACTCGGGTCTTATATACTAAACAATGATGGTGTAGGAATGAATCAGGAGGCGGGGGGTGGTGCCCGCTCCAATCATAGCTCCTCGAGTCGCATAACAGGTGCCTGGTCCACTCACAGCTCCTGGCGTCGATCATACGTCATAGCGTCGGGTAGTTTGCAGGGTCCCCTATGATGCATGCAGGTGTGAAGGCTTGTTTGCTGGTATGCGGCGAGCTGGTTTCCCCACTCGCTAGTTCGCTCGCTAGTTTGCTTCGCCGCTTGGGTAGTGTGACTCCTTCAACTCTAATTCTAACTCATAGGAGTCACACTACCCAAGCGGCGAAGCAAACTAGCGAGCGAACTAGCGAGTGGGGAAACCAGCTCGCCGCATACCAGCAAACAAGCCTTCACACCTGCATGCGTCATAGGGGACCCTGCAAACTACCCGACGCTATGACGTATGATCGACGCCAGGAGCTGTGAGTGGATCAGGCACCTGTTATGCGACTCGAGGAGCTATGATTGGAGCGGGCACCACCCCCCGCCTCCTGATTCGTTCCTACACCATCATTGTTTAGTATATAAGACCTGAGTTGTGGGCATTTAAATCAGTCTCATTTGGAGTTGGGGAAGGTGAACTTGCAGCTGGAGGAAGACGGGGTGAAGTATTATAATGGGATTGTGACTGTCAGTCAGATTATATAAATGTGTGTTAAGTGTGTTCGGTGTAAACACTTACGTTATGTTGGTTTGTGAGATATGTGATTGGGATGTTAACGCTACTATTATGTGCTTAACTATTTGATTGGGAATTGACGTTAACGCTACTATTATGTGCTTAGCTATTTGATTGGGAATTAACGTTAATGCTACTATTATGTGCTTAACTATTTTAGTTGACTAACTTGTGGACTAAAGCAACTCTTTAAGTAATTGGGTTATGATGAAAGTAATACTATTGTTTTATATTAATACTTACGAGTTCTTTCATTTTCTTTGAATTAAGCTTACATTGGTTAACGGTGCTTAGTACGGTGATGCTATTGTCTCGTATTAGTAATATCGCCTTAGACTAACATGGCTGTGTTAATATTACTTCTAGTGATTTCCTAAGCTGAAGAAAATTATTTTGCTTCAAAATATTATATTTTGCTTTTCATATTATTTGAGTGAGACCTGAATCGAATCTATGAAGCGATCCTGTAACTGTATTTACTCATAATCAAACCTCAATGTTATGTGGTTAAGAAATACATTTAACTAATTATTAAATATGTATCTAACTTTTTATGTGACTTTGATATTACTCCTGATGATAATAATAATATAATCCTATTAACGTAAGACAAGAACCAAGAATAATTACATTAAATATAAATAAAAGGACATATAAGAAAACTATCTATTCATTTCAAAAAGGGTAAGAGACAGAAATATTCTTACTTTAATATTTATCTTTCAAGACTTTTTATAAAATTAATAGTCCTTCTTTAGCTATAACTTATTCGGTTCATAACCATAGCCAACTAAGCTTCGGTTAAATAATAATTCTTTATAAATACTACATGACTTTAATTAGTTTCAGTATTTTTCATAATTAAAGAGTATCAGTCAATAAAGGATACTAAGTCCTAAGATCCAAAAGGAAAGGAAGCAACAACAGGACATTATTTTATTAGATTTTACTTTTGAATCTTTTTGCCTTCAGCTGACTGATACCTTAATATATATCTCTGTGCTATCTAGATTCATCAAGTTAACCACTTGAGGATCAAGATACGTAACAGAAGAGTGGCGACCTTGCCAGGATTCGTTTCATACAGTTTCACTCAGTTTCATTAACGTTTCACTACTTAAAAATCAAATATTATTCATGCCTCAACTAATTAATGACTAAGATGCTCGAGTTTTCATAGAATCAGAACCCACAGCCCCTGATATTGACTGTCTGTCAAAATCCGAACTGAAAGTGCTTGCCTCACATCTCCAATTAACTATCTCAAACATGTCCAAAGTAGAGGTGGCTCAGACCATAAAAACCCACTTGTTCCCTGTAGAAGGCGGGGAGGGAGACGGAGCAGTTGGTGGGATCTCGAGTAAACCCAGCCAACTTGATGAACAATTGCCACCTGGTTTTACCGTTGATCAATTATTCGAACTAGAACAAACCAGAGCAAAGACCGAACAAGCCAGACTAAATATAGAACTAGCCAGAATAAATGCCGAACAAGCCAGAGCAACGACCGAACAATATGAATATCAATATCGTACAGCTCAACTAAATGTCAATACAAATGCTCCCTTAATTGCTCCCCCTCTGGGATTGACTATGACTAGTGTCATTCCACCTTTCACTGAGGATAATGTGCAGTATTTCTTTGTTTTGTTTGAGGAAGTTGCTGGAGGTATGAAGTGGACAAGAGATCAATGGCCTTTTATGTTACAAACTGTTTTGACAGGGCAGGCTCGAGCCACGTATTTGTCAGAAGTAGCAGAAGTTAGGCAGGATTATGACAATCTCAAAGAAGCTATCTTAAAAACCTATCAATTGCAGCCTGAGGCTTACAGGCAATCTTTCCATAAAAAACAGAAGAAAGTAGAAGAAACCCATAAGGTATTTGCCAGGACCATGACTAAAACTTTCAATCATTGGGTCAAGAGTAAGAAAGTCACAAGCTACAACGATCTGAAGGAGTTGGTCCTGTTAGAAAATTTCCTATGGAAAATTGATTCTTCTGTATCCTATCATTTAAAGGGGAAAAAGGTAGATTGTCTTGCTGACGCCGCTGACATGGCTGACGCATACGTGCTCAACAACAAATTTCGTGGAAAGAAGCCCTACGATAATTCTAGTTCTAATTTTAAGTATCCCAATCACAAATCTGACAGACCCAGTCACAAGCCTATAACGTCTTCCCCAGCTAGCCAATATAGAATTGTTCCCCCAACTAAAAATGCGACTCAGGGCAATGGTAACAGAGGTGGGGCCCAAATAAATAGTAATGCTCAAAGAGGGAACGTTCCCATATCCCCTAAAGTATGTACTTTTTGTGGCATGAGAGGCCACCTAGCTTATCAGTGCTGGGCCAAGGAGAGAACCGAGAGATCGGGGCAGACAGTTGCCGCCGTATCTCAAACTCCATATGTGCCTGTAATGCAGGACTCCCGACAGAAGGAGTACCTAGCACCAAAAGTTCCTTTAATGCAGGACTCTCGACAGAAGGAGTACCTAGCAGCTAACGTAAATCATCTAGACAGGGGTGTAGTAGCATGTGTGGTGCAACCCACTAGGGTTAAGCCAATAATAATTTCACCATCAGTGCAGGACAGTTACCGTCCCTTTATTTCATCTGGCAACGTGAGATTAAATGGTTGTATGCATGAGGTAAAAATTCTGAGAGACACAGGTTCTACTAGCACCCTCATGGTGAATCCTTACACTGAGTGCCCACCTGGCGAACCAGTTGTAATGAGAGGTGCTGGAGGCCAATTTTATGCACACTTGGTAAAAGGCGAAATTGAATGTGAGTTACTACAGGGTGAGGCCACCATAGCTTTGTGTAGGTCCCAAGATATCCCTGTGCCTAGGGTAACACTCCTTTTGGGGAATGATGTAGCAGGTGAGAAGGTCCGACCAGACCCCATTTTGTCACTTTCCCCTGTTAACGAGCCACTAACCGGTGAGCTCGACAAGGAGTTGCCAACTGTTTTCCCTGTGAGTGCTGTCACACGTTCAATGTCTCAAGTAGCAGTTCCCTCAGACAGAAATCTACCGAATGTAAGAGTTGATGAAAGGGATGATGAGAGTGTGAATGACGCTCCAACTGTGCCTGATGATGTGACTGAGGTGGATTTATCTGACACCTTTATGGCTCATCTTGACCCTAACGATGACCATTAAACTCCTCCAAATTGTCCTAGTGGCCTGGTAGAGCTACAGAGAGATGATAGTGAATGCAAGGAGTTAGCTGCCAGGTCCGTGAGTGAAGAGGAATGTGAGAAGGAGGGTGGTGAATGTTTCTACCTCAAAGGAGGAGTATTGTGGCGAAGATGGAGACCGCCACACACACCAATCGATGACGGGGCTTGGGACGTCCATCAAGTAGTAGTCCCCAAACCTTGTCTTAGAGATATCATGGAAATGGCACATTGTATACCATTGGCAGGACACCTAGGTGTGAGAAAAACTCTAGACAGAATCAGAGCCCACTTTTACTGGCCAGGAATGCGTGCAGATGTAGTGGAGTTTTGTAGAGTGTGTCACACTTGCCAGATGACAGGAAAACCCAATCAGAAGGTGCCTGTACATCCTCTGGTGCCCTTGCCCGTTTTCGAGAATCCTTTTACTCGGGTGGTAGTGGACATTGTAGGCCCATTGCCTAAGACTTCCCAAGGTAACATTTATTTATTAACTATCATGGACATGGCAACTCGCTACCCAGAGGTAGTCCCTTAAGGACTACCTCTGCTCCAACTGTCATCAAGGAACTGCTCAAATTCTTCACCAGAATGGGTTTCCCCCATGAGGTGCAGTGATCAAGGAACTAATTTTACCTCTAACATTTTCCAGCAGTCCCTGAAGGAGTTGGGTATCGAGCATGTAAAGTCTAGCACCTACCACCCAGAGAGTCAAGGGGTTCTCGAACGATATCATCAGACATTAAAGGGAATGTTACGTAAGTATTGTACAGAGACCGGAGTTGAGTGGGATAAGGGGGTACCTTTTCTTTTATTTGCTACTCGTGAGGTTCCAACTGAATCCCTGGGTTTTTCCCCTAATGAGCTAGTTTTCGGTCACCAGCTAAGAGGTCCTTTGCAACTATTGCAGGATAGCCTAGTTGGCCAGGAGGGGAACCAAAACCTCTTCAAGTATGTTTCAGATTTCAAAACCCGGCTGAGATCCTCATGTGAGTTTGCCGCTCAAAACTTGACCGTGGCTAAAAGCTCCATGAAGAAATGGTATGACAGAAAAGCCCGTGAGAGAGAGTTTCAGCCCGGTGATGAGGTTTTGGTCCTGCTCCCCCTTTTTGGCCAACCTTCATCTGCCAAGTTCAGGGGCCCATATAAGATCATTCGGAGGGTGAGCATTACCGATTATCTAGTAACTACCCCAGACAGGAGAAAGCCCACACAAGTATTCCATATAAATATGTTGAAACCCTACCATAGGTCCCCTGATTCCTCTCTTCCAGATTCTCACACTGTGGCAGTGAATGTCAGGACCTGTGGACAGCCTGGTGCGGACAAAGTCTTCAGTTCTCTTACTGACCCGCAACAGACTGTTCCAGAGCCTGAAGGTATCCATGCAGACTTTGACTTGTCATGTAGCCTATCCAACTTTCAGTATAATTCAGTGGCTTGGAGGGAATTACCATCTAAACTATGTCATCTTCCCTCTGATCAAGCGAACCAACTAATCTCTGTTTTATCTCAGTCTCCCAGTGTGTTCCGTGATACTCCAGGGCTCACTTCTTTGGCCGTGCACGACATCGACGTAGGGGATGCAACTCCCATTAAACTATCCCCCTACCGTGTCTCACCACAATGCAGGAGTATACTGCAGGTCGAGCTTGACTTAAATTTTTCAAACCAGCTGATCACAAGGGCCTTCAGCCAGTGGAGTAGTCCGGTCATACTTGTGCCAAAGCCAGACGGGAGCCATAGGTTTTGTAGGGACTATAGGCAAGTTAATGCTGTCACAAAGAACGATACCTACCCACTGCCACGGATCAAAGATTGCATTTACCAGGTTGGCCTCATACAGCAGTAAGTTTAACTTAATGAGAGGATTTTGGCAATTAGCTCTCCCTTGTAGCGAGGTAAATATCATGCTTTAGTAGTGCGCTGTCAAGCCTTCAGCTGTGAGATGCCTTGCAGTTTCACTCACGCTTTGCCTTGCAGTTTGAATAACGCTCCAGCTACGTTCCGGCTATGTTCTGATGTGGTACCTGGAGACGTTGCCTACTTTGGGTGATATCCTTATTATATCCTCATTATAATCTTGCTGTTGCCAGTCTGGTGGTGAATCTATTTATGTATTATGTTTAATATTATGTACTATACTCCTTAAACTCTTTTCTAGGGGGGAGGTCTGACATACGGAGCCCTGTATGTTAATTAACTCTATCAACTCTAATTCTAATTCTAATTCTAATCAACTCTAATTCTAACTCTTAAATTAACATACAGGGCTCCGTATGTCAAAATATATATATATATATAGTATATACTGTATATACTGTATATATAATTTTTATATTTTGTTTATGTGAGTGAGGGAGACAAACGGCAGAACTGCCTGTAGCGAGTGCCTATTTTTGAAGGAGTGACAAGGCCAACATAAAGGGTCGTTCGAGACAAAATGACTGGACACAGAGGGTTTGAAGTAATTTAAGTAATAGGAAGAGGGAAAGACTGAGTCTAGTCTGGGAGAGAGTTCCAGAGCTCAGCTGTTGAATAGAAGAAATATTGAGAATAATGTTTCACTCTAGGGTTTGAGAGTTGCACAGTGTAGGAGTGAGATTGTGTTGGGAAATGGGTGCTACATGCTCTACGAAGAGGGGGTGGTATACACTGAGAGAGCTCTGAGGAACACTGATTATTGTAATTGCGGTAGAATAGTAAGAGATGCAATATTGCGGAGAAGGAAGAGAGAGAGACTGCAGAGAATTGGTGAGTGGACGTGAGTTAATTAAATGGAAGGCTTTCTTTTCTACTTTGTCTGGAAGAGCTGTGTGAGAGGATGCTCCCCACACTCAATAAATGGAAACACTGTGCCCCTGTACACTCTACAGACCAAGAAGCTGCACAAGGGTAAAGAACCCCTGGAGGTGGTTAAGCACACCCAGCTTCTGGTAAGCTGCTTTAGCAAGAGTGGTAATATGGTCTTTTTAAGAGAGATCAGAAGAAAAAGAGACACCAAGAATATTGAGAGAAGATGAAGGGTTAATTTGTATGTTGTTGAAGAGTAGGTTATAGTTTTCTGGAAGGGGGCGACGAGTAAACAGATGGAGAAATTGAGTTTTGGACGTATTGAAAGTATCAAGTTTTTTTTCTGTTTCAATTTGAGATAGTAGAGAAATCAAAAGATAGGTGTTTTATGGCCTCCTAAAGTGAGTTTTGGAGTAACTGCTGTGTAAGGTGTTGTGGAAGGCTAGTTGAATAGTTTAATGTAGAGTAGAATAGTGTAGAATGTGGCTGGAGGTGCAGTTGAGAAGGTAGTTAATTAATAATAGGAAGAGAATTGGAAATAGGAAAGAACCCTGAGGAAAACCGGTGTTGATAGGTTGAGAAAGTGAACGGTGGCCGTCCACAACCGCAGCTATGGAACGGCCGGAAATGAAATTAGAGACAAAGGCACAGATAGAGGGATAGAAACGGTAGGAAGGTAGTTTGGAAATAAGGGATTTGTGCCAGACTCTATCGAAGGCCTTCGCTATGTCTAGCGCAACAGAAAAGTCTCACCAAAGTAACGAATGGAGGAGGACCAGGAGTTCACGTACGGCAATGGGCAGGAATTCCGTATATTCGACGGACTCATACTCCTATCTAGTACACTGTAATCGCTTCAACTCGACCATCTGTGATGCGCACTTCACTCGATGGTCGATACCTTTAACAAAATATCAATATAACCTACGGAATGCAACGACCTTCACACAGTACGCTTTTGTCTCCCTCAGTCACATAGGAAAAAAAAATAATAATACATATATACTCACATTCACTTCTAACAGGAAATAAACCACCAAAGAGATAATACTAAACCTATGAACGCTGTTCGCTACTGGAAGCACATAATACTCAATGATCAAAGATATTTAAAGAGCATGGGAGTTACTAGAAGGGGCATTCTAGGGTGACTATGCTGGAGGTAAATAACACAGGTAAAGTGGCTGCTCGAGACAATAAGGCCGCATGCCAAGCAGATTAGCGTTAAAGGGGCTCTACTCTTGAACCAGAGTGAAAGAAAAAGTAAAATTCTAGCTTAGCCTGTCCAGGTCGGATGTAATGCATTAAGTGAATTACAACGTTCAAGGGAGATAAAAGGGGTCACGTCTACAATACTACTGAAGCTGTTACAGCAAGCGGGTAATAGGGTTAAAATTACTCGCGGTTTTCCTTGGGGTAGTAGGTTCCTCACTCATCGATCCTCCTGCACCAATGATGTTCCCTCAACACTCCAGGGGCGACAGTGGATCCTTGTTTCTGTTGTCGGCGGGCATTACCTATCTTGGGTTCTTTCCAACACTTGAAGTAAAACAAATACTTTTTAACTGGGTTCCAATTCTCCTGCTGTCCTTCCTCGGTTGCGTTATTCCTTCTGTTGGTTTTGTGGTTGCATTAGTTCAAGTTAAAGTAGTGGTCGGGTCCTTCAATAATAGCTTCTTCAATGCTGCAAGTTCTGGACAACCTTCAGGAACTATTGTTATCTCCGCATCTGGAGAATCTGGATGCGTTTGATGGGTGAGTAGATCTTCTGCGCTAAGGTTGGTTTTGTGTCGGTGGTTGGTGGATGGAGAAGGTCTCGTACTCTGGTACTCTATGTTGTCGGCACCCAGCAGGGTCGATCGTAGGAGTAATAAAATCGATCAAGGGAATTGAAGGGTCTAGTGTACGGGCCTGTGGTGTCGGTGGTGTAGTAGAGGAGGAGGTGTTGTACCAGTTATAGGGCTGGTTCGTTCTGCCCCCTTCTCGTCGTCCAGGTACGATTATGGGTTGCTTTCTTATGGGTGCCTCCCCATCATCTTGAGGGCCAATTAGGGGGGAAGGTTTGTCCATATGTTTACGTGTTTGTCCAATCTTTGGCCCTTGGTAGGCTGTTTGCTCTGCCCAGACTTCATATGGATAAGTCGGCTGTTGTTTGCTTCTGGCTACCGTGGCTGCTGGTTCCCACAGTGCTGGTATCGGTACCTCCCTTGTGGTACTGGTCCAGGCAGTCTTTGTCAAGGGGGGTTTATTGTGAGGTATTTGGCTGATAGGCCAAGTTGAGAGGTCCTGAATGATTCTTGGCTCGTCTGGTGAAATGGTTACAATGGTCCCAACCTCAACACTAGCATGTATGCAGAGCATGCCCTGGACCTTACAGTCCCCTGACCCGAGCATCTAGCGAGTGATGGATCTGAGCCAGCCAATCATCATGTGGGTAGTAGCCGAGTTTAAAGAAGGGTGGCTTCAAGCAGAAGCTATTAGGTTTCATTTATTTTTATTTTGTTAAGTTTCTTTTGGGATCAACACACATTAAGATGGACAGGAAATGTTATGACTAGGCCTACCATATATTAAGCCAAAGTTATACTGCATTAGCCTCACCTTTACAACAGATATAAAATTGGACAAAGTTCTAAACTGAGGTTATAATAGCCTAACTAAGAGAGAAATCAGACAAATACTCCAAATAAGAATTATTGGTTTTGTGTTTACTAACTATCCTTCATACGCTGCCAACAGTTTGGCAAACATATCTTGTGGGAGGTGTATTATTCCAAAATGCAAAAAGTACTACCGGTATGTGTGTATGTGTATATGAGGTGTAATTCCTGTCACAGATTGTAATGAGTTCTCAACTTTATAACTCAAACTTGCTTATCACTCCCGAAGTATATATGTATGTGCTGCCTATATCCTCTAACTCTACTGACTTACCTAAATTCCTTGACTATCTAAACTCTCAAGTGGAACATAATCTATAAATGTCCCCTTTCTCTGTAATCTCCATCGTAGGAGATTTCAATGTTCAGCACCGCCAATGGCTCTCCTCTCATTTCCCTGACCAAGCTGGTGAACAAGCCTACATATTTTCTATCGTAAATGACATAGAGCAGTTAGTCTAGCACCCTATTCATATCCCTGACCACCTTGGAGATCGGCCTAACATCCTTGGCATATTTATAACCTCTAATCCTTCTGATTAAACTGTAATCGTGTTCTCTTCGTTGGGTTCATCTGATCACAACCTTATCTCTGATACCTGTCCTATATCTCCAGTAATGCCATCCGATCCTCCCACCGGCGGCGCTTGTGGCACTTTGGCGCTGCTGGCTGGGAGGCTCTTCAACAGTACTTCTTTGATTTCCCATGGAATGATTTTTGCTTCCATAGCCGGGTACCCTCGGAGTGTGCTGCACGCATCACCGAAGCAATCTTCTCGGGCATGGAGGCATAGATTCCATTTTTGTTCTGTGTCTACTGCAAACAAATCTTGGTTTACTCACGTTTGTTCTACTGCAGTCTACAATAAGGAGGAAGTATTTAAATGCTACCATCGTCTGCAAACTCATGTACTTTATATATTTCTGCCCAGAATCAAAGCAAATTGTTCTGCAATTCGTCGTAAACTCATTCATGTACAACAAATGTTCTGACCTTGCAACTCTTTCTCTTTCTAAGCCTTCTGGCATCTAACCAAAATCTTTCCAAAAATATTACTTCCTCGTCTTTTCGACAATCTTTCAACTCGGACAGCACCATCATATTTTCTTCCTCTTACAAAGCTAAACTTTGTTATCAAGCTTTCACTAAAAGCTCCACCTTAGATGATTTTGGAGCTCTTCCTCCCCTCCACCCGACTCTTTCTTACTTATGCCCAATATCATAATATCTTCTAACAATGTACTTTCTGCCCTCTCTGGGCTGAATACTAATCAGACGTATAGACCAGATGGTGTTCCTCCATTTGTCCTCAAAACCTGTTCTGCCCTTCCTTGGCAAACTCTTTCACCTCTGTCTTTCCTCTAACATCTTCCCTTCGTGTTGAAAATTTGCTTTCTTTCAAACTGTCTCAAAAACGGGTCTCCAGTCTCTGCCCTCCAACTATCTTCCAATTGCTCTAATGTTTTGCATCTCAAATTTTGTTTAAACAATTCTGAATTCAAAAAGTTCTTAATGCTTGTCTTCCCATAATCTACTATCATATTGCCAACATGGTTTCTTTAATGGCTGCTCTACTGGTGATTTTCTCTTCTCTTACTAACTTTATGCTTGGTCATCCTCCTTTCAGGACTTTGGTGAAACCTTTTCTATTGCACTAGACATATCAAAAGCCTTCGATAGAGTGTGGCACACATATATAATTTCTAAACTACCCTCCTTCGATTTCTATCTCTACATCTTTGCTTTTGTCTCAAATTCCCTTTCTGGCCATTCCATAGTTATGGTTGTAGACAACCATCGCTCACTTCCTGAACCTTTCAACTATGGGTTCTGTCCTGCCTCCAGTGATCTTAATGATATTAATGGATGATCTTCAAAACTGTACCTACAGTCCTATCCACTCCTATGCTGATGACTCTACCTTACACTATTCAACTAGTTTTCCGCAGCGACCCACCAAGCAATCACTCCAAAACTCATGTGAGGAGGCCATGGCACGCCTATCTTCAGATCTATCAACTATTTCCAATTGGGGCCGAGAATCTATTGTTACTTTCAATGCTTCCAAAACCCAATGTTTCCATCTATGTCCCAGTGACTATTCTATATACTCTTTAACAATACCCACATCTACTCTTCATCTTCTCTCAGTATTCTTGGGGTTTCTTTATCTCCTGAGTTTTCTTGGAAAGATCATATTACCACTCTTGTTAACCTTTTCACGCTTTTGACGCAATGTTGAGCCTATTAGGGATACTTTAAAGCCTCTGAAGTTGTCTTTGAGCTAGCTGTGGGCAGAAAACTAATTTTGGAGAGGTAATTATAAGAGTGAGAGAACTCTATTTCTTATTGCTAATCTGGCAACCTCTGCGTCATAAAAGCGTGAATGAGTTAAAACAGAACTTGGGTTTGCTGAACGGTCTCAGTGGCTTCCTCACCCCATCTTGCTCTGTATAGGGGCACATTACGTCCATGTATCAAGTATTCTACGCATGTACAGGGAGGTTCCACCCATACCGCTCTTTGCGAAAAGGTCGAGTCAAAAGCATTTTGTTTCATCAACTCACTTCCTCGTACTAATTACTTTCAATCTCTCTCTACACACCGTAATGTTGCATCTCTCTTACTCTTCTACCGCTCTTAAAATAATAAATATTTTTCAGAGATTTCTCGGTGCATACTTCCTCCCTTACGGTGAGTGGGGAGCAACCGCCTCTCCAGACACTCCTACCCCGTATTCTGTCCAACTCTCTAACCTAAAAGACTAAAAGTGAACCGATTCCCAGTCTTTCTTCTACTCAACAAGTAAGTTTTGGAACTCTCTTCCTCTATCTGGCTTTACCTCATCCTATGACTTAAACTGCTTCAAGCTCAGCGTGTCCAGACACTTTGACTCGAAAGTAAATACCTTGAATTTATCTCTCTGTCTCTTTCAATTATGGAGGAGACACATGTTACAGGTACTTTTGCCTTTTGTCTCCTTCATTCACATAACCAAAAATAAACAAAATCCTAAATTTGACTGATAGATTGACGCACAATCTATAGTCTTCCTATTCAATGTTCAATTAAAGTAACATAACACAATGCTGATATATTACTATACCTTGAATTATCAATTATGAAGAGAATATCCTGTATACACATATTTTCAGAATTGGCTATGCAGTATTTCATCCGAAATGCAAAAATGCCACTTCGATATTATTATTATTATTATTTGTATTATTATTACTATTATATTTTATTATTATTATTATCAATATAATTATTTATATTATTATTACTATTATTACACTAAATTTGAGCCAAGCATGTATTGATATTGTGGCAATTCACAGACAAAAATATAATTAATAAGTTATTTTACTTGATAATCTATATTCAGTAAATAATGCAGAATACATACACCAAACACAATATTGTGACATCGTTTTAGTTCGATATAGGTAAGCTTTTTTACATTTATTCCATATCTTGTGTTAAATCTGAATATAATTTGAGATTCGTATTGATCCACTTCCCGGAGTATTATGAATGCATGAGTTTCTGAAGTATACTTCAATTAATGGTATAAAACAACACAACCAATCTCTAAATTAATGCACCAAACAATGACCACCTCTTTACCTGGGCATGTGTATGTTGCTGTTTGAATATATTTGTCTTTGCCCTTTTATATCTCACCGATCCTTGTTCAACCATATAAAATATCCAAGGGCTTGTTTTCCAAATATCTTATGACGTCTGACTCTCCGATTACAATGGCTGTCAGTGTGCGATGTCAAACACATTGTATAGTAGGACGTAGCGCAACAAGGAACTAAAGGTGATGTCACACGATCGCTTTTTCCGTCAATTTTCGAAAAGCAAGTTTGTTGTCGTACTATTTTGAGGCTTCTTCTCATTGTAATAGGAAACTAGATTAAACGTAGGTCATGTAAGATCAGGCAGGGGAAGTGGTGGTGGACAGGAGTGAATGGAGAATGCTTGTGAATAGTTGAATGAACACGTGCTCATTTGGAGTAAGGGGTCGGGCGCAAGTTGGACTTGATAATAGTCCATCAGGTGCCTGGCCCGGGGAGACGATTAATATGAAGGGTGCGCCTGGAAGTGTGGTGGGAGGGCTTGTGGCTTTGGCTCCGCTGCATGTCTGCCTGCCGAGATCGGAACCTCTCCGGGTGGTCGGGGGCCGGGGGAGTGCTGGAGTGACCTGGGTGACCCTGGTCTCTGGGTCTTCTCCTGGGTGACCTGGATGTGTGTGAGTTTGTGCTTTTTGTCTGTGTTTATTTGTTGCTTTATGTTGTTTTTGTGTTTTCCCTGTTCTTGCTCTGTCTTGAGTCGGCTACCCTCAAAATGGGGATTGGGCCTGAGCATATAGATAGATATATAGATGTAAGGTAGCTTAATTCTTGAAACACATATATTTCGATGATGCCAGACAACAATAATGCCTGTAATAATCGCGCGTATGACACCACCTTAACTAACTAAATACGTGTACCTATTTCTCAAGACATAGGAACATAAACAAATATAATCATTAAAACCCTCCGTCATTTCCTTTTTCCACGTAGACATAGATGGGTGGCATCTGGCTATCATATTACTATATCTGTTAGAGAAACACTTTCGGGAATTCGTTGAGACTTTTTCTATTGCACTAGACATATCGAAAGCCTTCGATAGAGTCTGGCACAAATCTTTAATTTCTAAACTACCCTCCTTCGGTTTCTATCCCTCCATCTGTGCCTTTGTCTCTAATTTCCTTTCCGGCCGTTCCATAGCTGCTATTGTGGACGGCCATTGTTCACTTCCTCACCCTATAAACTCCGGTGTTCCTCAGGGCTCTGTCCTATCTCCTATTATCTTTCTAATTTTTATAAATGATCTCCTCAACTGTACCTCAATTCCCATCCATTCATACGCAGACGACTCAACCTTACACTACTCCATTAGTTTTTCAGAACGCCCAAGCCAGCAATCCCTCAACGACAAACGTAATGAAGCCATAGAACTCTTAAATTCTGATCTAAATACTATCTCCAATTGGGGCAGAGAAAACCTTGTTACCTTTAATGCTTCCAAAACCCAATTTCTCCATCTATCTACCCTAAGGAACTCCCAGCGGACTATCCCTTATTCTTCAACAATACAAAAATCAATCCTTCATCTTCTCTCAATATTCTTGGTGTCTCTTTTTCTTCTGCTCTCAGTTGGAAGGACCATATTACCAGTCTTGCTAAGGCAGCCTCCCAGAAGCTGGGTGTGCTCAACCGCCTTAGGGGGTTCTTTTCCCCTGCACAGCTTCTTGCTCTGTACAGGGGCATAGTGCGTCCTTGTATTGAGTATTGTTCACATGTGTGGGGAGGTTCCTCTCACACCGCTCTCCTAGACAAAGTTGAAAGGAAGGCCTTTCGTATCATTAACTCCCGTCCACTCACCAACTCTCTGCAATCTCTCTCTCTCCGCCGCAATGTTGCATCTCTCTCGCTATTCTATCGCTACTATAATAATCAGTGTTCCTCAGAGCTTTCCCAGTGTATACCACCTCCTTTACGTGGTACCTGTCTTGCAACTCAATCCCACCCCTACTCTGTGCAACTCTCCAACCCAAGAGTGAAACATTACTCTCAAACTTTCAACTACTCAACAGCTGAGCTCTGGAGCTCTCTCCCAGAATCAGTCTTTCCCTCTTCCTATGACTAAAATTGCTTCAAACTCCGTGTGTCCAGGCATTTTGGCTCGAACGTCCCTTGATTTTGGCCCTGTCACTCTTTCAACTATGGGGGAGGCACTCGCTATAGGCAGTTCTGCCTTTTGCCTCCCTCAATCACAGACAAAAATAAATAAAAATAAAAAATTAAGTCAAATTTGCATCATTCTTTTTCTCGTTTTAGTAAATGCAAATATTGAAACTCTAGCAACATTTTCAAACGACAATTTCTTATCAGATTACATGTTTGCAGAATGTGTTTTTGTAGGGGTTTGGATTCTCTCTCTCTCTCTCTCTCTCTCTCTCTCTCTCTCTCTCTCTCTCTCTCTCTCTCTCTCTCTCTCTCTCTCTCTCCACCACTATTGGTGGAAATAAACTTATTATTATTATTATTATTATGAATACTATCTATTTCTCTCTCTCTCAATACATATTCGACATCTTTGGATCTAGTCCACCTGTTTAGGCGAAGTATTTGTGTGGCTGATTCAATTTATCTAGCAGTAGCTCTATTCTCTAATGATGGCCTTTAACTATAGTGATGGTAGTGGTATATGACATATTTATGAACACAATTATATTACGAAATGTCATATCCAATATGAATACAGTCTTCTGTGTATGGCAGGAATGGCATTGGACATTTAGTCTTGTAATGATATCGAACCCTCGTGACCTTACAGTAAGTGAACTGTGTTTTATGTGTATGCTTAGTTTGGCTATGTACTTGTAAAGCTCGTGTACATGTACTCTAAATACCTTACTATGTATTAGTGAAAGGTGTACACGTCATGTAGGCCTACGTGTGTTGCATAAAGGTGTACACGTCATGTAAAGGTGTACACGTCATGTAGGCCTACGTGTGTTGCATAAAGGTGTACACGTCATGTAGGCCTACGTGTGTTGCATAAAGGTGTACACGTCATGTAGGCCTACGTGTGTTGCATAAAGGTGTACACGTCATGTAGGCCTACGTGTGTTGCATAAAGGTGTACACGTCATGTAGGCCTACGTGTGTTGCATAAAGGTGTACACGTCATGTAGGCCTACGTGTGTTGCATAAAGGTGTACACGTCATGTAGGCCTACGTGTGTTGCATAAAGGTGTACACGTCATGTAGGCCTACGTGTGTTGCATAAAGGTGTACACGTCATGTAGGCCTACGTGTGTTGCATAAAGGTGTACACGTCATGTAGGCCTACGTGTGTTGCATAAAGGTGTACACGTCATGTAGGCCTACGTGTGTTGCATAAAGGTGTACACGTCATGTAGGCCTACGTGTGTTGCATAATCAAATCTTGTGTAATCGTTAATTTTTTAAATGATCCCATGATATTATTTCCGTCAAAGAAATACTATTGTGTAATTTGGAACACCTAATTTAGACCCCATATATGTATGAACATTGAACATATAACCTGCACTGATTAACATAATACAACCCTAATGGATATGTCAAAATATCTGTATTATAACACAATTATACATAATTATTCGTAAGCAATGGCATTGACAAAATCAATATATATGCAAAAACCCTATTAATCATAGCATAAAGTGAAATGAATTAATATGAATATCATTAATCTGCATATATTATTGATTTACTAAGGAAACAAAGCAAATAAAGTCTTAGTATTTGTCTATGTATTATGAAGTTTTAAAGAAAATACGAAACTAAACTAATATTTTGTATGAACCAGCGAATGGAAAATACTCTCCATAAAAATTGGCAGCCTCTCTTTCGGAAACATTGGACTGGAATAAAAAGTGAATATAAATAAAAGTAACTACATGGAAGAGAGAGAGAGAGAGAGAGAGAGAGAGAGAGAGAGAGAGAGAGAGAGAGAGAGAGAGAGAGAGAGAGAGAGAGAGAGAGGTAAAGTAATCTTCTATTTTACTAGTTATTATGAGAGACTAAAGGAGGAACCTGGAGTGGCGTTATTAATGTCGTTAACCACTTTTGTACCGGCGACGTCTTAATCATATTCTATCTATATTTAGACGAATGTGTGCAGTTTAAGAGGGATCTGTGGTAGTAGAAAGAATAAGTGAAATAGTTGGAAGCCTGTTCATTGATGGAGGCCATTTATAAATGTAATAAAATCGTCTAATAGTAGCCAAAATTAAGTTAAAATAACGGCACCGGTACTGAAAGGGTTAATGATAACCAACCAGACCCAGTTGTTACAATGCAAAGGTAAGCATACAATATACGAATTATTTTGTGTATACGGTATGTGTAGGTCACTATACTAGTTCATAAGTATGGTAAGAACAGCAATGTACGCGTTTATATCGTCAATACATTTGTTTAGAAGTAACACATGACCCCCCTTCCCCCTAAGGTTAAAAAGAGTGATAGCCAAATTAATTGTATAGTTACATGAAAGGAGAGACCATGGTTCATAAACCGGCAACCCACTATAGAACAGCACCTAGCTAGACATCTCCACACCCGTCAGCTGTCAATGCACAACAGAACCAGAGCCACTGCGCAACTCCAGGTTCTCTGAGCATCCAGTGTATTTACAACATAAACTGCTACTCCAGAATGTACGAGTGATGAATGGCAACACTGGGGTGGATCCTTCCAAAATATGTTACTGTATAGGCTGGTCACTAAATCCAAACCCCTACCAATATGATGGGCAGTCCTAAGCTGACATACACCCATACATACATAGAGGGCCTTGGGGTCGGACGGGTCCTAAATTGAGTGTTCAATCCTATAACTCCTTCAGTAAACTGGCATGGGTTGTCCCTCTTACAAGGGATAGGTCCACTTGGGGGCTCTCTGTGTATGGCCACCCTCATTAAGGGGAGTAAGGCGTACGGCAATAGATAGATAGATAGAGATAGAAGTACATTACGTTACTGTATAGGCTGGTCACTAAATCCAAACCCATACCAATATGATGGACAGTCCTAAGCTGACATACACCCAACGGGATTTCCATACCAGGGAACTGATCTCTTGATATGCAAATGCCAAACCGTCCTGACAATCGGAGTGTCCACCCCGAAATATAACCGCCCAAAACAGGAACACTCCTAGGAGTCCGCCATCTACTACTCCGAAATGGACACTCAAGTTGACTGGACCACAATCAATTTAATGTGCAAACAATGTAAGTACTGTATGTTAAAGCAAAGAAATGTTAAACAACATAAGCAAGTTAAAACAAAAGAAATGCAGAGTACCACGTAGTCCAGGGAGCTACTGTGCTGCACCACTAACACGACTGGCATGCAGTATTGTGGACAAAAGGTAGGCATGCAAGGGTTTAAACCCAGCCTGTAATTCCGACACAGTTGCACCCAACATAATTCGCCACACAATACCACACCTAAGATCATAGAGTAAAGATAGATAGAGGCTAAAGCGTGACGTCACAAATCTGAAAATAGTGATTCGCGCGTTCGAGAGATGGCAGCACGATCGCAAAAGAAAATGGGAGGGTCCCTATTAAATCGTAATAATCCCTACCTTGTACTAATAACGCTGTTAATAATCAATTCAACGTTATCCAGATACTCTGTAAACATGGCAGAGTTAAATAGACATAAGTAGAGGCTACTGGAAAGGCTAATTCATCGTGAAATTGTCGTCATTATTAGGAGGTTCACAGGCAAGCCTCCTCCAGCCCCCGCCATTGTTGTCGACTTGTTGTGAGATTCAGGAGTTACCAACGTCAAACAGGATGAGACAAAATATCCCTAGATGTCATAAGTATAACCTACGTACGTATTTCGTGTAAATGTCCAGTTTTAGCTCAACTTAACAAATTAATATTTACATATGTAACTAATAATATATATTCAAAATTTAATTTTAATTCTTTTTGTGTTGCTTGGAGTTATACAGCTTGCATCATATAAAAGTATTTTATATAGTGTATATGTATATTTATGTTGTTTTCCCCCTGCTTTAATATAACTATTTTATTTTAAATAATTTACAAGTGTTTTTACCCACATTAATTCACTCTTAAAGACGTTCCCTCTTTAATCTACCGCCCCCTCATTATGCAGACTTTCCCTAACTGTGGTAACACTGCAGACAATCCAGGCATGCAGATATCGAGTATTTAATAAGGAATAACCTCTGGGGCCTTTTGCTTATAATATTATGCCCCAGGATAGTGCTGCTACCCCTAGTTCGCGCGAGGAAATAACCAGTTTCTGCTCTTTCCTTTAAATCTCAAGACTAAGGGAACAATCAGCATGTACTAACGGATAACACTGTCAAAGAGGGTGCGTGAAAATAAGCCCAGGCAAGGCTGGACTCTCAATGGCAAGTTACCTCGTTAGCACAACCGGTGCCCAAGTACCTTTCTGACGTTCACGAGCGTACACTGGGCCGACACAGTACTCCCAAAACCACAATAGTGATGCCACTGTGACTAGGTCCCATAACAAGTAAATAACAAGTGCATACATAAAATAAAAGCAAGTGGTAACACTCAAACAAATCAATTGGTTATGTACTGTACAATGGCGGGCTAAACTCTCAAACCGCCACGAACCATATGTGCAATTATTCACAGTGCCAATCAAAAATCTGAATTATATATCTGCATCTGTCAAGTATTGAAGGATAAATTGATTCAAGGCAAAGTGCTCTTTGTCCCACGGAGCCCGGGGGTTATAGTTACCTTAAAGTACATCAGAATGCAAAATGTATGAAAACAGATGTTGTTCCCAAAGCTGTTCAACCCGGACTGAGCTCCGAGCTCCAGCAGCTGTTCAACCCGGAGTGAGCTCCGAGCTCTAGCAGCTGGTCAACCCGGACTTAGCTCCGAGCTCCAGCAGCCAGCGACATTCACTCCATGCAGACCGTCTGGAGCCAGACCCAGGTACCAAAGCTGCTCAACCCGGACTGAGCTCCGAGCTCTAGCAGCTGGGCAACCCGGACTGAGCTCCGAGCTCCAGCAGCCAGTGACATTCACTCCAGGCAGACCGGCTGGAACCAGACCCAGGTACCAAAGCTGGACAACCCGGACTGAGCTCCGAGCTCCAGCAGCCAGCGACATTCACTCCATGCAGACCGGCTGGAGCCAGACCCAGGTACCAAAGCTGCTCAACCAGGACTGAGCTCCGAGCTCTAGCAGCTGGTCAACCCCGACTGAGCTCCGAGCTCCAGCAGCCAGCGACATTCACACCATGCAGACCGGCTGGAGCCAGACCCAGGTACCAAAGCTGGTCAACCCGGACTGAGCTCCGAGCTCCAGCACCCAACGACATTCACTCCATGCAGACCGGCTGGAGCCAGACCCAGGTACCAAAGCTGCTCAACCCGGACTGAACTCCGAGCTCCAGCAGCCAGCGACATTCACTCCATGCAGACCGGCTGGAGCCAGACCCCGGTACCAAAGCTGCTCAACCCGGACTGAGCTCCGAGCTCCAGCAGCCAGCGACATTCACTCCATGCAGACCGGCTGGAGCCAGACCCAGGAACCAAAGCTGGTCAACCCGGACTGAGCTCCGAGCTCCAGCAGCCAGTGACATTCACTCCAGGCAGACCGGCTGGAACCAGACCCAGGTACCAAAGCTGGACAACCCGGACTGAGCTCCGAGCTCCAGCAGCCAGCGACATTCACTCCATGCAGACCGGCTGGAGCCAGACCCAGGTACCAAAGCTGCTCAACCAGGACTGAGCTCCGAGCTCTAGAAGCTGGTCAACCCAGACTGAGCTCCGAGCTCCAGCAGCCAGCGACATTCACACCATGCAGACCGGCTGGAGCCAGACCCAGGTACCAAAGCTGGTCAACCCGGACTGAGCTCCGAGCTCCAGCAGCCAACGACATTCACTCCATGCAGACCGGCTGGAGCCAGACCCAGGTACCAAAGCTGCTCAACCCGGACTGAACTCCGAGCTCCAGCAGCCAGCGACATTCACTCCATGCAGACCGGCTGGAGCCAGACCCAGGTACCAAAGCTGCTCAACCCGGACTGAGCTCCGAGCTCCAGCAGCCAGCGACATTCACTCCATGCAGACCGGCTGGAGCCAGACCCAGGAACCAAAGCTGGTCAACCCGGACTGAGCTCCGAGCTCCAGCGACATTCACTCCATGCAGACCGGGTGGAGCGAGACCCAGGTACCAAAGCTGCTCAACCCAGACTGAGCTCCGAGCTCCAGCAGCTGGTCAACCCGGACTGAGCTCCGAGCTCCAGCAGCCAGCAACATTCACTCCATGCAGACCGGCTGGAGCCAGACCCAGGTACCAAAGCTAGTCAACCCGGACTGAGCTCCGAGCTCCAGCAGCCAGCGACATTCACTCCATGCAGACCGGCTGGAACCAGACCCAGGTACCAATACAGGTATTTCAAGTAACCCACGGTTCAACAACCCATCAGTAAGCTGTAACGTATTCTGGACCACACAGGATTATCAGCAATAGGTATTATATTTCTCCAATGCATGAAACCTTCGCCGAATCGTATATTCGCAGGGAAATTAATATTAGGAAAGCCCTCTTATCCAACTCACCCCTTAGTAAATGAGTTAAGTTAGAAAATAGGTCAAGGGATATTACCGTAAACTACTCTAAACTCTAACCATGCAAAATAAAACCAAAGGGTCCTAAATAACTATACATATTCATAACCCCACACAAGGCCCCATAAGATTACATAAATATAAATATTCACTGCTAACTAAATATATATCCTTATGATGAGCAGTGCTCTCATCGTAACAGTATGTTCGAGTCAAAATGTCTGGACGAAGCTTGAAGCACTTTAAATCATAGGATGAGGGAAAGACAGTTTCAGAGAAAGAGAGAGAGAGCTCCCGAGCTTACTTGTGGGAATGTGTTGAAAGGCAGGTGTCCCCACTCTCAAATTCAAACTCAAATATTGATCTAGCCTTCAAATATACAATAAGTTCAGAGTTTTTATACATAGAAGTCAACTGGCCAAGTACGAGAGAAAACTCTCTTTAACTCATTGGCTGCTGGAGACGTTCTGGAACGTCTTGGCAAAATAAGACAATTTACAGGCTCTTAAAGCCAGTGGGGAAGAGTGTAAGAGAGCGGGAGTGCAGGAGGCTCCCCTCCGCTCTTCAGCAGGGCTGTTGGGGCACTGAGTCTCGTGCCTCATATCTCGCAAGACAATGCAGTGCTGCCAAAGGCAAATGTAGCATTACATTGCTCATAATTAACCGGAGCTGGGCACCACAAACAAAAAGTCAAGTCAGCAAACACAAATCAGCAAACCCAGAACATAACTTCAGCAAACACAAATGTGCAAACCTTGTGAAATTTCTAGTCCTCAAATGCAAATATGCAAACGCAAACAGTTTTTCATTAAATTTAAATATAAACTACAGAACCAAGGGTAAATCAATAAATTCAATCTCTAATGTCAATAAATATATATATTTACTTAAATATAATGTTGCCCAACTTCCATGGACCTCAAGGATATACATTTTAATAATTTATATATATAATACATACAAGTTTAAAAAGGGAGATAAGTACGAGTGAAAGTGTTGAGATCAATGTAGGAGTAAGACAGGGATCTGTTATGTCAGCTTGGTTGTTCAATATATACATGGATGGAGTGATTAGAGAATGTAGGGCGGGATCAATGGGTGTAGGAAGCAGACTAGAATCAGAGGGAAGAGAGTGGAAGATGTTAACATGCCTATATGCGGACGATGCAGTCCTGTTGGCAGAAAATGGGGAAGAACTTCAGAGAGTGGTCACAGACTTTGACAGGGTATGCAAACAGAGAAAGTTAATTAAAGGTCAATGTAGGGAAATGTAAGGTAATAGTGTTTTAGAAGAATGCATGAAACCATAGATTTTAAGGCAAAATATAGAATTGAGAAAGAACATGAGAAAAGTTGTAAAATAAAAATGAAAAATTAAGTACTGTACTGGAAGAGGTTGAAAACTTCAAGTATTTGCAAATATGGTAAAATGGAGAGTAAAATAAACAGAGATAAACATACAAGGGAGAAAGGTGATTGGAGAACTTGATAGTATTCTCAAAAGAAGAATGGTTAGTCGAAGTTAAAAAGTCACTGAGAAACAGTGTGCTGCTCCCAACACACTCGTATGGAAGTGAGACATGGACAGCAAGTGACGAGGACCTCTACAAACTTAGAGCTGTGGAGAAGAGCTATATCAGAATGGCAGCTGGCATGAATAGGCTAGATGGGCCAAGTAATAGGGAAGTGTATGAGTCCTTTGGAATGGAAGAGCAGGCTTTGGGCATTGATTGAGGCTTTGGGCATTGATTGTGGAGTGGTTGAGTGGATAAAGAGAAGCACTTTGAGGTGGTATGGTCAAGTTCAGAGAATGGATGAAGACAGAATGCCAAGAAAGATATATGGGAGTCAGGTGAGTGGAACAGCTAGTAGTGGAAGACCACCTATGGTATGGAAAAAGAAAGTGGAAAAATGTATCTAGGAAAAACTTCCACGCAGTTGAAGGGGCATTGTGGCATGGGCAAAGGAGGCATGTCTTGACAAAGTAGCCTGGAGACGTTTCTGTTATGGCCTTCCTCTAGTGGGGGTTTCCCAGGAGGAAGCAAGGCGTCTGAGATGATGATTATGAAATGTGGCACTCCATGCTCGGGCTAGCCCTACTCTAACAATTGGTCTAGCCCCATCTTGAGCAGATCCATGTTCCCCTTCATAAACACTAGGCGTTCAAAGTTCTCAGAGGTCAGACTAGCCCTTTTGGGCTTCATTATATCTGACCCCTGGGAGAACATTCTCTCTACCGCTGCCGAGCTGGGGATTGCCGTGTTGTATCTGAGGAATAAATCCACCCAGGTGGCGCGGTAGAGAGCGGGGAACATGCCATGCTCAAGCTCCTCTGGGTTTTCCTCGGAGTCGGAGCACCAAGTATTGAGTTCCTTAGTAAGTTTGTTGGAGACGCGGCTACGGCTGCTGCACTCCGAAGGACGTGAAGTCCTCAAGACCTGGGGATTTTTTTTTGTTTTAATTTATAAATTTACTTAAGTCTCTGACTAGTGACTGAGTACCATATATTCCAAAAATTGAAATGTATTTATATATTCAACTCTCTTCTCCCCTTGTACAATTCTCCTACTCGCCGAGACAGAGAAACGGGCGAGGGAACGCGAAAGTGGTACCAGACCCCGAGAATAGAAACGTTTAGTGTTTTTGTTAAGGTTGTCTCGTGTCGGCCACTCCCAGCAATGGGGTATGTGGCTGAGTATATATATAGTCAATACATACAATACATACAATTCATACAAAACTCTGATAATTTGCAATAAGGCACAGCTTAAGCGAATAACAATTGCTCTACTAAATAAAATACTTATTGTTATTAAAGTTCGCCAGAAGATAATACATTGTGATATACCAGTAATTGAAAAACTGTAGTGAATTAGAATGAGCAACTACAGAGTAGATACTTTAAATTATTATCGCCTTGATTGAATAATGACAAAAAAATGGCCTAAAGTGAGTAAAATCAATGAATGGCAGCCAGAAAAAGTAGCTGATACCTACAGTTAAAACAGTAGTTTCTTAAATACGTATTTGAATATAAAAATTAAATCTACAAATCACAAAAATCAGTAATTCACCTTGAAATAGTCATAGTTCTTCTCCTTCTCCTCCTCCTCCTCTACACTGCTGGCTCCAGAACTTTCTGTGATAACCTGCTCTTTGACCTCAGCCAGCAGCCTTGTCCTCATCACATCCACCATGTTGGGGTTGAGCTTGCGGACCACATGGAGTTTGAAGAGAGGATGCATAACGGTAGCCAGCAGTAGGGGTAGCTCAGTGAAGAGGGCGGAGAACCTGGCCTTGAAGCCCTTCGGTCTCTTCTCTTCACTGTTGGGGTTCTCGAGGAGGTACTCCAACAGCGGTTGCCCGTACTTCAAGGACTTGGCCCGCATATTTTCCAGGTTGTCCCTGAGGATATATAGGGTGGGAAGCAGGACCCCCATATATGCCTCTTCTTCAGACTGAAGTCTATCTAGGGCAGTCACCACCGGCTTCATCACGGTCAGGTACTCAGTGATTATCTCCTTGTCTGTCTGGCAGAAGGTGGCTATGGTGTTGGCTGAGCAGATCAGGTTTATCTGGCACAGCTTTGTGTTGAGGCATTCATTTAAGACCTCCAATGAATCGTAGAGGGAGTTCCATCGTGTGATGTTGGGCATCTTTAGTTTCCTGCCCACCTCCCTCTTGATGGTGGCTGCGGTGGTTGGCTTCCTGTTTTGCTTGTTCCAGAGCACCATGGCCTTGGCTTTCACCTGCAAATATATCCCATTATAAAAAAAACATAGTTTATAAATCAATATAACTTATGCAATTAATCTAGTCCCGGTACTGTACTGAAAACTCAACTCATCATGGATTCCCACGGCACTCATTGTTTAATTGGGCCACCCATTGGCTGATTTCCTCAACCCATACTTTGTTTTATTTTTGAGATTTTAACTGTACTGTATTAATAACTTGAAACATAAAAGCCCAAGCCAACTTTTGTTTCAATTTTGTGTTTTTCCTTATTTTTGGGCCTAACTGATCTTTCAATTGGCCTACATTATGTAACTTTTGTTTGAGTAGTATTAGTTTACTTGTATTGGATAATACTATCTAGCAGTCGGGTTCATTCATATTTGTACTATTATAAGTTTTAACATAGTTTTTACCCATATTTATTTGTTAGGCATTCTTAAACCCTCATTTTCCCTGAGCTTCAAAGCCCTCCCCACTTGTGGCCTCATATATAAAATGATATTGTTTAACACTTAGGTCTTTGAGTACTAATAACGATTGCTGAACTCATAAAATATTATAATCATCTAGAGTTAGACAGAACAGAAAATATATAGTTGTAGTTGATAGAAAACTCTACAGGCTTATATTTTTAAATTTTAACCCTTTGATTACAAAACCAAAAAAAAGTCCTAAACTGAATGCACAATAATCTTATACGGGAATGTGGCAAGTACTTTAAGCCTTTTATTTTTTCAAGAGAGAACTATTATTGAATTAATTAGTATAGGCCTACCTTGGTGAAGCAGGGACGAATACCCGTTGACCAGCCGGGGACTCTCTCAACATCAACTGTAGCCAGCAAGTTGAGAGCGTGGGTCGTACACCTATGGTGGTCTGGGAGCTGCCAGTCTGTTTCACTGTCCTCACCCTGCTCCTCGTTGAGCTGGGTAAGGTTTACAGGCTCAACCTCGTGACATTCCTCTGTGTCGTCCACCTCGATGGGGTCCTCGCCACATTCCTCCTGAGCATAGGCGAGATCCTCGGAGGAGTCACCAAACACCTTGAAGGCCTTCACGAAGTTGCTCCCATTGTCCGTCGTTGTACTGGTGACCTGCACAATCAGTTAAAAATATTAATATAATTTGCTATATAGTATTTTAGATAATAATTACCGTATTCAGTCTAAAAATTATAATAATCTATCTATCTATCTATATGCTCAGGCCCAATCCCCATTTTGGGGGTAGCCGACTCAAGACAGAGCAAGAACAGGGAGCTCGGAGCTAAGTCCGGGTTGACCAGCTGTTCAACCCGGAGTGAGCTCCGAGCTCTAGCAGCTGGTCAACCCGGACTTAGCTCCGAGCTCCAGCAGCCAGCGACATTCACTCCATGCAGACCGTCTGGAGCCAGACCCAGGTACCAAAGCTGCTCAACCCGGACTGAGCTCCGAGCTCTAGCAGCTGGGCAACCCGGACTGAGCTCCGAGCTCCAGCAGCCAGTGACATTCACTCCAGGCAGACCGGCTGGAACCAGACCCAGGTACCAAAGCTGGACAACCCGGACTGAGCTCCGAGCTCCAGCAGCCAGCGACATTCACTCCATGCAGACCGGCTGGAGCCAGACCCAGGTACCAAAGCTGCTCAACCAGACTGAGCTCCGAGCTCTAGCAGCTGGTCAACCCCGACTGAGCTCCGAGCTCCAGCAGCCAGCGACATTCACACCATGCAGGACCGGCTGGAGCCAGACCCAGGTACCAAAGCTGGTCAACCCGGACTGAGCTCCGAGCTCCAGCACCCAACGACATTCACTCCATGCAGACCGGCTGGAGCCAGACCCAGGTACCAAAGCTGCTCAACCCGGACTGAACTCCGAGCTCCAGCAGCCAGCGACATTCACTCCATGCAGACCGGCTGGAGCCAGACCCCGGTACCAAAGCTGCTCAACCCGGACTGAGCTCCGAGCTCCAGCAGCCAGCGACATTCACTCCATGCAGACCGGCTGGAGCCAGACCCAGGAACCAAAGCTGGTCAACCCGGACTGAGCTCCGAGCTCCAGCAGCCAGTGACATTCACTCCAGGCAGACCGGCTGGAACCAGACCCAGGTACCAAAGCTGGACAACCCGGACTGAGCTCCGAGCTCCAGCAGCCAGCGACATTCACTCCATGCAGACCGGCTGGAGCCAGACCCAGGTACCAAAGCTGCTCAACCAGGACTGAGCTCCGAGCTCTAGAAGCTGGTCAACCCAGACTGAGCTCCGAGCTCCAGCAGCCAGCGACATTCACACCATGCAGACCGGCTGGAGCCAGACCCAGGTACCAAAGCTGGTCAACCCGGACTGAGCTCCGAGCTCCAGCAGCCAACGACATTCACTCCATGCAGACCGGCTGGAGCCAGACCCAGGTACCAAAGCTGCTCAACCCGGACTGAACTCCGAGCTCCAGCAGCCAGCGACATTCACTCCATGCAGACCGGCTGGAGCCAGACCCAGGTACCAAAGCTGCTCAACCCGGACTGAGCTCCGAGCTCCAGCAGCCAGCGACATTCACTCCATGCAGACCGGCTGGAGCCAGACCCAGGAACCAAAGCTGGTCAACCCGGACTGAGCTCCGAGCTCCAGCGACATTCACTCCATGCAGACCGGGTGGAGCGAGACCCAGGTACCAAAGCTGCTCAACCCAGACTGAGCTCCGAGCTCCAGCAGCTGGTCAACCCGGACTGAGCTCCGAGCTCCAGCAGCCAGCAACATTCACTCCATGCAGACCGGCTGGAGCCAGACCCAGGTACCAAAGCTAGTCAACCCGGACTGAGCTCCGAGCTCCAGCAGCCAGCGACATTCACTCCATGCAGACCGGCTGGAACCAGACCCAGGTACCAATACAGGTATTTCAAGTAACCCACGGTTCAACAACCCATCAGTAAGCTGTAACGTATTCTGGACCACACAGGATTATCAGCAATAGGTATTATATTTCTCCAATGCATGAAACCTTCGCCGAATCGTATATTCGCAGGGAAATTAATATTAGGAAAGCCCTCTTATCCAACTCACCCCTTAGTAAATGAGTTAAGTTAGAAAATAGGTCAAGGGATATTACCGTAAACTACTCTAAACTCTAACCATGCAAAATAAAACCAAAGGGTCCTAAATAACTATACATATTCATAACCCCACACAAGGCCCCATAAGATTACATAAATATAAATATTCACTGCTAACTAAATATATCCTTATGATGAGCAGTGCTCTCATCGTAACAGTATGTTCGAGTCAAAATGTCTGGACGAAGCTTGAAGCACTTTAAATCATAGGATGAGGGAAAGACAGTTTCAGAGAAAGAGAGAGAGAGCTCCCGAGCTTACTTGTGGGAATGTGTTGAAAGGCAGGTGTCCCCACTCTCAAATTCAAACTCAAATATTGATCTAGCCTTCAAATATACAATAAGTTCAGAGTTTTTATACATAGAAGTCAACTGGCCAAGTACGAGAGAAAACTCTCTTTAACTCATTGGCTGCTGGAGACGTTCTGGAACGTCTTGGCAAAATAAGACAATTTACAGGCTCTTAAAGCCAGTGGGGAAGAGTGTAAGAGAGCGGGAGTGCAGGAGGCTCCCCTCCGCTCTTCAGCAGGGCTGTTGGGGCACTGAGTCTCGTGCCTCATATCTCGCAAGACAATGCAGTGCTGCCAAAGGCAAATGTAGCATTACATTGCTCATAATTAACCGGAGCTGGGCACCACAAACAAAAAGTCAAGTCAGCAAACACAAATCAGCAAACCCAGAACATAACTTCAGCAAACACAAATGTGCAAACCTTGTGAAATTTCTAGTCCTCAAATGCAAATATGCAAACGCAAACAGTTTTTCATTAAATTTAAATATAAACTACAGAACCAAGGGTAAATCAATAAATTCAATCTCTAATGTCAATAAATATATATTTACTTAAATATAATGTTGCCCAACTTCCATGGACCTCAAGGATATACATTTTAATAATTTATATATATAATACATACAAGTTTAAAAAGGGAGATAAGTACGAGTGAAAGTGTTGAGATCAATGTAGGAGTAAGACAGGGATCTGTTATGTCAGCTTGGTTGTTCAATATATACATGGATGGAGTGATTAGAGAATGTAGGGCGGGATCAATGGGTGTAGGAAGCAGACTAGAATCAGAGGGAAGAGAGTGGAAGATGTTAACATGCCTATATGCGGACGATGCAGTCCTGTTGGCAGAAAATGGGGAAGAACTTCAGAGAGTGGTCACAGACTTTGACAGGGTATGCAAACAGAGAAAGTTAATAAAGGTCAATGTAGGGAAATGTAAGGTAATAGTGTTTTAGAAGAATGCATGAAACCATAGATTTTAAGGCAAAATATAGAATTGAGAAAGAACATGAGAAAAGTTGTAAAATAAAAATGAAAAATTAAGTACTGTACTGGAAGAGGTTGAAAAACTTCAAGTATTTGCAAATATGGTAAAATGGAGAGTAAAATAAACAGAGATAAACATACAAGGGAGAAAGGTGATTGGAGAACTTGATAGTATTCTCAAAAGAAGAATGGTTAGTCGAAGTTAAAAAGTCACTGAGAAACAGTGTGCTGCTCCCAACACACTCGTATGGAAGTGAGACATGGACAGCAAGTGACGAGGACCTCTACAAACTTAGAGCTGTGGAGAAGAGCTATATCAGAATGGCAGCTGGCATGAATAGGCTAGATGGGCCAAGTAATAGGGAAGTGTATGAGTCCTTTGGAATGGAAGAGCAGGCTTTGGGCATTGATTGAGGCTTTGGGCATTGATTGTGGAGTGGTTGAGTGGATAAAGAGAAGCACTTTGAGGTGGTATGGTCAAGTTCAGAGAATGGATGAAGACAGAATGCCAAGAAAGATATATGGGAGTCAGGTGAGTGGAACAGCTAGTAGTGGAAGACCACCTATGGTATGGAAAAAGAAAGTGGAAAAATGTATCTAGGAAAAACTTCCACGCAGTTGAAGGGGCATTGTGGCATGGGCAAAGGAGGCATGTCTTGACAAAGTAGCCTGGAGACGTTTCTGTTATGGCCTTCCTCTAGTGGGGGTTTCCCAGGAGGAAGCAAGGCGTCTGAGATGATGATTATGAAATGTGGCACTCCATGCTCGGGCTAGCCCTCTAACAATTGGTCTAGCCCCATCTTGAGCAGATCCATGTTCCCCTTCATAAACACTAGGCGTTCAAAGTTCTCAGAGGTCAGACTAGCCCTTTTGGGCTTCATTATATCTGACCCCTGGGAGAACATTCTCTCTACCGCTGCCGAGCTGGGGATTGCCGTGTTGTATCTGAGGAATAAATCCACCCAGGTGGCGCGGTAGAGAGCGGGGAACATGCCATGCTCAAGCTCCTCTGGGTTTTCCTCGGAATCGGAGCACCAAGTATTGAGTTCCTTAGTAAGTTTGTTGGAGACGCGGCTACGGCTGCTGCACTCCGAAGGACGTGAAGTCCTCAAGACCTGGGGATTTTTTTTTTTTTAATTTATAAATTTACTTAAGTCTCTGACTAGTGACTGAGTACCATATATTCCAAAAATTGAAATGTATTTATATTCAACTCTCTTCTCCCCTTGTACAATTCTCCTACTCGACGAGACAGAGAAACGGGCGAGGGAACGCGAAAGTGGTACCAGACCCCGAGAATAGAAACGTTTAATGTTTTTGTTAAGGTTGTCTCGTGTCGGCCACTCCCAGCAATGGGGTATGTGGCTGAGTATATATATAGTCAATACATACAATACATACAATTCATACAAAACTCTGATAATTTCCAATAAGGCACAGCTTAAGCGAATAACAATTGTTCTACTAAATACAATACTTATTGTTATTAAAGTTCGCCAGAAGATAATACATTGTGATATACCAGTAATTGAAAAACTGTAGTGAATTAGAATGAGCAACTACAGAGTAGATACTTTAAATTATTATCGCCTTGATTGAATAATGACAAAAAAATGGCCTAAAGTGAGTAAAATCAATGAATGGCAGCCAGAAAATGTAGCTGATACCTACAGTTAAAACAGTAGTTTCTTAAATACGTATTTGAATATAAAAATTAAATCTACAAATCACAAAAATCAGTAATTCACCTTGAAATAGTCATAGTTCTTCTCCTTCTCCTCCTCCTCCTCTACACTGCTGGCTCCAGAACTTTCTGTGATAACCTGCTCTTTGACCTCAGCCAGCAGCCTTGTCCTCATCACATCCACCATGTTGGGGTTGAGCTTGCGGACCACATGGAGTTTGAAGAGAGGATGCATAACGGTAGCCAGCAGTAGGGGTAGCTCAGTGAAGAGGGCGGAGAACCTGGCCTTGAAGCCCTTCGGTCTCTTCTCTTCACTGTTGGGGTTCTCGAGGAGGTACTCCAACAGCGGTTGCCCGTACTTCAAGGACTTGGCCCGCATATTTTCCAGGTTGTCCCTGAGGATATATAGGGTGGGAAGCAGGACCCCCATATATGCCTCTTCTTCAGACTGAAGTCTATCTAGGGCAGTCACCACCGGCTTCATCACGGTCAGGTACTCAGTGATTATCTCCTTGTCTGTCTGGCAGAAGGTGGCTATGGTGTTGGCTGAGCAGATCAGGTTTATCTGGCACAGCTTTGTGTTGAGGCATTCATTTAAGACCTCCAATGAATCGTAGAGGGAGTTCCATCGTGTGATGTTGGGCATCTTTAGTTTCCTGCCCACCTCCCTCTTGATGGTGGCTGCGGTGGTTGGCTTCCTGTTTTGCTTGTTCCAGAGCACCATGGCCTTGGCTTTCACCTGCAAATATATCCCATTATAAAAAAAACATAGTTTATAAATCAATATAACTTATGCAATTAATCTAGTCCCGGTACTGTACTGAAAACTCAACTCATCATGGATTCCCACGGCACTCATTGTTTAATTGGGCCACCCATTGGCTGATTTCCTCAACCCATACTTTGTTTTATTTTTGAGATTTTAACTGTACTGTATTAATAACTTGAAACATAAAAGCCCAAGCCAACTTTTGTTTCAATTTTGTGTTTTTCCTTATTTTTGGGCCTAACTGATCTTTCAATTGGCCTACATTATGTAACTTTTGTTTGAGTAGTATTAGTTTACTTGTATTGGATAATATACTATCTAGCAGTCGGGTTCATTCATATTTGTACTATTATAAGTTTTAACATAGTTTTTACCCATATTTATTTGTTAGGCATTCTTAAACCCTCATTTTCCCTGAGCTTCAAAGCCCTCCCCACTTGTGGCCTCATATATAAAATGATATTGTTTAACACTTAGGTCTTTGAGTACTAATAACGATTGCTGAACTCATAAAATATTATAATCATCTAGAGTTAGACAGAACAGAAAATATATAGTTGTAGTTGATAGAAAACTCTACAGGCTTATATTTTTAAATTTTAACCCTTTGATTACAAAACCAAAAAAAAAGTCCTAAACTGAATTCACAATAATCTTATACGGGAATGTGGCAAGTACTTTAAGCCTTTAATTTTTTCAAGAGATAACTATTATTGAATTAATTAGTATAGGCCTACCTTGGTGAAGCAGGGATGGATACCCGTTGACCAGCCGGGGACTCTCTCAACATCAACTGTAGCCAGCAAGTTGAGAGCGTGGGTCGTACACCTATGGTGGTCTGGGAGCTGCCAGTCTGTTTCACTGTCCTCACCCTGCTCCTCGTTGAGCTGGGTAAGGTTTACAGGCTCAACCTCGTGACATTCCTCTGTGTCGTCCACCTCGATGGGGTCCTCGCCACATTCCTCCTGAGCATAGGCGAGATCCTCGGAGGAGTCACCAAACACCTTGAAGGCCTTCACGAAGTTGCTCCCATTGTCCGTCGTTGTACTGGTGACCTGCACAATCAGTTAAAAATATTAATATAATTTGCTATATAGTATTTTAGATAATAATTACCGTATTCAGTCTAAAAATTATAATAATCTATCTATCTATCTATATGCTCAGGCCCAATCCCCATTTTGGGGGTAGCCGACTCAAGACAGAGCAAGAACAGGGAAAACACAAAAACAACATAAAACAACAAATAAACACAGATAAAAAACACAAACTCACACACATCCAGGTCACCCAGGAGAAGACCCAGAGACCCGGGTCACCAAGGTCGCTCCAGCACTCCCCCGTCCCCCGACCACCCGGAGAGGTTCCGATCTCGGCAGGCAGACATGCAGCGAAGCCAAAGCCACAAGCCCTCCCACCACACTTCCAGGCACACCCTTCATATTAATCGTCTCCCCGGGCCAGGCGCCTGATGGACTATAATCTAGTCCAACTTGCGCCCGACCCCTTACTCCAAATGACCACGTGTTCACTCAACTATTCACAAGCATTCTCCATTCACTCCTGTCCACCACCACTTCCCCTGCCTGATCTATAGTCATTCCTCTATCATCCAAAGCCTTTCTTACACAGTCTCTCCATCTCAATGGGGGTCTTCCTGCCCTTCTATCTACCCTTGTACCTGACTCACATATTCTCTTTGTAAGCCTTTCATCTCCCATTCGTTCAACATGACCATCCCAGCTCAGCACCCTTCTGTCCACTCTGGCTGACAAATGTTCCTGCTGCCCCACTCTCCTACATATCTCTTCATTCTTCAATGTCTCTACGAGTAACTCCACACATACTCCTCAAGCAGCTCATCTCCATCACATCCAGCCCTCTTTTCTCCTTTTTCTTCAGAGCCCATGTCTCAGCTCCATACATCACTGTTGGCACAACAATTCCTTGATACAGTGCACTTTTTACTTTCACTCCGAGATTTCTCGTCTTCCACATACTTCCCATTGCTCCGAAAACCTTCCTTCCTTCACACACTCTCTGTTTTACCTCCACTTCCATACCTCCACTTCTGCTTAACGTTCCTCCTAGATATTTAAAACACTCTACTTGTTCCAAAATTTCCCCATCCAGCCTCACATCTAGATTCACCCTATGCCCTCCCCTATTACACACCATTACTTTTCTTTTATTGACGTTCACCGTCAGTTTCCTCCTTCCACAAACCACACCAAACTCTTTGACTACCCACTGCAGTTTCTCATCAGAATCCGCCACCAATGCTGTGTCATCAGTGAACAGCAACTGATTCAACTCCCAATCTCTACCATTCTTTCCTACTAAACCCAATCCTCTTCCCATAGTTCTCCTTTTCACCTCCCTCACCACACCATCCATAAACATATTAAACAGCCATGGTGACATTACACAGCCCTGTCGCAAACCTAGCTTTACCTCAAACCATTCACTCAACTCACCATTCCCTACTCTCACACATGCTCTGCTCCCTTCATAAAAACTCTTACCTGCTTCTAACAAATTTCCTCCTATTTCATAAATCCTTAACACCTTCCACATTGCTTCATGGTCCACACGATGATACGCTTTTTCCAAGTCCATAAAAACCCAAAATATCTCCTTATGCTTCTCTAAATACTTCTCACATAACTGTCTTACTGCAAACATCTGATCCACGCACCCTCTTCCCCTCCTAAAACCGCACTGTTCTTCTCCTATTGCAACTTCAGTAAACTTTATTATCCCCTCTATCAACACCCTGCCATAAAGCTTTCCAACCACTGACAATTAACTAATACCTCTATAACTTGAACACTCCTGCCGATCACTCTTCCCCTTCTACAACGGCACAATACATGCACTCTTCCAGTCTATTGGTACCATTGGCACAGCAAAGCACACATTGAAAAGTCTCACCAACCAATCTATTATCACATCTCCACCCTTCTTTATACACTCCACAGCAATACCATCCAAACCTTCTGCTTTTCCCGCTCTCATTTGTTTCACTGCTTCTTTCACCTCATTTTCCTCAATCCTTTCATTCATTCCCTGCCACCTGGGTTGCTTGGGTAACCTATCTCCATCCACCTCTGCTTCAATCACTGCTTCTCTTCCATCTCTTGTATTTAACAAAGATTCAAAATACTCGGCATATCTTTTCCTCACTTCAACTGGTTCCACTAGTAATTCTCTATTTTCATCTTTCACTGACTCTTCCCTCTTTTGTCCTCCTTTCCTTACTTTATTTACCTCCTTCCAGAACATCTTCTTTCGTTCTTCAAAATTCTCACTCAGCCTTTGACCCCACCTTTCGTTTGCATCTTTTTCGCTTCTCTAATTTTCCGTTTTGCCTCTCTCCTTTTCTCCTTGTACCTCTCCCATACCTCAACACTACCATCCTGTAAAACCCTCTTAAAACACTGTCTCTTCTCCTCAACTGCCTTTCTCACCGTATCATTCCACCACTGGCTTCCCTTCCTGATACCTCTGCCTCCTACTTTCCTTTTGCCGCATACTACCTCTGCACTTGCTTTCACTCCTTCCTTAAACTGTTGCCATTCAACCTCTACTTCTCTTTCTTCCATCTCTCTCACTCCCATCCACTTTTCATTTAGTCTTTCCTTGTACTCCCTCTCTTTTCACTCTTCTCTAACTCACTAACTTTTATTACCTCTCTTACTTCACGCTTGTCTCTTATTCTCCTGTAACTCTTAACTCTTAGCTTTCCCTCCACCAGGTAATGATCCGACATACCCTCCGCCTCACCTCTCATCACATTCACATCCAGCAGTCTACACAATCTTTCCCTTGTCACCAGCACATAATCCATCAATGCCCTCTCTACAATCTCTCCCCTCACAAGTCTATGCCAGGTGTACTTGTGTATACGCCTTTTTTTGAAGAACGTATTACCTACACTCAATCTACACTCTTCACATACATTTTTCAGTCTTTCTCCACTCTCGTTTACACCATCCACACCAAAATACCGATGACTCCCTCAACAGGCTCATTTCCTACCCTAGCATTTAGGTCCCCTAAAACTATGACATTTTCATTTTCATCAAACCCTTGTAGACAATCTCTCAAATCCTCCCAGAAACCCTCTACCTCGTCTAACTCTCTTTCACTTCCTGGTTCATACGCACTTACAAAAATCCACCTTTCACCCTTAAACCGCATTCTCACCCACATTAGCCTTGATGACACCTCTTTCCACTCTTTTATAAACTCTCTCAACTCCTCCTTCACAATAATAGCCACTCCTTCTTTCCCCCAGACTCCCTCGTCTACTCCAGACTTTCTACCTATCACGTTTCCAAAATCCACTTCTCCTCTCCTTTCATCTTTGTTTCATTCAATGCAAGGACATCATACATCCTTCTTTCAAATAACCTTCCAATATCCACTCGCTTCTCATTCGTACTACATCCACGCACATTCAAAGCTCCTATTCTAAGGGTCCGGGACCACGAACGCGTTCCCTCGCCCCTATCTCTGTCTCGTTTTTTTGGTAGATTTATTTAAGGGGAGAAGGATACCAGGCCCCCCGCCCCCGATCCCCTTTAGCCGATTTCTACGTCTCGCCGGAGAAAAGCGGTGGTGGAAATTTCCCACCCCTCCACCACAGAGGAGGCTACCTGCACCAGAAAGTGGCGGGCGTTGGGGTCGCCGCATCCCTACGCCATTTGAAAAAATTAGAGATACAGAAGGAGAAAAAGATAGAAGGGGCTATGGGAAGTAGAGGACACCAACCCTCACTCTGACAAAGGGTCAGCCCACCACTGATATGCAGATTATATCATAACATTTATAATATATATAATATAATGAAATTTTACAGTAAATGTTAATTAATTCTATCACTTGTCTTGAAAATTAATTTTAAAATCTTAAATATATAACTAGTTTTGAACGTTAAAAACAAATCAGTGTAATGGTTGGTTGCCGGTTGGTAACTTTAAATACAGTACAGTACTTGCTTGCAATCTTTCATTCTTTGATTAGTTACTTTAGTGTTTACTTTTAGTTTTTTGCTCACCTTGCCCTCCATGTGGAATTTTTGATGGACATCAGACATGGAGTTAGCGAGGATGTCGTAGGTGTGGGCCACTGGTAGCTCCATGCATGCTAGGACAGCCTTCTTCCTCTTGAGGGTGGTAGGATCTATCCAATGGGCGGTCATGCCCAGGAAGGATCTGTTGTGGGCGGTCCAGCAGTCTGCAGTTGTGGCCACATACTTGATATTGTCAAGAATGGCAGTCAGCTCTCCCTTCCACATCTCTGCTTTCTTTTTAAGGGTCCTCATGTAGGTCCGTCTGGAGGGCAGCTTGAAGTGGGGGTTGAGGCTCTTGACCCAGCTGGCTACGTGTGGGGACTCTGTGAACCTTGCAGGCAACATCTCCGAAATCATGCACCTGTGAAGAATTTGAGGGAAGAATGTAGTATACAGGTGTACGATAGTCATGTTTATATAAATCGTGCGCTCACGGTTACGTTCCCGTCTATTTTTATTTTTGTTTTATGTGATTTGAACCCTGCTGGCAATATATATGATGATAATAAGTTATGTGGGGGTGAGGGGGAGCAAAGTCCTCCCTCAACCTATTATTGTATCCTACGGCAGTCAAAATAGATAGGAATAGTATCGCGAGCATGCGAATAGTGTAAAAAAGGATGGTGGTAGCCTACGCCCAAAAACTAGATCCTTACCGAAGTTGATAATTAATTCCTTCTTAAATACATTATAGCATTATATATATTTAATATTAAATGCTCTTCTTAGATTTTGACCGAGTATTACTAACGA
Source organism: Paralithodes platypus (assembly GCA_032716605.1). Lineage (NCBI taxonomy): Eukaryota > Metazoa > Arthropoda > Malacostraca > Decapoda > Lithodidae > Paralithodes > Paralithodes platypus. The sequence continues at coordinate 21,813,249 of CM064579.1, read as the reverse complement.
ATCCAGAACTTAAATTAAATTGTTACTTTAGCCAGAACACAATAAATCAAGGGAACTAATCAAGATATAATAGTAGTGGATGAACAACTGTCTATATTATTAAACCCTTGATTACCGAAAAACTATTTTAACCGAATAAAATTGTGTAATGTATTATGGTAGCCAGATTATCACTTTCAGGGAGCTATATATATATATTTACCTATAAAATTGCTCCTGGGCCTTAGTGTGGTTGAAGCTGGAAGGTCCAGCAAAGGCGGCCTCAATGGTGGTCTGGTGCATCCGCTTTGCGACCTTGGCAATGCTACAGTAGCTAGAGGTGGAGCTGGAAGAGGGGTTCCGGCCACGCTTCGAGCCACCACTGATGGCAGCGAGGAGGTCTTGGCTAAGGTTGCAGTGGACCTTGGAAAAAAATATAATTAAATATATATAAAAACATATATAGTTAAAGAGTAAAGTAAAGTCAAGGGGTTAGAAAACATCAGGAGGGACGCTAATTCATGATTGACAGAAGTGAATGGAGGCAATTAATATGTGACCACCCATTCTGGGATAGTAATTGCCAATTGATAGATACTTTAGATGCTTACTTTAGATATACTGTACAGCATACATGAAGTCATTAGATAAATAGAAAATACTGTAAATTCAATCTTAATAATGAGTAAATAACACAGGATAGAATACTAATTCTAGTTTTATAATTAATTGAATGACATATTAAATTTATACCAGTAATTATAGATATTTCACATTTTAATTAGTCACAATGATCATACATGCAATATTTATGTGATTTGAGGCAAAACAAAAAATAAAAATTTACTGTAGGCTACATTACTCGTTCGTATGCTGCCAATCCCGTTCTCGTCTATTTTGACTGCCATGGGATACAGTAATGAGTTGAGGGAGGGCTTTGCCCCCACTCACCCTCCCATGGCTTATTATCATCATCATATATATTGCCAGCAGGGAGGAAAAATATCAAGTACGCCGCGGCCCAACCGACTCTACACCCGCCCGCTAACACAACTCTTACCTAAAGTTTAACAGGCCTACAGTTTATTTTAATCTAGGTTACTGGAGACATTGCCCCGAAAACTTGTCCCGCATTTTGTGTGAGGAACTTGTCCCGTTTTGGTTAGGTTTGGTTATTAAAAATAAAATAGCATATATAATTGACTCTTTGGCTGCGGGGTGTTTTGGGCTATTTAGGGCATATTCAGGCACTCCTGAATGATGAATCAAGCATCTGCATTAAATGAACTGTTTTCTGCCGAAAACTAGGCGAAAATAGCTTCAAAATGAGACCAGAACGGGCCTCGTAGGTGGCCTGGTTCACCCACAGCGGTGCCATAGAAACGCGGGAAACCCGCTATTTGTTAGCACTCGCTCGCCTGGCAACACTGTTGTGAGAGGCAGTGAGAGACCCGCGCGAGACACAGTCTACCTCAGTGGGCCGCTGGCTGTTCTGAGGATCGGAGGTGGGCCCCTCATGCTCCCGCCCACTGACACTCGATTTTTACGTTTTTTACAGGCTATTAAAGCCTGGAAATTGCTGTAAATTGCCAAAACATTCCAGGACGTCAGCCGCAGTGAAAGGGTTTATATATATAGCATAGGGCACTTAGTTTGTCCACATGGGCAGTAACATTTTAGGGCAACTTGTTTATGGGGAGAGTGCTTCAGTAATAATCAGTATTCGCAATTCCGCACCATTCAGGATGAGGTACGCCGGATCACAAGGTGCAAGGAGGTGATTCATGCGTGGTGCCCCCTTTGGGAATGGCAATAGGTTATATGCGCCTAGATAGGTCTACTTTAGATAGATTAAGTAATTTAATAGAAAGTAGCATAGGCCTATTAATTTTAATGCTCAGAATAAAGGCCTAGCTTCAGATCAAAATTTAATTAAATTTTATTGTTGGCTAAATTTAGTCTAGGCCTATATGATACTTTCAAAATTAACACTTTCTACTTGACACTAATAAAATTAATGTGATTAATGCTGATTATAGGCCTAGGCCTATAAATAGAAGTTAGAACATGCAATATTTAGCCTACATGCTTTGAGGCATTTTGATGGAATTAGTGACTGATTATAATCTAGATCTAGGCCTAGGCTATATATTATATATAGAAGTTGGAACATGCAATATTTAGCCTACATGCTTTGAGGTATTTTGATGGAATTAGTAATTATAGCCTAGACCTAGGCCTAGGCCTAGGCTATATATTATATATAGAAGTTAGAACATGCAATATTTAGCCTACATGCTTTGAGGCATTTTGATGGAATTAGTGACTGATTATAACCTAGACCTAGGCCTAGGCTATATATTATATATAGAAGTTAGAACATGCAATATTTAGCCTACATGATTTGAGGCATTTTGATGGAATTAGTAATTATAGCCTAGACCTAGGCCTAGGCCTAGGCTATATATTATATATAGAAGTTAGAACATGCAATATTTAGCCTACATGCTTTGAGGCATTTTGATGGAATTAGTGATTATAGCCTAGACCTAGGCTATAATCACACTATTAGGCATTTTGGAGGGGTTACCATTTTGTCTGTAGAGGTTCGACACACTCACGGTGTCTCCCTACCTTTCTTCTTGGCTGTCTGCTGGGCTATTTAATGCTAGACTGGTGTGAGGCTATTGTTGTTGTGATTTCCGATGTGTACCAGGTTTTGTTGAACCTGTAAAATCGCAACGGATACATGGGAAGCCTAGGTGGTCTTTCTGACTGTGTACCTTGTGAGTTTAGCACTGTGTTGCAAGTGAGGGCTTTTGCCTCTGCCACCCAACACTGTGCTAACTCGTTTTGCTTTGACTTCGAAAGGGTCGCCAGGAGAGAACCAGATGCTAGCGATCTGGATCTCTCAAGAGAGCACCCCATCATTTAACGTAATTTGGCCGTACAGTCTTAAGGACCTCGCTAGGCTACGAGCCGCTTGCTCAGCCATTGTTTCCTAGCCTACTACATCCCAGCTAGACTTTATTCGCCTAGCAGACACCCGATTAAGATTATAAACTCTTATGTTATGTATGCAGCATTTTTATTCACGTTGATTGTAAGCCTTGGTTGTTGTTGAGTTGCACAACCCGAGCAGGCTTTTTGAGTTGCCTGAGGAAGTACTTCTTTTGTTGTTGGAGATAATACTATTGCGCATTTATTATTATTCCTGTGCCAGTTAACACTGTATGTCCATACACTTGTCATATCTTGTTCCTGCTTTATATAACAGTTCAAAATCCGATTCGATCATCTTAAGCAGCATCAGACTTTCTTCAGAAGATTCCTGCTCGATGCTTTAGGACTTTCGTTCACTTTCTTTAATATAGGAGTGACAGATTATTATTGTTTAGAGTAACTTTAATTATACCTTCTTCTTGTTTGCATTAAATCATTTCAGTGATTTAATTAAGCACTCTATCCTTTTCCTTGTATACATTATTAACGTAATTGTATGTTGTTGTGATGAGGCTGTATCAGAGATCATCAGCCTGTAGTAGTAGTGCATTTATACCGAGTTATAGGATACCCCGTTATCGCAGATTTAACTCTGGAGGGTATAGGTGTTTTTGTGCGCCGGCATTATAAGTTCGAGGGTTGGATCTAGTGTTACCGTTGTGGCTGTGTGCCTTTCTAGTCCAATGAAATAAGAGCCCTTGTTTTATACGAGTCCCGGTCGTAACAAGTGGCGACCTTGCTTAGGATTTTGTGAACTTAGAGAAATATTGCAGGAGTGTTGTGGTCATTTGTTTTTGTTTAATGGAATAGAGTGGACACATGGATTTTTTTTTGGCAAGTAGTATAACACTTAGGAGAGACTCCAGGACTCATACCTAGCTCAGCTTCTATAAGAGACTCATTGCTGGCCTTTTGCCATATATATGGTAATGGTGTAACAGTGATTCGCTGACATTTTCATCGTTCTATGTCCGCGCGTGCGCGCGTGAGCGCATTTTTAGTTTTTTTTTAATAAATTTCTGGTGATCCAAAAAACCACTTTGCAAAAAAAAAAATATATTGTGTATGAGGTACCTTATATAGACTGTCTACAACACCTCGGAAGCTTATTGCCAAGTTGATACGTGATCATGTTGAAAACCGCAGGTAAATTATCAATATAAATAATTGGGCCCAATTTCCTATCCTAAATAAATAATTTGAGTATGGAAAATATTTCCCAAACTCAATAAGCTTCCGAGGGAGTTGTTATGTATACTTGTTCTAATTATGTGGAGAAAATAGAGGCAATCGGACAGTAACAGGCTGACTCACCATCATATAAGGTGAATAAACATGCTTTATTCATAAAGAGAGATTGAAATTTACTCGTAATGTAAAAAAATTCCAGTCAGAGTCCGCGCGACATTTTCCTTCAGTTACCCCTATTATAGGTTCGTCATGTATAGTGCCACCCGCTCGCAAAGAAAACTCGATTTTTTGGGAGACTAAAGTACTTTGTATTATTATTTACGCAAAATTTTACCAAAATCCATGATTTTAGCCCTAGGGATATCCTATGGGTGTTTATGCCCTCATATGATCATTTCTATTGCTTACAGCAGCCCTTTAGACTACAGACAAAAAATTTTTTTTGGGTGGCTGATAAAAAAAAATAATAATTTCGGGGGTCGAGGTCGAACCCCCGGCCAGGGGGGTTATGGATGCGATATGTTTTTTTGTTCCTTCCTATGCTATTATCCTATGTTGAAAGAAGCATTATAGAACAAAAACAGAAACATTAGAAATTTAAGCTGAGATAGGAAAAAACCTGGAGTCTCCCCTAAGAGTCTTCAAGCATTTTTGAGTGAATAGTGCTACATAAGAGTTTAGGTACTTCTCTTTTTTTGTTTTTATAAACGTTGAGAATTTTCGGTGGACACTATTTCAGACGACGGATCAGTGTACAGAGAGGACACAGTACGGGAAGAAGGCCCTGAGGTGCAGAAGCGGGGTTTGTTAGATGATATTGGAGTAGTAACTAGTGAGGACGATGCAAGGAAATTTCTGAAGATACCAATTACTGTTGACCCGGTGTCGGGGATTGATCGGTATGGTCTCCAGTGTTTGGCCACGGTCATGGGTCATGTGGGCACTAGCAGCATGTCGAGAGGTGACCTGGTGGCCTGTGTGCTCGGCGGGGTGTGTGGGTCTTCGGGTGGAGTGGGAGCTGGGGTCACCTTCGGCCCAGCCCCCATTTCACTCGACTCCTACCATGGCGCCCCCTCGGGCTCCGGAGCCGGGTATGTTCCCGCAGGCCGATAGTCACTGACAGCGTGGTTTGCACTTGGGTGAGTCTCCAATTGTTGCATCTCCTCCTCCTCAAGGTTTGACTCCAGATATGCTCTTCCAGCTTGAGATGGCTAAGATGCAGCTGCAGCAGCAGCGGGAATCTGAGCAGCAGCAGCGGGAGTTTGAGATGGCTAAGATTCAGGCTGAGGAGAGAAGGGCCAGATATGAGACTGAGGCTGCGGAGAGAAAGGCAAAGTACTGTGCCGACATAGATCTTGAGAAATCTCGGGTGGAGTCGACAGGGCAGCGTCTCGGTTCTGGGAATCGAGGTCTTGATCAGTCTTTATCGCACCTGCTAAGTTGGTCCCTGTATTTGATGAGTCGGGTGTCACCGAATTTTTCATGCGTTTTGAGAAGAAGTGCCGGGAGCACCAATGGCCCGAGGTTAAGTGGGCAGCCCTTGTTTCCTCTAGTTTGGTTGGCAAAGGACTCAAGGCATATGATGCATTGCCCTTGGAGTCTTGCATCAATTATGAGGTATTGAAGGAGGTTGTCCTGCGGGCATATGAGTTACAACCAGAGACGTCTATCTATCTATCTATCTATATGCTCAGGCCCAATCCCCATTTTGAGGGTAGCCGACTCAAGACAGAGCAAGAACAGGGAAAACACAAAAACAACATAAAACAAAAAATAAACACAGATAAAAAACACAAACTCACACACATCCAGGTCACCCAGGAGAAGACCCAGAGACCAGGGTTACCAAGGTCGCTCCAGCACTCCCCCGGCCCCTGACTACCCGGAGAGGTTCCGATCTCGGCAAGCAGACATGCAGCGGAGCCAAAGCCACAAGCCCTCCCACCACACTTCCAGGCACACCCTTCATATTAATCGTCCCCCCCGGGCCAGGCGCCTGATGGACTATTATCTAGTCGAACTTGCGACCGACCCCTTACTCCAAATGACCACGTGTTCACTCAACTATTCACAAGCATTCTCCATTCACTCCTGTCCACCACCACTTCCCCTGCCTGATCTATAGTCATTCCTCTATCATCCAAAGCCTTTCTTACACAGTCTCTCCAACTCAATGGGGGTCTTCCTGCCCTTCTATCTCCCCTTGTACCTGACTCATATATTCTCTTTGTAAGCCTTTCATCTCCCATTCGTTCAACATGACCATACCAGCTCAGCACCCTTCTGTCCACTCTGGCTGACAAATGTTCCTGCTGCCCCACTCTCCTACGTATCTCTTCATTCCTCAATCTGTCACTACGAGTAACTCCACACATACTCCTCAAGCAGCTCATCTCCATCACATCCAGCCCTCTTTTCTCCTTTTTCTTCAGAGCCCATGTCTCAGCCCCATACATCACTGTTGGCACAACAATTCCTTGATACAGTGCACTTTTTACTTTCACTCCGAGATTTCTCGTCTTCCACATACTTCCCATTGCTCCGAAAACCTTCCTTCCTTCACACACTCTCTGTTTTACCTCCACTTCCATACCTCCACTCCTGCTTATCGTTCCTCCTAGATATTTAAAACACTCTACTTGTTCCAATATTTCCCCATCCAGCCTCACATCTAGATTCACCCTATGCTCTCCCCTATTACACACCATTACTTTACTTTTATTGACGTTCACCTTCAGTTTCCTCCTTCCACAAACCACACCAAACTCTTTGACTACCCGCTGCAGTTTCTCATCAGAATCTGCCACCAATGCTGTGTCATCAGCGAACAGCAACTGATTCAACTCCCAATCTCTACCATTCTTTCCTACTAAACCCAATCCTCTTCCCATAGTTCTCCTTTTCACCTCCCTCACCACACCATCCATAAACATATTAAACAGCCATGGTGACATTACACAACCCTGTCACAAACCTACCTTTACCTCAAACCATTCACTCAACTCACCATTTCCTACTCTCACACATGCTCTGCTCCCTTCATAAAAACTCTTAACTGCTTCTAACAAATTTCCTCCTATTTCATAAATCCTTAACACCTTCCACATTGCTTCACGGTCCACACGATCATACGCTTTTTCCAAGTCCATAAAAGCCCAAAATATCTCCTTATGCTTCTCTAAATACTTCTCGCATAACTGTCTTACTGCAAACATCTGATCCACGCACCCTCTTCCCCTCCTAAAACCGCACTGTTCTTCTCCTATTGCAACTTCCGTACACTTTATTATCCTCTCTATCAACACCCTGCCATACAGCTTTCCAACCACTGACAATAAACTAATCCCTCTATAACTTGAACACTCCTGCCGATCTCCCTTCCCCTTGTACAACGGGCACAATACATGCACTCTTCCAGTCTATTGGTACCATTGACACAACAAAGCACACATTGAAAAGTCTCACCAACCAATCTATTATCACATCTCCACCCTTCTTTATACACTCCACAGCAATACCATCCAAACCTTCTGCTTTTCCCGCTCTCATTTGTTTCACTGCTTCTTTCACCTCATTTTCCTCAATCCTTTCATTCATTCCCTGCCACCTGGGTGGCCTGGGTAACCTATCTCCATCCACCTCTGCTTCAATCACTGCTTCTCTTCCATCTCTTGCATTTAACAAAGATTCAAAATACTCGGCATATCTTTTCCTCACTTCAACTGGTTCCACTAGTAATTCTCCATTTTCATCTTTCACTGACTCTTCCCTCTTTTGTCCTCCTTTCCTTACTTTATTTACCTCCTTCCAGAACATCTTCTTTCGTTCTTCAAAATTCTCACTCAGCCTTTGGCCCCACCTTTCGTTTGCATCTTTTTTCGCTTCTCTAATTTTCCGTTTTGCCTCTCTCCTTTTCTCCTTGTACCTCTCCCATACCTCAACACTACCATCCTGTAAAACCCTCTCAAAACACTGTCTCTTCTCCTCAACTGCCTTTCTCACCGTATCATTCCACCACTCGCTTCCCTTCCTGATACCTCTGCCTCCTACTTTCCTTTTGCCGCATACTACCTCTCCACTTGCTTTCACTCCTTCCTTAAACTGTGTCCATTCAACCTCTACTTCTCCGTCTTCCATCTCTCTCACTTCCATCCACTTACCAGAGACGTACAGATTGAAGTTCCGGGGTGTAACGAAGGGTCGTGAGTGCACCTTTCTTGAGCATGCCCGGGATCTGTCCGATGCATTTAGAAACTGGCTGCGTTCTAAGAAGGCATCGACGTTTGAGGAGTTGAAACAGCTGATGCTTCTAGAATTTTTTTTTAAGTGTACGGGCGGCGATCTGACGTTGAATCTTAAAGAAAAAACACGAAAACTCTTCAGGAGGCAGCTGAGATGGCTGACCTTCGGTTATCTTTGATTCGTGGGTGCGGTCTTGCACAGAGAAGTGATGCAGGCTATAAGGAGCATAACCCTCCCCCTCCCCGAAACACTGATACACATAATTACAATAAGAGCAAGAGCAACGACACCAAAACTGACCATAAACCTAGTACCGTCCCATTTAAGAAGGGTCAGTGCCCTTCTCCACCTCAAGGGAAGCCCAAGGGGGAGTTAAGAGTGTTATCATTGTCATGAGAAGGGGCATTTTGCAAGTGCCTGTCCAATCAAGCTACCTAATGCAGTTGTGTCTTTGGATCGCAACATTGGGGTGTCCCCGAAGTCGTCTAAGTTTGCCCGGGGTATAACGTCAGAGGCTGGGACACAGCCAGTGGAGAAGAATCAGGAAGGCTCGAACCCTGTCCGTGATGTCTTTTGCGACCATCGAGGGCGTGGCTGCGTGAAGTGGGCTGGTAAGAAGCATGGAGTTGAGCTGTTGCGAGACACGGGTGCCTCTCAGACTTTGATGAAGAACTTTACTGGTAGATCAATAAACGCGGCACGGGTGGTTGTGGTGCAAGGTATCAATGCTATCAGGTCATACCCGTTGGTCAGGATGGAACTGGAGGTAGATGGTGTGATACGAGAGTTGGATGTGGGAATTGTGGAGAACTTGCCTGTTGGGGGCGTCGACCTCCTTCTCGGCAATGACTTTACAGTGCCTACTTCTGAGGTTTCACCCTTAGTCGTTGCCGAGAAGCCGGCCGACGTGAGTAGGGAGGAACAGGAGTGGGTAGAGAAGTGTCATGTACAACCTATGGCTTGCGTTGTTACAAGATCTCTTGCATCCAAAGTGTCACAGCCTATTCCTCAGTCTTCTGATCAACGGAGGAACGGTTGGAAGAAGACGGCTAATGTTGGTAAAAGTTTGGAGAGTTTAGTACCAGCAGCTCTTCTTGGCGACTCAGTATTGGCACCATTGTTGGAGTCTGGAGAAGCCCCAGGACCTGTCGCAGCTAGTGAGGAGGTAGGGCAGGAAGAGACTCCGAGGCAGCAACGTTACACACACAGAGAAAAACGGGTTGCTCAATTTGATATTGGGGGAGGACTTGGGTTGCTTCGGAAGCATTTAGACAGGTTGGTTCCCTCAGATATTTGTAAACTGCAGTTGGAGGATCCGGTAGTTCAGAAGTGTGGTAATGGTGCTGTCGAGATCAAACATGAGGACGGGGAAACATGTCATGTGAACCTGTTGGAGGAGTTTGTGAGGCAACCACCTGAGCAGCCTACTGTCCCTGCGTTGGTCTGCAGCGGCCAAGGTGAAGAAGGAGAGGGGTGCAGTAGGGCACAGGTGGAGGAGAGTAGGGATTGTCATGTCTCGGCGGAGCAGTGGGCGGGGGACACGAGTCTGGTGGCTGTGGAAGCGCTAGAGCACCTGCCTGAGCAGCAGTGTGCAGCGCTCCAGCACCAGCTCGGTTCATACCCCACTGGTCGTGCCGAGCCCCCGAGCCTCACAACTCAGGCGGTGCAAGATGTTCCGCGGGCAGGTCACATGAATGTTGGGAGACCGTTAGCCTCGTTGTTTCGGTGGTTCAAGGTGGGCGACGAGGCTTGGAAATGGTTGTCAGGTCAAGGTCGACCCATGGCTGCCAAGGGTGGTGGTCAGAAGGAGGACATTGAGCAGATTGGTGAGGTTGGCTGTGGAGTGGATGTGCCCGGTCGTCGCATAGCCTCCCAATGCTGCTCTAGTCGAATGCAACAGCCCTACCATAGACCGACTGTATCTGGCCATGTCGCTAAAAGCGGTGATGCTGCGCAGGCAGATGTAGTTGCAAGGAATGCGGGGGTGCGCATGTATGGTATCGGTGGGGAAGCCTTAGCAATAATGAACTATGGGAGTGACTGCACACAGGTGGTACTGATTGTCCCTCTCATGACCTGGCTGTTCTAGGGACGAAGGTGGAGAAGGAGGGAGACTACAGGTTAGAAGCTGCGGTCTCGGCTGGGTTGTGGGAGGGCACTAGGCATGTTGTTCTGCGAGATAAGTTGTTTACTAGGCTGTGGCAGTGCATCCGCATGTTTGTTGCTTCTCCAGGCCTGATGTACGGAGTAGAATCCGACATGGAGGCTGGAGACAGTGCAAGGCTCAGTTTAATTCCCTACCGTATAAATCCTGCTCGACAGCCTGTGGTGCAAGCAGAGCTGGATTACGTGTTGACGAAGGGTCTGAGGGATAAGGAATGTTGTGAGTGGTCGTTGCCTGTAAATTTACAACCTGTGTTAAGTGGCAAGATCAGAGTGTGTGTGTTGATTGCAAGAGTGGGTGTGAATTATCCTTGACAGACGCCTATACCTTATCGAGAGTTGACGACACCATAGACCGCATCGGGGCTGCATCGCCTATTACGAAGGTAGAACTAGTGAATGGCTTTTGGCAGGTCCCGTTGCCGGAAAGAGCGAAGAGAAGTGCCAGTCTTGTGAAGAACTGGGCAGTTTATCAGTGTCAGGTGTTGTTGTGCTGCCAGAATATAAGTTGGATGTGTGGCATGCTAAGGGCACTGATAATGTTTTGGCTGATTGTTTGTCACAGGAGGGTCTGTTTGCAGGAGAACCCTCGCCGTTCAGTCAGTGTGTGTTGAGAGTGGAGAAAAACTAGGCTTGCCCCTGTAGAGCAGCCGCCAAAAACAACATTAAAATTAAATAAAAGAAAAATCACATAAAAACTCTTTCTTTTGATAGTTAATTGTAAGTTGCCAATATTATAGCTAAAGTCCTAAGTTGAACCTGTCTTTCACTTAGGAGGCTGGGCTCTGTGAAGCTCGCTCAGGGATCATAGTAGGCTAAATTATACTATTATGTTTGGGAGGGGTTATAAGATTTTTTTGTTGTTGATATGTTGTTTTATGTAAGACTTGAGCTTTGCATTTCATTTCTGGTGGAGTGGCTATGTGTGACGGGTCTTCTCGGCATTCTGCCTTGTCAGATATCGTGCTTGCCTAATGTTGAGCGTCCTGTATTTTGGGCGGGGTATGACGCCTGCCAGCGTTGGCAGAATCGCCTCCCGGTAGCCACTAGCGCTCGCCAGGGCAGTGAAATGGGCTACAGTCTATCTACAATGTTGTACTTTCTTTCTTGTGAATCGTCATGTCACAGGCAGTATAGAAGTGGTCTTTATTTTCGCCTGTGACAATGCATTATATTTCATATCATGAGTTGAATATAAGATGCATTGTAGTGAAGTTGAGAGAGAAAGAGCGAGCGAGCGGCGTGGGGGCAGTGAGTGTTGATTTCCTCCTCCCTCCTCCCTCGCCTGGAGGAGTTTCCCGCCCGCGTGGCTTTCTCTCGGTTTTGATTGGCTGGTGGTTCCTGGCGCCTTCTCCAGGCCTGCTGCCTGGTGACGTAGCGGCCTGTGATTGGCTGACTACCATGCCTTTGTGTGATCCTGGGGGTTGCGAGGAGCTACTCTCTTCAGAGCTTGCCTGACCAGCATACCCTTCACATCTCCCTTACCACCTGTCCCCGACTTCTACCTTTAGAACACTTTCTCTCTCTCTCATTCTTACCTCTCATTCTTCCAATCTATTTAACCCCTTCCGACTCATATGATGCAGAGGTTGCCAGATTAGCAATAAGAAATAGAGTTCTCTCACTCTTATAATTACCTCTCCAAAATTAGTTTTCTGCCCACAGCTAACTCAAAGACAACTGCAGAGGTTGACGTAACTAAACTAAAGGTTTGTAAACATCCCTGATGGTAATAAAGGCTTTAAAGTATCCCTAATAGGCTCAAAATTGCGTCATATGTCGGAGAGGGTTAACATCATAATTCCCCTTTGGTTCTGCACGATTTCATACATCGTCCATCGTATTATATGCTGAAGCTCTCAGATATTACATGTTTAGTTAGGCATTTTGGAGGGGTTACCATTTTGTCTGTAGAGGTTCGACACACTCACGGTGTCTCCCTACCTTTTTTCTTGGCTGTCTGCTGGGCTATTTAATGCTAGACTGGGGTGAGGCTATTGTTGTTGTGATTTCCGATGTGTACCAGGTTTTGTTGAACCTGTACAATCGCAACGGATACGTGGGAAGCCTAGGTGGTCTTTCTGACTGTGTACCTTGTGAGTTTAGCACTGTGTTGCGAGTGACGGCTTTTGCCTCTGCCACCCAACACTGTGCTAACTCGTTTTGCTTTGACTTCGAGAGGGTCGCCAGGAGAGAACCAGATACTAGCGATCTGGATCTCTCAAGAGAGCACCCCATCATTTAACGTAATTAGGCCGTACAGTCTTAAGGACCTCGCTAGGCTACGAGCCGCTTGCTCAGCCATTGTTTCCTAGCCTACTACATCCCAGCTAGAATTTATTCACCTAGCAGACACCCGATTAAGATTATAAACTCTTATGTTATGTATGCAGCATTTTTATTCACGTTGATTGTAAGCCTTGGTTGTTATTGAGTTGCACAACCCGAGCAGGCTTTTTGAGTTGCCTGAGGAAGTACTTCTTTTGTTGTTGGAGATAATACTATTGCGCATTTATGATTATTCCCGTCCCAGTTAACACTGTATATCCATACGCTTGTCATATCTTGTTCCTGCTTTATATAACAGTTCAAAATCCAATTCGATCATCTTAAGCAGCATCAGACTTTCTTCAGAAGATTCCTGCTCGATGCTTTAGGACTTTCGTTCGTTCTATCTATCTATCTATCTATTGCCTGACGCCGTGATCCCCGAAGGGGTGGACACGAACGAACCGCCCCCATGCACCTCTGTCCTTAGTCAGTCGACGCCCCTCCCCCCAACCAGCACCGCCTTCATTCATGTACTTCCTCACTCCATCCTTCCACCTATCATTCGGTCTACCTCTCCCTCTCTGTCCCTCCACCTCGCTCTCGTACACCCTCTTAGTCATTCTCTCGCTTTCCATACGTTCCATATGGCCGAACCATCTCAAGTTGTTCCTTTTCACACTTTCCAGCACATCTACCTCCACACCACACCTCCATCTTACTTCCTCATTAGTCTGTCTATCCCTCCATGTAACTCCGCACGCACTCCTTAAGTAATTAATTTCCACTGCTCTCACTCTTGGTCTGAGTCTCTCAACCAATGACCATGCTTCGCTTCCGTAAGTTAGTGTCGGGATTACCACACTGTCATGCAAGGACTTCTTCCCTTCCATACTGACCACCCTATTTCTTGTTACTGCTTTTAGCGTTCCTACAACCCTCTTCCCCTGTTGTACCCTCTCCCGCACTTCTTCATCCATAGTCCCATCTTTACTCAACACACTGCCCAGATACTTAAAAGAGTTGACGATCTCCATAGCCTGACCGTTCAGCTTCACCTCACACTCTGTGACTTCACCCCTTTCGAAGACCATAACCTTGCTCTTCCCCGCATTTACCTTCAAATTCAGTTTTTCGCACACTGTTCCAAACTCATTTACCAGACCCTGCAACTCCCATTCATTATCACTCATCAGAACTGTATCATCCGCAAACAGCAGTATAGGTAGCTTCCACTCAATTCCCTCCCTGTTCAGCAATACACCAACATCCACTGCTCTTGATAGTATTTCTTTCAGGACTCCATCCATATATACAGTAAACAACCACGGGGATATCACACACCCCTGTTGCAAACCAACATTCAGGTCAAAGAACTTGCTCTGCTCACTCTCCACACGTACTGCTGCCTTTGCACCCTCATACATGCTCTTCACTGCTTTCAGCAACTTGCCCTCTACTCCGTATATTCTAAGTACTTTCCACAAACCTTCTCTATCCACTCTGTTATAGGCCTTCTCCAAGTCCATATAGGCAACATACACCTTTTGTTTCTTCTCCAGATACTTCTCCACAACACAATTCAGGGTAAAAATCTGATCTACACATCCTCTTCCCTTCCTAAAACCTCCCTGCTCGTCGCCTCTCCATTTCTCCGTTCTCACTCTCACTCTCTCAATCACTACCCTACTGTATACCTTCCCTACTACGCTTAGAAGACATATTCCTCGGTGGTTACCACACACTCCTCTTTCCCCTTTGCCCTTATATAGGGGGACTATTATGCCAGTCTTCCAGTCATCGGGTGCACTCCCCTTCTCCCATGCTAGTTTGCACATTTTCCATACCCATTCTATCACTATCTCACCACCATACCTCAACATTTCCCCACACACTCCATCTGTTCCTGGTGCTTTCCCCAACTTCACTCTTTTCATGGCTTCCCACACATCTGACCTCCTGATCCCCACTTCCTCCTCCACTACTTTTCTTCTTCTCCCTCCCATACCATATCCAGTTATGTTTGCTGGCTCTTTATTCCTTACATTTAGCAACTCACTGAAGTACTCCCTCCTTCTTTCGACTCTCTCTTGCTTCTCGGCTATCATTCTCCCATTCTTATCTTTCACACCCTTACTGTTTCCCTTGCTACCTTCCCTAACTTTCTTGACTTCTTTCCAGAACAGTTTCTTACTCTCCCTCCATTTTACACTCAGATTCCTTCCAAATTCCTCATCTACTCTTCTCTTACTTTCCTTCACTACTCTCTTCACCACCCTCTTACTTTCCACGTACCTCGCTCGTTTCTGTCTCTCGGAATCTTCATTCCCTTTACTACCCAACCACTCTCTATATGCTTTCTTCTTTTCTTCCACAGCTATTCTTACCTCTTCTGTCCACCATGCTGTACCTTTCACTCCCCTCCCTCTTCTCCTCACTCCACACACCTCCTCACATGCTGCACAGATCTCATCCTTAAACACCTTGCTCATCTCCTCCACTTCCTCCATAACTTCCAGGTCGAACCCACCTAGTCGTCTTTCCACTGCTCTCCTGTACTCTTCCCTGACTTCCTCCTCCTGCAACCTCTCCACCCTCCTCACCATTCCACCCTCCTCTCGCCTCCCTCCAGCTCTCCTCACCCACTTCTTTTGTATCCTAACCTTAGCTACCACTACATAATGGTCAGACAGACCCCCTCCAATACCCCTATACATCCTAGCATCCATCACAGAGTTCTTCATTCGTTCATCCACACATACATAATCAATCAATGACTTTCGTTCCACCACTGTGTTATCCTTCATCGTCAACATCCGTTTCCACGTGTACCTGTGGATCATTCTGTGTCGGAAGAAGGTGTTGGCTATCCACAGCCTCCTCCCCACACATATGTCCACAAGTGCACTACCATTCCCATTCACCTCTGATGGTACACCCCACCCTCCCACCACTCCCTCAACTTTCCTATCACCCACCTTACCATTCATATCCCCAATCAGAAATATTCTTTCATTCTTGTCAAACTTCTCCAGGCACGCCTCCACATTCATCCAGAACTTCTCTTTCTTTCTTTCAAGTATATCCTCTGTCGGGGCATACACGCATACAATCACCCACATTTGTATTCCTACTTTCATTCTCACCCACACAATCCTTGAACCCACAGACCCATACTCTCTTACACATTCCTTCCATTTGCTACTTACAAACAAACATGCACCTTCTCTCGCTGTTCCTTCACTCACTCCAGCACACACACCCATTCCACACTCCCACTCTCTCACATCTGAACCTTTCCCCTTGGTCTCTGTCATTCCACATACATCCAGCCTGGCATTCACTAACACTTCCAGAACCTCTCTCTCTTTTGTGCCATCATTCATGCCACTAACATTCCACGTAGCCATTCTCAGAATGTCCGAAGGAATGTCCTTAGTCGGACGTGGTTCGTCAACGTTGGTTCCGTCCGCATCCGAGGCTGTTCATTCGTTTCTCTTTGCTTAGATATTTTTTCCGGGTGGGGGTCGCAAGCCCACCGACCCAACCTCTTTAGTCACCTATTACGACACGCAGAAGGCACGTGGGGCATATTCTATTCCCTAACCCCCAGGGGGACTGGAGAGAACCAGTGCCTGACCACCATGCCTTTGTGTGATCCTGGGGGTCCCGAGGAGCTACTCTCTTCAGAGCTTGCCTGACCAGCATACCCTTCACATCTCCCTTACCACCTGTCCCCGACTTCTACCTATAGAACACTTTCTCTCTCTCTCAACTTCTTACCTCTCATTCTTCCAATCTATTTAACATCATAACTCCCCTTTGGTTCTGCACAATTTCATACATCGGCCATCGTATTATATGCTGAAGCTCTCAGATATTACATGTTTAGTTAGGCATTTTGGAGGGGTTACCATTTTGTCTGTAGAGGTTCGACACACTCACGGTGTCTCCCTACCTTTTTTCTTGGCTGTCTGCTGGGATATTTAATGCTAGACTGGGGTGAGGCTATTGTTGTTGTGATTTCCGAAGTGTACCAGGTTTTGTTGAACCTGTACAATCGCAACGGATACGTGGGAAGCCTAGGTGGTCTTTCTGACTGTGTACCTTGTGAGTTTAGCACTGTGTTGCGAGTGAGGGCTTTTGCCTCTGCCACCCAACACTGTGCTAACTCGTTTTGCTTTGACTTCGAGAGGGTCGCCAGGAGAGAACCAGATACTAGCGATCTGGATCTCTCAAGAGAGCACCCCGTCATTTAACGTAATTAGGCCGTACAGTCTTAAGGACCTCGCTAGGCTACGAGCCGCTTGCTCAGCCATTGTTTCCTAGCCTACTATATCCCAGCTAGACTTTATTCGCCTAGCAGACACCCGATTAAGATTATAAACTCTTATGTTATGTATGCAGCATTTTTATTCACGTTGATTGTAAGCCTTGGTTGTTGTTGAGTTGCACAACCCGAGCAGGCTTTTTGAGTTGCCTGAGGAAGTACTTCTTTTGTTGTTGGAGATAATACTATTGCGCATTTATTATTATTCCCGTGCCAGTTAACACTGTATGTCCATACACTTGTCATATCTTGTTCCTGCTTTATATAACAGTTCAAAATCCGATTCGATCATCTTAAGCAGCATCAGACTTTCTTCAGAAGATTCCTGCTCGATGCTTTAGGACTTTCGTTCACTTTCTTTAATGTAGGAGTGACAGTTTATTATTGTTTAGAGTAACTTTAATTATACCTTCTTCTTGTTTGCATTAAATCATTTCAGTGATTTAATTAAGCTCTCTATCCTTTTCCTTGTATACATTATTAACGTAATTGTATGTTGTTGTGATGAGGCTGTATCAGAGATCATCAGCCTGTAGTAGTAGTGCATTTATACCGAGTTATAGGATATCCCGTAGATTTAACTCTGGAAGGTATAGGTGTTTTTGTGCGCCGGCATTATAAGTTCGAGGGTTGGATCTAGTGTTACCGTTGTGGCTGTGTGCCTTTCTAGTCCAATGATTAACCTCTCCGCGGCGCACATTTTTTTTTTTTACAGGTACATACTGTGCGCATGTATGATGATTTTGGGACCCATTGCCAATTTCGATAAAAAGTACATCAGCGTGTAGGGAATGTTTGCGTGCATCGGCCCATATATATTTGACCCCCAAAAAAGTGTCTGGAGGGGGGGTGGGGGAACGGTCCGTAGTTGAAAAATGTGGAGCGAATGGCACCGCGCGGCTAGATTGTCATCGAGCGGCGAGATTTCCCGGCCGAATTTTCACGCACCCAGGGGATAGAACCTGAGGGAGGAGGGGGTGGGTTACCGCGTAATATCACGTATATCTCCTTTTTTATCCCTTTTAGGCTATGTAGAGTACGTATACATGTGTAGGCCACCCATATAACAATGAATTTGCCTCATAGTGACCAAAAATTGCAATATATAAGGGAATTATCAATGAATATTTAGGCGGAAATGAAGATGGGTTGGAGGTTTGGCGGCAATTTATGAGATGAGAGTGTGGTTTGCGCTATAATATTACGTATATCTCGTACTTAGAGCACTGTCATGCTATAATACAGACTTGTACGTATGTAGACGTGCCATATAACAATATATATACCGCATATAGACCAATTCATGCGATATTTACGCACATTATCAATGAGTTTCTATGCGTGAACCAAGGTGTGATTGAGTTGTGCTGGGAATGAAAGGGGGAGAGGGTGTTTTGCGCCATAAATATCACGTATATCTCGTACTTAGAGCACTGTCATGCTATAATACAGACTTGTACGTTTGTAGACGTGCCATACAACAATATATATACCGCATATAGACCAATTCATGCGATATTTATGCACATTATCAATGAGTTTCTAGCAGACGGAAGCCTAAATGGGTGGGTGGGGGTGGGTGGGTGTGAGGGACGCTGGGAGTGAGTTGTGGAGAGAGTAAAGGCAGGGAGAAACATACGCAGCTATCAAGAAACATACGCAGCTGTGTGATAATTGTGGAGGCGCCCGAGGCTTATGGATGTCTTGGGATTTTGAACCTTATGTCTAGCAGGTGTCTGGGGTTTGTTGCCACCCCAGAGGTCTACAATAACATGAGTCAGGAATGGAGAGAGAGAGAAAGTGAGACATGCGTATGTCGTACGTATAAATGGCTTTCAGAATTGCATTTTTATGTAAGCAGACATTGCATTTTAGACACATGTGAAGTACCACAGAAATATGTAGGCCATTGACTGTAAATAAAGTACTAAATTATAGACCAGGAACGATGGTGGTCAGTAAACATCGGCAGTTAACCTTTTTTGATAGAGAGCTAAATATAGACTGGTGTCGCCTTACACTTGCGAAAGGGTAGATTGCTACCAGAGAAACTTATATTTATTTATTTCCAAGTAATATGCAATCAAAATGTATATTCAAGACCTACTGCAAGTATTTATTTGACAGTCATGACTATGTATAATCCAATATACGCGTGTAATAGGCGAGATATAAGAAAGCTGGTTGAGCAATTTTCGACACCCACACAGTTATTATTCATTATTATTACAATATTATACAATACAAATGTATTTGTGAAGAGTATTTTATGCATGCTGTATTCATACGAATTTAGTTGGTAGCCAAACTCAGACAGAGAGAGGTGTTGTGGATGGAGGGAGGGAAGGGTCACCCACTAACCCACTGACCGTGTGATAATGACTGGAGTCACACTGAGAGGGGCAATTTTGCTGAGTGTTTGGGCAATTTTTGACAGAATAAAGTCATATAATTACTAATTCTTGACAGAGACAAACTTTTATAAACCTTTGCATGATATAATTGATAATCCCATCAATTTACAAACGTAAATTGGTGGGATAATTCATTTTTTTTTTTGTATTGTGACGCATGTCCAGTGTGAGCATGCTGTACAGAACGCCTAGTCATGCCCCACTCTCGCTAGGATCGTCAGGGCAGGAACTTTGGCTGTAGTCTATGTAGAGTTTCCTAACTTAGTTCATGTGAGCCGTTGTACTATAAGTAATATGAATATGTATTTTGTTTTCATCTGAGTCAACGAGTTCTA
Source organism: Paralithodes platypus (assembly GCA_032716605.1). Classification (NCBI taxonomy): domain Eukaryota; kingdom Metazoa; phylum Arthropoda; class Malacostraca; order Decapoda; family Lithodidae; genus Paralithodes; species Paralithodes platypus. The sequence continues at coordinate 21,793,324 of CM064579.1, read as the reverse complement.
TTTTATATCATTAGTTATAAGTATTGTGTGTAAAACTTATTTGTAATGATGGGAGAGGCAGCCACAGTTGGGGGTCAGTGGGTGGGCCATGCGGGAGGTGGGCGTAACTCACTAGCACTCCCCCCTCCCCCCTCCCCTCAGTGCTAGGAAAGCCTTTGTCTATCCCAGAGGAGAGAGAGAAATTACGTAATGATTGTCAGTGGGCGGTCCTTAGTAGTTCACGTTGGGCTCACTAGAGGGCCGGGAACTCATTAGGCAGAGCGACTTCTCATTTCCCTTGCTAACTATATATATTCTTCTGACTGATGTGCACTTTCTCTACTACCTTACACTCTTATCTCCTCTTTTCCCTACCCTTTTTAACTTCCATGGTCCCGTTGGTGCAGAGCTAGTCAGCCAACGTATTATCGCTTGAGTTCTCACGAGATACATGCCTATTAGATAGCCTATTTTGGAAGGGTTAACTTAGAATAGGATTGATTTATGTTTGTTGCACTTGTATATGCATTTCCCTGTGTGTTATTATTATTATTCCTGTTTTCTGCTAGTCTAGGTAATGCTAGACTGGGGTAAGGCTTTTCTGTGTTACGAGTTGTTGTTTGATGCAGTGGTTAAGCGATAAACCTACATACTCGTTTCGGTTCAGTGAAGCCTAGGTTGTCTTCGCGGCTGACTGTGTTGAGTTAGTAATTTACAGTGCGTGAGGGCAAGAGCCTAACCACCCTGTATTTTATTAACAGTTTGTTTTTACATTGTCAAGGAGCCGGGAGAAAACCAGATACAAGGGATCTGGATTTCTCAAAGTGCACTTGTTAGTTTTAACGTAATACTTTAAACAGTTGTGAGGACTTCGCTAGGCTACGAGCCGTTTTTGCTCAGTCACTGCTACCTTTTGCCCACAGTACCCCAGCTAGACTATACTCGATTAGTAGATACAGAATAGTATTGAAGCTTTCCTTATGTATGATATTGTTTATGCACTATTGATTTCATGTGTTGCACGCTTGGCTACTTTAGTGATTAGTGGCCCACGAGCACAATCCGAGTAGGCTATTGCCGTTGCATTTGCGGAGTACTTCTTTTTAATGTTTGCCATTTACTATTGCATATTCTTTTAATTATTCTTATGCCAATTTAAACCTTTAATAGTATTTAATTGCCAGTGTTTTGCTTATTGAATTGCTGTTCAAAATCCGATACGTACTTCTTACGAGCATCCGAGAAGCATCTAACTTTTTTCAGAAGATTCCTTGCTCGATGCTTAAGGACTATTAATTAACGTAACGTAATAGTGCCGATCCGAAGTAGAGGGTGGAGGACTTCTTAAGTTCTTAGTCAAGGGTGGATTACTTCGGCTTCGGCCAACACTATTCTTTGGTGTTGTTGTTGTTTGGTGTTGCTCTTCTGAGATATCAGAAGAGACTGGATAACTCCGTCAACGACACCTGCCCGGGATGTAACACAGCACCCCATACCATTAAACAAATCCTAGAAGACTGCATTATCAAACAATCACTTACGCCAACAACATAACATACACTCCTTGAAGACATTGTGAGAAAGCCTGACCATAGCCATGGCCTTCCTTAGGGACTCGGGGCCGTTCGGTCAGACAGCTTTTGGAACGACGACAACAACAACAACAACAACAACTATTTCAACCAGTAGCTCTCAACCAATACCAACTCAACCAATACTGTTAGGTTAGTTTAGGTTAGGTAGAGTTAGGTTAGTACTTCATATAGCCACTGATTTGTTTGACCTTGGTTCATTTGCCACTGGTTGAGAGCTACTGGTTGAAATGGTCTACTGGGTGAGTTATGACATGTTTAGCGACTTGTTTATCTTTAGAAGGATCTGGGCAAGGCTGAAGGGTTATTCTATATATTTTTGCCTTTTATTATGCCAGTAGGTCCATCTCAGGCTGAACAAAATAGTGATCTTAAGTTCTTAACTCTTTGAAGATTATGATTTATTGAGAGTTTTTTGTGGCTATCATCAGACGATTTTATGCAGCTTCGGAAGGATTTGTGGGAACATAAAAGGTAAAAGCTAACTCATTTAACCCTATGACTTCCATATATCCTTTTTAATCTAAATACAATCGTTTAATGATAGCCAGACAACAAGAGAGAAATACGTAGTAGTGTCTTAAATGGGTTAAAAAGGTTAACATGGTTTTACTAGGCAAAAGAAAAATATATAATTGCCGAGACATCCCGAACAGAGATATTTATCCTTTAGGAACTGAGAAGTTGGGTGGGGGGGGGTCGTTTGCTGTCTATTCACCGTTTCCTGTTCATGAAATTGGGATTAAACTCAACAAAATGGACTGTCATCAACTAAAATTGTAATATAACTGCTTCTATTGTTACGTATAGCATGTTCGTGCAACTTAGTTAATATTATATCAAATGTGTGTGAACAAATGCTTTATTTTACGTAAATAATTACAACAAACTATAGACGCAACGATCAAGGAAGTTTAATTTTTAAACCTTTGTCATTACTAATATTATACCGGTAATGTCATAGTAAACGCGGAAATTCACCTCTATTCATAATGTATAAAATACTCTCTACGGTTCATCCACCTGGGATCTAACTTACATAACTGTTTTAACCTTCTCCTAGTTATGTAAGGCAAGGTAAATGTAGCACAATAATAAAGCCCATATAGACAGTGCAGAGCCAGGTTGTATAATATATCCATATATGTGGTGGTCTTCCCGCCTTGCATTTCATCACTGTCACGTGTATTTTATCCCACCCTCCTAATTGCCTTCCACTTTCTTATTCTCTTCTCCTGACTTAATTTTTCAGACCTCTTAACTCTTGTTTTCTCATACTTTATATCAAACCTTAGAGCTTCTTATTCCTAGACACATATTTTCAAAAAATTTGTCAGATATCTAATCAAGTTTTGCTTGTATAACACATCTTGTTACCATGTGTAGTAATGTGTGTGTTACAGTATTTATAAGTCACTAAATTACAAGTACATATTATAATGAAATATATAGCTGCCCACATATTTGTTTTGTCCTCGTTGTGATCTTCTATATGTAAATGAAATTAGTATTAATCCATTTCGAGTGTGGTTTCCTATAAATATTAGTCGACTAGTCAGATGAGGTAACCAATGCACAAGAAACTACATTCGTAATTAAATCACGCGTATTATATTTCCATGTATAAGATCACAGAGAGGAACAGAACTTATATGAGGAACTGTATGAGAATACTCATCATAATGCTGTCCAAAGCAGGAATTTACCTGTTTTGACTTGTGCCGGACTTTTATCAATATTGTTTTGTTTTGGCCCAAAACATTTAAAAGGCCAAGAAACCAAGGAAACATTCAAAATATTACTCATCATGCCCATTTTAGTGGAATTTTTGCTCTCTTGGTGCGTATTTCGGTCAGTTTCAGTTTCAGTTTCTATGGAGCTCGTCCTGGAATCTTTACGACTCTGAACCTCACGATTCTATACAGGACTGGCCATTTGTATCGGCACTAGCTCAGAGAAGAGTGTTGAGAGGGGAGAAGGGGTGTTGGAGAGAGAGGAAGCTGTTGGAGTGGCTTTGTTATGTGTGTTTAGTCTGTATACGTCGTCAGGATGTCCTCTGACTGGGTGCGAGCATGTGAAACATGCTAGGACGTACGACCACACCCACTAAATGTCCGCCGTGGCAGGGATTCGATCCCGGGTCTTGCAGATTCACACGTGAGCGTGCTCACCACTGGTGTTCAAAACTTGGTGTGCGGCGACTGCAGACATATTGACTGACCCGTAGATTTTTAGCTTTGCTTATTTTATGATTGTTTTGATACCAATTGTTGCACTTGCACTCACACTAACCTATGGACATGAGCTTATGAAGAGTAAGTGGAGTAACACCTGTTATTTGTGGAAGTATTTTTTTTTTTTTTTTTTTTTAAAGAGACAATGAACGGAGGAAGGAAAAACACAGATAAAACAAAAAGGTCCATGTGCCTAAAGGCATCCTCCATTCATAAAATGTTTGTAACAACTGGATTTAAACATTTGTAGATTGTAAGTTTGTGGAAAGCAATTAGAGGGAAGCGAATTCCAAAGAGTAGTAGCTCTGGGGATAAATTAATTCTGATAAGCAGAAGTTCTGCATTGTGGAGGAGAAAGTGTAAATTCATGGGCGCTCTCAGCTGCCCTAGTTCTACGGGGAAAGATGTGGAGAGGCGGCACAATTGAAGCAAGTTCCTCGGAACAATTGCTGTGAAAATATCTGTAGAATAATGCAAGGGATGCAACGTTTCTTCGTATAGATAATGTAGGAAGGTCCTGTGTGATTGCAGGGTTATTGATTAATCTAATAGCTTTATTTTGAATATTGTCCAACTGCCTCAATGCAACCACTCCACTTCCACCCCACAGAGGTGAACAGTAATCCATCTGAGAACGCACATGACTTTTATATATCACGACCAACTGCTCGTCAGTGAAGAATTCTCGAACTCTGTACAGGAGTCCCAGTTTTTTAGAGGCATTCTTAGCAATGCTTCTAACATAATGTGTCCAGCTCAAGTTAGTAGTTAATGTTACACCGAGAATGTCAATACTAGGGGAAGTGGGAATATTTACATCATTAAAAAATATATGGGAGTCAGTGAGATTCTGTCTTAGAAAATTGAATGTATTTGGTTTTCTGTGCATTAAAGGAAACTAGATTCTTTTGTCCCCATCCATCAATTCTAGAAAGGTCCTGGTTCAGAGAAATTGCAGTGTTTATTTTTGAATTTATAAGATCGGGTTGGGTGAAAGAATTGGTAAATGTGAAGGAACTGTGGAGTGTTGAGTCATCTGCGTAGGAATGTATTGGATTATGAGTGGTAGATATGAGATCATTGATATGAATGAGGAACAGAATTGGGGCCAAAACTGATCCCTGGGGAACACCAGCATTTATTGAGTGAAATTGAGAATAAAGGCCATCTACCATTACACATATTTTTCTGTTATGAAGATAAGAAGAAATTAGTGGAACTAATGATGCAAGGCCGTAGTGTTACATCTTCGACAATAAGGATTGATGCCAGACTCTATCAAATGCCTTTGATATATCCAGTGCTATTGTATGTGTTTCACCATGTTGATCTGTAGCTTGGTTGATTTGATGCGTAAGAAGGCAAAGCATGTCTGCAGTTGATCGACATCGTCTATAACCATATTGCCTATCACTGATTAATTTATTATTCTCAAGATGCTTAATTATGTGATTATTTAATATAATGTCAAAGACTTTACCAAGAGTGGAAGTTATAGCTATTGGTCTGTAGTTTGATGGATCTGAAGAGGCACCTTTTTTAGGAACTGGATGGATGTTTGCTTCTTTCCAGGGTACTGGGATGCATGAGGTATGAGTACACAGATGGAAATTTTTTGCCAATACAGGAGCGAGCACCAAGGAGCAATTCTTAACCCTTAATTAGCGGCGAGCAACATAAGTCGAGTTAAATAAAGCTGGACTATGTGGCGGCGCTCGACATAACTCGAGTGGCAATTTCAGCACGTAATGTGGCTGAGAGAGAGAGACAAGTGGTGGCAGGAGACTAGCGAGCGTATGACTGCTCCAGACCACCGCGGCGAACCTACTGACACAAATCTCAGCTCCCTCCTCCCTCTCTCACTCGCTACATACTCAATTATGTACCGCAAGTACCGAATTACCTGCTTTTTGCACTCGCGTTGCACGGTTATTGCAAGAAAACTATCCATCATACAAGGATCGTTATGGTGTCATTCGAAAGCTCTGTTTATGCCCTTTCAGGGATAGGTACTTGTTTTACGTTCTGGGTCTTATTTAGGCATGAAAATGATCACGTAAACAGCCCTATTTTGGCTAAAAACACCCCGCTGGGCGGTACACATAAATAAACCGCATAGGCCGCTCGTAAGGTGTTAAGTACTATTGGAGGAATTTCATCTGGACCAGGAGCCTTATCTACTGAGAGATTCTGCAAAATAGTTTTGACATGTCTGGTGTGGATCTTAAGTGAGGGAATTTCAGGCGAATTAAAATTAAGTACAGGGACATCTTGATTTATTTCATCTAAGGTTGAGTTGGTGGAGAAAATATCCGCAAGAAGGTTAGCTTTACCTCGTGGGTCACTTACAAGATTGCCAGTCGGAGATTTTAATGGTGGAATGGATGAAGCAGTAGTGAAGTTGGATTTAAATGAGTTAAGGTAGACCAAAATATTTTGTTATCATTTGGATTATTTAGAAGTTTATTTGCCTGCTTGTGGAGAAAGTTTGATTTAGTTAGGTTTAATACAGTTTTGGCATGATTTCTGATGTTTCTAAAGAAATTAAAGGCTTCATGAGTTTTTGATCTTGTGTATGCATTGTAGGCTATTGCTTTTTGTTCAGTTACTCTAGCACAATTATGGTCAAACCATTTAGGTGAATTAGATCTTTTACTGTACTTTTGATGAGGAATAAAAGTTTCCATTCCAATTTTTACAAAATCTTGTATGTGGCTCAAGGTGGAGTGTGCATCATTAGAAAAGAAAGAGGTCCAGGGAATATCAATAAAGAAACCTTGAAGACCCTCCCAGTCTGCCCTATCGTAATGCCATTTAGTCACCAAAACAGGTTCAGAGTGGGAAGGTGTGGTAGGTGATAGACAGGTGGCCTGTATCAGACAGTGATCAGAAGATCCAAGCGGTGACCTCACTGTAACATCATAATTTTCTGAATTGGTTGTTAAAAATAAGTCCAGTAGGTGGGAATTATGATTAGGATTATCTGGTACACGGGTGGGTTGGCTGACTAGTTGAGTGAGATTAAATGAGTCTGCAAATAGCTCACATTCAAGACCAGCATTATCAGTCCTGGCTGAATGAGTGAGCCATTCAACATTATGGACATTAAAATCACCCAACACAGTGATTTCAGAAGAAACATTTAAGTTGAGGACACTGAGTTGTGAGGACAGAGAATCAAAAAGACTTTGCTCTGGAGGAGTATTTGGGGAACGGTAGATGCAACATATGTATTTAAGTTTACCAGCAGAAATTAATTTGTATATAGAATAATCAAAATAGGGACAATTGAAACTAGTAACCTCCTCCAGGGCAATTTCAGATTTTGCGAAGCAACATACACCTCCTTTAGGTCTGACATTTTGGAGCAGTTGATAACCTGGAAAATTAAATCTAGACGTGTCAGATGTGGATGTTACTTGAGTCTCTGTCAAAAAAAGGAGAGTAGGGGATTCTGCTTGAAGAAATTGGTGTACAGAATTGATGTTAGAGTGAAGTCCCCTTATATTGCTAAAGAAAAAGCTGCACCGACGAGCAGCTTTGGGACGTTGCAATGCTCTTGACACAGTCGCATGATGACGACCGGGAGGGCCCTGTGTCAATGACCCAACCCTGCCGGGGGTGGATATCCGAGGGACCACCAGGTTTGCTCTTAACAATTGTACTGCCATATTTATTGGGTAAGGTGTATGGTGTTACATGTATGATATGTAGTGGGAAGAGTAGTGTTTTATGGATTAAGGATAGCAATGTAGGGCAATGTCGTGAAGTTGGATGTGTATGTTATATAAAGAGGGTTCTCCTGATACCCCTGATGTGTGAGGCAGAAAGATATGTATCCAGCTACCAAGGCCTGGGAGAGAAAATGGAATTCAGGCTATTCCCTGAGTCTCCCGAAACCTTGACGGTAGTACTTCCCTGGGCGGGAACTCTTAAAATTGTGTCATTCCACCCTAACCATAATCTATTTATTTTAGATGCATATTTGCACTGTTCTATATACATGTTTGCATCCCTTTTGCACTAAAGGATGTAATTGGTGTGATACTTGGCAAAACAGGGATTCACACAAAGGACGATGTTGCATTTATGGCAGTAGTACCGTGTATCCTTCCTCTGCCACTTCGTACTGTACATTGAGTGCTGGGAAATGTGACAACGGCATTTAGTGCATCACCAACATTATATTTTCGCTAGCATCTTGGGGAAGTGTCGGGCTGTAAGTTGGAGTGAAGTTTCCTGGGGAGCACTGGTGAATTGTGGCAGGGGCCCGTGGTCCTAGGCGTGGTTAGCGAAGATCTCCCTGAAGATCTCCAGCACATACTCGTCAAGGGTGTCTCTTGTTTCCAGTTACTTCAGCGTGGAGAAAGTGGGCGTTGAGGGCAGCAAGATTGAATAGGTGGAAGAAGAGTTTTTTGTACCACTTCATGGTCATCTTTGCACAGTCAGTGCTGGAGATCATGGTGTCACAGCATGCACAAGTCTCATGTTGAGTTTGGAAACCAGGTTGATCTCTGCTCTGTCTTGCCACGTCAATACCTTGTTGTTGGCCTTGAAAAATACAATATCAGACTTCATAAGACCCTGACAAAGTTTAGGCATGTGCTTGCAGGCCCTTTTCACAGTCCTGCAAATTCCTGTGTACTGGGTGAAGTAGCAGTGTGCGAGGATGAATACTCCTTAATCTGTTATTGCTCCCTCGGGTGGTGGGATTCATCATGTCGAAGAAGTGCATCACGTGGGTGAATGAAATATTTGGTAATTAGGAATTCTGTTATCCTCCCAGCGATTTTTCTTTACAATCCCCATCAGCAGAGCGATGCCCTGGACCACATACAGCGCCGAATTTTATTGTAGTGGTCAAGAACAGGTAGGTAGGTATTCCTTAATCAAATATGAGTTTTCATTGGGTGACAAGCATTATTTGTCAACCAAACGATCTAAGTAGTAGAATTGCACAGTTACTGTTTTACGTATATTGTTTGCGCCCGTCAGCATAAATGCAATAATTCAATAATAGTAATTTATCTGATTAAATATATTTCATGATGAAACAAATATTTGTATAATGTTCATTGAATTGGACTAAACTTTAGTTTTCATATGTTATGCTTTTTAGCTACTTTTTCAGTATTTCTGAATGATAATTGGAGTAATATATACAGTATATAAATTATAATGTAACCATTATATAGGATTTTTTGGAATATATGTAAAACAGTTCTAATAAATAATTCCTTCCATGCATTAAGGATGAGTCGTGCACTGCTGGTTCCATTATTGTTATCAGCACTACTACTAACAACTTCCAATTAAACCTGCATTGAAATTCAACCACCTAATTTAACTTACTATCAGCCTACCTATCGATACTACTGAAATGGATCCCACACATGTTGCTGGAATACATTATAGACATGAGTACAACAGGGGGATTATAATGTATATGTCGATATATTATATAAAGAATAATGGAAACTGAATTATATGGTAACTTATAATATTGAGTAACACAACACAGTTTGGATATTATCCTAACCGGTTATGGATGAGTTAGTAGGGTTATAAACTCAGAGATTTAAACTAAAAGTGGTTATGTGGCTTGACCACAAATAAGTATGAAATTGGTTATAGAGTACAAGATTGACTTGGGAGTTTTTAGAGTGAAGGGAAGTTAACAGGGTAGAACCTCCCTTGGTTAGGTCTGTCGCTGAAGTGACTGAGTTATCTCCCTGCTTGTGTGAAGCAGGGGTTAGCTGCTTAGTTAGCTAATCAGAGTGGGTCACGACTTTGGGTGTAACTGGAATGAACTGGATATGAGCTGGGTTTGTAGAGGTAACCCGCATTCTGTGATGTGGAGAGATTATTTATAATTAATGTTTACAAAATGAGAGTATAAACAATCTAAATAAATATATCAGTGTGATCAGTTTAACTTAGGGATTATGAAGGTGTAGTTAATTATGTGAGTAACTAAAGGGGTAAATAGATTATACTTGTGTCTTTAATATTATATGGTGCATACATATATATTATATAAATATATATATTAGAGTGCTGATGGAACGGGAAATGAGGTCAAATATGACAGTTAAAGTGATAGGACATTAATAATAAGAGTGGGCATATAATATGAGAGTGAGTCTAGCTTACACGTATATATTTAAGTGAGTGTATAACACATGCTTACAACATATTGCACTCCTAAATGGTCTTGAAAAAGTACTTGTGTGATTATGACTTTAGAATTCATTCATTCTACCTTAACGTACCAGTATTGACTGTTAAGAATATAATTATGTTGACAACATACCTACACTACATAGATCGTGACAATTAGTGCACATTATATTGGGCGTTCACTTGAATAATTATGCAATGCGTATATTATTTGGCGACAAATTACAGCATATCAATAAGCACATAATTATAAGCTTCATAAATCATATACGATAAATCGCCAGAACGGCAGTATTGACAGCTCATGTTCGGTGCATCACCAAAAGGTGTCAATATTCAAGTCATGGGTACTTGTTGGTAGTGACACTATATTAATACAGCAAATAACACCTGCACTGGCAACTCGTATATATCACCACTGTTTTCAAACTTGACAAGTTATATTAATCACCAGAACAAAGCATTGGCTGGTCGTATGTTAACTAAATCATAACTATGTTCAAGCCTTTTATACATCACCATGCTAACTATTCCTACCAGGTTAGTTGTGGAGAAATTAGTGATGTTGTTACTTAGCTGGTAATCCGAAGGTCCCAACATCATCTAAAGTGAAGACATTATTGGAATACACTTTGATATGTACTTAAAATCTAATTAGCATGTAGAAGTTTACGTTAACATTATGTGAATTATTTCATACTCAACATATGCAACGTAAGACTTGAATTATTATGTAAGAAAGACAATATGTGGTGTGAGAGTGTGTGAAGTCCGAGGTGACGAGTCAAGATAGATTCGGGAGCACCAACCGCACCAAGCTAAGCTGGGAGACAGCCAAGGCACTGCTGGTCTGGGAAGTAAGATTACGTCAATTGGAAAACAAATCAACAGCTTGAATAAGACCTCTATATTGCATTGTGTTGAGATGAATCCAGTGGCAATAGGAGTTCCCTACGTCTGGAGAGAGATCATAAAATATCATTAAAACTAATTTTACATTGGTAAAGTACAGCATGATATTGTCTGAGATTTAGTATTGCTTTATCCATTTAACTAAGCATATTTTAAGTGAATAAAACTATTCATCATTGAATTATGTTTTCCAATGTATAGTATTTTGATGGAGAAATAGTAATACTAGGTAGTTTGATAGATAAGTAGACAGATAGAAACAGACTAACAATCAAACATGGAGAGAGGGCATGGCGAGCAAGGGTCTAAGAGTCAATATTAACAAAACCAAGGTTATGCATTGTAGATTGAGACGAGGCAATGTGGTATAGCATACCCATGTGCAGTGTGTGGAAAGGGTGTGGGCGCTAACTCGATTCGGTGTAGCATATGTCATTGTTGGGTGCACCATGGGAGTAAGCGCTGTAGTAGAATAAAAGGACCCCTGCCAAAGGATAAGTCAGAAATCGAGAAATTTGAGTGTGTAGTGTGCAAGGGCGAATTTGTGTTAAATGATGATCCTGTGGCTGTGAATCATTGGAGCTGGTGGACAAGTTTTGTTACCTAGGAGATACCATCTGTGCCGGTGGTGGGGCCGATGCTGCCACTGTCGGTAGAACTAGATGTGGCTGGGGGAAGTTCAGAGCACTGCTGCCAATTCTGACCATGAAAAGAATGCTTCTCCCCCTGAAGGGAAATGTGTATGCCTCATGTGATAGAAGTGCAATGACGTATGCCTCCGAAACATGGGCCATTAAAGTAGAGGATATCTTCAGAATGGAACGTAATGAGATGAGAATGGTGAGATGGATGTGTGGGGCCAAACTGCAGGATAGAATAATAAATGATGAGCTGAGGAGACGTTTAGCTATAAAGAGTATTAGCGAGGGAGGAGATGCGTACAAGTAGACGGGGATGGTATGGGCATGTAGAGAGAATGGATCAACAAAATTGGGTAAACATATGCAGGTCTATGATTGTGCAGGGAGCTGCACCAAAGGGTGGACCAAGGATGACCTGGGATCAGACTATACGTGCTAATCTCAAATCCAAAAATTTGACAAGTGAAGCAGCCCTTAACAGCCCTTAAATGCCTGGAACGCTGCCATTAGGACAAGAGACTGAAACTGCACGTATGTGTGGAGCACTCAGTCTTATAATTGTATGTATGTATGTATGTATGTAATCAAACATTAGAGAGAAAACAACGACAACAATCCGGAACGGAACACCAAAGCCACTATAATGCGTTGTGGTATACGTTCTGACAGGAAGGCAAATATCCTGAAAAGAAAGCAGTAAGTTGTTATAACAAAAAAGAAAAGGAACACACAATTACAAATTTGACAAATCGATACCACAGAACCACTACAAATCACTACGGTGTGTGCTTTGATGCACATGTTATCCTTAACCCACTGAACCCCAGCGACGACACGTCGTCGGCAATGTATGTAACGCTAAACCCCAGCGACGACGTGTCGTCACTGTTAATTACTCCAGTCCTATGGCACCTAGAGGGCTCAGATTTGTATGGGAACTGCGTAAGTATCCCACGCAACCATGCCGATGGTTGAAAACTCAAAGTCCAACCGCGTTCGCGTGAGCGCGCAAATGCCTGTTTTTGGGTGTTTTGCCTTCAATTTTCCCCTCTTGTAAATCTGACTTTCGGGCGCACCGTAGGACCCCTTAATGACCTAGGGGATCGGTTTTTTGTGGGTTTTCCTTCATTCCTAACCCATTCCCAATTGTTTCTGGAAAACATTTTTTTTTTCAAAACCTGCTGGTCCTGGGTGGTACATTTATTGTAAACTAGCTGGGGCTCAGTGGGTTAACAATGATTCTCTCAGAGGGGAATAGAACCGTTCATATGGTTCGTGTCAATAATTATACAAACATTTTTTTCCCATAGGTTTTCTACATTCGGAAGTTCACAGGGTGTCGGGATTATTTTGTTTATTCGAAAGTTTAAGGTCTTACTTATTTGTTTATATATTAAGAAATATATATCCTTTATCTCCACAAAGTGCCACGTTTGTATATAAATGTTTGAATAACTTGATTGATAATGATGACTTTTTCAAACTTAAATGTTAATGACAGATAATCTCAAAGATATCAGAATACTCCCCACATACCCCTAATTGTCTCGACACAATCCCAAAGTAACATTCGGTACCATGGTGTCAAAATATATTATAGTTTGCTCAATGAAAAAAACAAAAAAAAAAACAAAAAAAAAACGGTATTGAGAGCTTTAAATCCAGTTAAAAAAAAAAAAAATAAAAATATTCCAGAACATGAACATTTGAAAGAATTGTAAAGTATAGTTCCCTGCATTGTTGTACTGTACCTATATTCAATATACAAACATATGTGATAACTGCTGCTGTATGTGTCCACTATTTAGTGGTGTATCATACCTTGTTTTTTGTATAAACATTGAACATTGGATATGAAGACTCTTTAATATGAACATTTTCATCAAAGAACCTGGTCTAAATATATCTATAAATTGTAATTATGTATAAACTGTGTCATCTTTGCAGATCAAATCAAACAAATTAATGTTCAGTTTCAATTAATTTGTATATTTTTTAGTTTCCTCCTTAGACCTTCATTATACTTAAACAAATACCCCAAAGAACCCTCTTCAAGAAAAATGTCCTGGCCAAAAGCCGCATCCTCCTAAATTGCATGCTCGCTTTGAACGTTATTTTGAGGATTAAAATATTGTTTTATGTACTTACTTAGTTTTAAGATTCTAGATGATGTAATGATTGTGTATTAATTAATGTATGGTAAATTATATTTTTGGCAATATTTTGTGACCTTCGCAGCCACAGTGGCAGGCAAAGATTAATTGTGCACGCTTAGCATCACCGCCTAGTTGGTGGCGAATTCACAATACAAACCTAACAAGAAATGAACATAAACAAAATTATTAGTTCAAGCAATATTCGAGTTAAGGTGATGAATAGAACAGCGTGGATCGTATTGAAAGACGTAAATTAAACACAGATAAGCGAAAACAAAACAAAACTTTGATAACAGTTACTGTAAAAATCTTGGAAATTATAAGTAACTCAACATCTAACATGTCTAGGAACATATAACGCTAAATAGCTGGTATGGGGAACAAAATAAGACAGAGAGTGAAAGAGAGATTGTTAAGCATACTTTGTATTGATATAAATTATTGCCTTGCGTTTCATAGTTAATGAGCAAAGGTACAAACGTATACATAATTGCAACTGAATCTCTTTGAAGTGCAGTATTCTAATTAAAATAATGTTATGCGTTATACTATAATAAATGTTTTATTACATCGCCCGAATATGTATTATTAACAAATTACTAGCAAAAGAGAGAGAGAGAGAGAGAGAGAGAGAGAGAGAGAGAGAGAGAGAGAGAGAAGAATATACATGTCGCAAACGATTTAATCATTACGGAATAATTGTCATAAAGGACGTACCACTTAAACACAATAGCATTTCGCTAATACCACTTCGTTCTCAATACACCGACAATCCGACATACGAGATCATTGTATTCTCTCTAGACAATAATCAGGGAATGCGTATGTCTAGAAAAATAGTGTTTACCTCTTCAGTATTCAGAACATCTGAATAGTAAGAATTTGTAGTAATATCAAGGGACTCGAGTTTTCGTAGAGAGGCTCTAGTCCTGACGTTATTTTTTACTTACAGTGTGCTGGCTTAATAATCCAATAGGGTTGATAGCCTCTGAAGTCCCATTTTAACTAAACACTTTAACTAAGTATTAACAAACACATTGAATATCTCTCTCGGCGAATATATGTTGAAGGAATAATGATGGGAAGACAAGAAGCATGAGTGTATATGATTCTCACTGGGGGAGAATAGAATCATAAGAGAGAATCAGTGCCCACCTGGTCGTTTATATTTTGGGTAAATCATTGAAATAAGTTTAAAGGAGGGTCATATTGATGTGTCCGTGATATACAAATATTACACTTAGTAAGCTGATACATTTCAATAGCACTGAAACAACTTTATATTTAAGTATAATGTTGCTTCACTAATTCTGGAGCTGGGCTAAGTTTTAGTAGTCGTTTTTGTAGAAATATGTGCACAATCCATTAATAAATTTAGCTACCATTCCTCCCACCTCCTATAGCATACTACAACTTCATTAGTTTCAGTGTTAAGTGCTAGATTAGACGACACCTCAGCATGGTGATCTACTCCATCCATACATGGACTTAATTTTGGCACTGTTTATGTTGATAACACAGTAGGCGATTTATGAACGTCATTCAGTCTTAACCCCTTCAGCACCATGATACCTTTATACCTTTGATTCTGGCTTTAATTGGACGATTTTATGACGTTTAATTAAGAAGGGCCTGTGTTACTAAGAGGGTGTATTGATATCATATTTAGCTATTTACGTCGTATAGGTAGATTGCAAACTAAAGGAAATCGTGTAATGGTAAGCAGAATATGATTAGATTTACGTCATGGTGACTAAATGTTGACAACCGGTAATACACCTTCAGATATTATGACCAATTCATGTGAATTATAACTATAGCCAGTTTCATTTAATCTGACGCAAGATTGAATATCTTACCATCTGTTTTATCGATAATTATTGGAACTTATATGCAGCTATATATATGTTATAATATTATGCACTCCTGCATCCTATAAATACCAAGTGTTCATATCTCCATATGTAACAGCGCATTTTGAGCGACTGTACACTCTAGGGTAACTCATATAATCACTTGTATAACTCACACCCTTATAACAGTTATTCACTTACTTAAGTATACTACTGTACATTCAAATTGGGCATGATCTCCCCTATAGAAGATCATCCCACCTATAAAGGCCTTGGTACAATTCTTGCAAGCTAAGCAGTGGTTCTCACGCTCCCTTCAGAGAATTGCAGCAACACCAAGATGATTTCTAGCAACTAATATCGTATGACACCACTCTAGTAAGAAGCCGGCGCCCACAGTGGGAAGGCTTACAGCCAGTAGCAGATCTCAAGTCCAGCCATAAGGAGGGTCGGACCCTTGAGCGGCTGAGGTAAATTATACAGTGACGTATACAGTGACAAGTGCGATACTGTGCGATATTAGTGTGTGTACCATTTACCTATTTTCGCTATTCTTAATTCATCTATTCTTTACAG
This sequence comes from Paralithodes platypus, assembly GCA_032716605.1. NCBI lineage: Eukaryota > Metazoa > Arthropoda > Malacostraca > Decapoda > Lithodidae > Paralithodes > Paralithodes platypus. The sequence goes on along the minus strand of CM064579.1, from coordinate 21,777,201 downwards.
GAAGGAATTACAGATTACATGAATAATAGCTCAATCTAGTTGTTAGCCAGCTTACTGCTTTTAATTAGGTAGATACTTCCCTGCTGGGCAATACAGTATCTACACAGACCTTATAACTATTTACAAACCGCATAGTTCTATATTTTGTGTTAAATAAATATATATAGAAAAGCCACCAGTGTCTTTGCTTCAAATCAATTACCTCTATGATTTACCTTTCAACATGTTTTTACAGTGTTAACCTGGACTACAAGCATTACAAAGAAAATCAAGGTAAGAGGCAAAAAGGTATCAAAACAGTATAATCCCCGATACATAAGTGGTTGGCAGCTTATTGGGATACGTGTTCCTTAATACAACACAGAAAAGACCTCCGAAGAACAATCATATTAAAAGACCTCCGAAGAACAATCATATTAAAAGACCTCCGAAGAACAATCATATTAAAAGCAGTAAAGAAAAACTGAAAACAGAGCAACTAGATTTACCAAACATTAATGAGCTAAATGGACAGAAAAACATCGATGAATGATAAAGACATAGAAGTGGATTCAGAGTGAGGTGGTACTATATCACAGTGCCCAGCACATCAGCGCTGACCTCAGCATTCCCTTCACTGAGCCAATGAGTCACGGTGAGCCCGCGCGCCAGCAACTCGCCCCAGCAACTCAGCCAGAGACTCACACACGCACGCACGCACACCACGCCCAGGCAAGGGTATGACGTGTCTGTGAACTGTGACGTCACGGGAATTGGTGACGACATCAGGAGAAGCAACCAACTCTAAGGGATCACCACTTCAAACTTCATTCTACAACAGCTGACTAGAAGACTTCAAACATCACAGCATTAATTCAGCTTTGTATCGGTTAGCCAGAAATAACAATACAAATTAAATATACTAGTAACTAGTACTAGTAAAAATCCTGTCAACATAAACACAGCAAATGCCAGTGCCTTCTTTAAATTTTCTTTAGCAAATATCTCTACTTATTTACTCTACGAATTTTAAAGTGTGACTATACGTACATTTTAACTCCATTTCGAATTAGTAAATTCAAGTCTTGCTTTAAGAACTTTTATTCTCGCACTAAGAAACTTATATTTTACTTCCTTTTAATTCTAATTTCTCTCATTGAATTAACATTTTAGGCCTACAGTAAATATTAGTTTACCAGCACAAATTTCTCAAGAAATTTATTTTAGCAGAGGATCATTTCTTTTCTCTTGCCTGTGTTACCTTACTTTCATTTTCTTAGTAAGAGAGTATTCTTATACAGTGCCTTACTAAGTTGAATTTTCCAGATTTTCCTGTATTAATATTTCAACTTCTCACTCATCAGACTAACCACCTTCATTCATCCATACAAACTACCGTACGGGTGTGTGGTTAAGAGAAGTCCCCTTTTACCAAAAATGTGTGTACCAGTCCTAACATTTTTTTGTGGGATTATTTGTCAATGACATTCAGTCCAGGTACCTTTACCAAAAGTGTAGTTTTTCCCCTATGTCCTTTAATCCTTTTGGCAAGAAGTCACCTCACCATGAGGAGGACTTAATTTCCTCAGACAGTACTACTGAGAACAACTCAGAAGAGGAATTAGAGGGCATGGGAATTGAACCTCAGTCAGACACAGAGCTTGAGAAAGAAGTAGGGACAACATTTTTTTCTGACCTTGACGACTTGACTGATCAACTTACTAACTCTTTCAAGGAGACATCGGGCCACCCCGATACATCCTCTAGCGCCTGCGGAACAGTTAAGGATACATTGGGTCACCCCGATAGAACATCCTCAAGCGCTAGCGCCAGCGCCAGCGAACCGTCATTGGTGTCCCAAGATCACCAAAATTTCGCGAAACACGAGGTAAAACGAGATACCTCCGGCACCCAGAGCCATTTCAGCTTACGTCCTTCAATACTAGGTGGAGTCACCCTGCGATCAGGAAACACCTACTTTCCTGTAGTGTCGGCAGTGACACCTCCACCGGCAACGACTACCAGTACTTCATCTACAATAACGCCACCGGCTAATTCCACAGCAATCATGACAGGTCAGCCGCCACCACCGAAGATAAATCTCATGCAACGTGGGCAAGACATCGCCTACTTTACCGGAAAAGATTGTCCAAACTACCCGGGAGGAGTTCTTATCTTCTTGCGGACCATCGAAGACCTCATGAGGAATAGTGACATAACGACAGATGAAGACAAGATCGTGTTTGTAAGAGGATACCTGAAAAGCGGCTCCAGACCCGTATTCGCATAATCCATCCTAGGTTTCCGGACCAAGGACTATAGTGCATGGAGAACATATCTGATTGAATGTTTTGGAGACGGCAACCAAGGAGGAGCATTGGCCTTCGTACTCAGAATGGCCCACAAATTTGACGAGTCCCTTGGTAAGCGAGACATGCTCATGGCCCAAGTCATTGCAGGAGATGTTGTCGTAGATGCCGAGCAAAGATTTTACACTTCAGATTGGGTAGATCAGGGAGCACAAACTATGACCCTGAAAAATCTAAGTAAATTCCTAGAATACATGGTTTTCGTATGCGCACTGCCTACCACTCTTAGGAAGGAAATCATGAAGACTGAGTTTAAATCAACCAGTAACCTTTAGGAGTTTGTGGCAAAGAAAGCATTCAAAATCTCCACAGATGTAATACCAAAAGCCTTCGTAAGCCCAGTAGAAGCTCTTGGGACCAAACCCAGGCAGGCTACAAGCTCAAGGAACCACAACATCTGTGAACACTGCCAGAAGAAGGGCCATGACAAGAGATCATGCTGGAAACTTCACCCGGAGCAAACCCCGGACAGGTACAAGAAGAAGACGACACACACAGCTTCCGGTGGGGCATCACACCAAGCTGGACGAGCACAAGGATCCCCCACAAGCCAAGGAACACAAAGTCCGAGGAAGAGCTGTATGATCCATGGAGAGAAGGGTCATTCCACAGAAGACTGCCGAGCAGCCAAGGATCTAGTCAGTAAGTACCACAAACGTTCGTCGGGGGAAGCTCAGGGCAGGACGCCCGAAAATCAAACGTAGTAAAGACTACTCCGTTACCTACCAATGTACACTCGTCGCCCTTACACGTGCCCTCTATCGTTGCGGCTGTCACACGAGTGAACATTATGTCAATTCCAGTAACAGTAGGTAACAGGAAGATCTCTTTGGCTCTTGACTCCGGCGCCTGCGCCAACGTCTTGTCCTACGAGTCATTGATAAATCTTCAAAACCAGCTTAAGTGCAACTGGACACTTAAACTCCCAGACATGCAACTTAAAGGAGTTACACAGGATACCCTACAATTAGTTGGTATGGTGGACATTCCGTTTAGATTCACACGTCACGGAGACCCGAACATCAAGGCAAGGTTTTACGTGATAAAGGATTGTCCACTCCCAGCTGATGGCCTCATCGGCATTGAAACGATGAAGGACAACCGCATCGTCTTAGATCCTTCCGAGCAGAGTATGACATACAACCGCCACACGTATTCTACAATGCAGAATCCACGCCCTCTCCTACACTCGACCATTGCAGCGACTGTACCAGCAAGCATGGACAATTTACCTGCGCGGTCCTTGGGGTTCCCTACTCCAAGTATCCAGAGTGTTGGATCAACAGGTCAGGGTTCTCGGTTGTATCCCATAGTAGTTTCCGGAAAACAAAGGATTCGTGCTAGAGAGGGTGCACACCTTCCAGTTAGGTTACCCAAACTAAAGAAAGGCACGGATGCAATCTGTCTAAGTGAAAGTGCATGTGTAAAGGGACTAGCTCTCGAGTCAATCTTGTACAAGTTACACGATAACGCAAGGGCGGAGATACTAGTCTACAACAGATCTAATGGTCCAATTACGCTGAACTCCTGTTGTACCATCGGTAAGGCTCTTGTGTACGACTATCCAGTAGATCCAGAACCCCCGGAGTGGCCCTCCGCACAAGCGCCCATAGCTGTGATGACAGCATCGGAACCTTCCAAGATGTCAGAATCAGATCCTATCAAGCTGCACCTCAAGAATGTAGACTTTCCAGAACTAGAGGACTCCCTTCTGAGCTTACTACAGCGGTTCAGAGATGTCGTTGCGCTCCCTGGAGAACGACTAGGTAAAACGGATCTGACAACGCATTCCATACCCCTAAAACCAGACACCCACCCCGTCTACACAGCGGCATACAGATTGCCACACTGTCAAAGGGATGTGGTTAAAGGAATGGTAGATGACATGCTTGAGCAAAAGGTTATCCAACATTCATCCTCGCCATGGAATTCACCTCTTTTCCTGGTTCCTAAGAAGGATGGAGGATGGCGCCCAGTGATTGATTATCGCAAGGTCAATCAAGCAACCATACCTGATAGATTCCCCATGCCTGTACTGTCCGAGCTACTACAAGACATTGGTAAAGGGAATACAGTGTTCAGTACGCTAGATCTCCTCAGCGGGTACTGGCAAGTTGGAATGGATGAAAAGTCAACGGAAGTCACTGCTTTCTCGACCCTGAGCGGACACTACAAATGGTTACGCATGCCTTTTGGGTTAAGAAACGCACCCCTCACCTTTCAAAGGTTAGTCAACAACCATTTTGCGGGCCTCTTGGGTTACTCAGTCTTTGCCTACCTGGACGACATCATAATCTGTAGTAAAGATCACGATTCTCATTTCGACAAACTCCAACAAGTAATGGAAAGACTACAAATGGCAGGTTTACGTATCAAGATCAGCAAGTGTGACTTCCTTAAAAGAAAAATCAAGTTCCTAGGTCATCAAGTAGACGTAGAAGGAATCCACACTATGGATGATAAGATCCGTGCGGTACAAAATTTCCCACGACCGAAAACTGTAGAGAATATCCGAAGCTTCATTGGCTTATCAGGCTACTATCGTTCTTTTGTGAAGAACTATGCGAGTCTGGCAAGGCCTCTGACCCAACTGCTCCGAAAGGAAGCACCGTTCGAATGGGGCCCAGAGCAAGAGGAAGCCTTCATCAGCCTTAAGCAGGCTCTCACCTCTACACCTATCTTAGTTTTCCCTGACTATGATCAACCATTCACACTTTGCACCGATGCATCCCTCAAAGGTCTTGGAGCTGTACTGATGCAGCCAGATGAACGAGGCAAAATGCGAGTCATTGGTTACGCAAGTAGAGTGTTGACTGATGCCGAGACTAGGTATCACTTTACGGAATGGGAAACCCTTGCAGTAGCTTGGGCCCTGAAGCATTTCCGAGATATCATCCTCAGCTAGCCGATCGATCTCTACACCGACAATGAGGCGGTCACGAAGATATTCAAGGGTGGTAAGAATCTCACTGGCAGACTAGCGTGGTGGTACGAAATGGTATTACAGTTTGATCCGACTCTGTATCATATCAAAGGTCTGGCTAACGTGGCGGCGGACGCACTCTCCCGAAATGTGCAAGTGGCCCCAGTGATCCAGCTACCGACGCTAACACACGCCCAGGTGCAAGAAGAGCAACGCAAGGATCCTCTGTGGTCCACAGTCATCTATTATCTGGAATCAGGGGATGCTACAACTCTCCCAGCACTACCGGTCCCCCTCACGCAATTCAAATTGCAGGACGGACTTTTGGTTAGAGTTATTCCCAAAGCCATTGACACACGACCCCGTGTAGTGATTCCAGATACTCTCACTGAAGCAGTACTTCAACAGCAACATGATGCTCCCCAAGCTGGTCACCCAGGACGGGACAGAACACTTGACGCTACCAGAAAGAAGTACTACTGGAAAACGATGAGAAAGGATATTGAACAACACATAGCAAGATGTCTCTCCTGTGCCTAGCACAAGGGAACCTGTGATGATCCCGCACCAATCTTGGAGTATCCAACGCCTTCACTTCCATTCGACACTGTATCAGTGGATTTGCTGAAGTTGCCGCGGAGTCACCAGGATTCACAGTATCTTCTAGTATGTGTTGATTTCTTCTCAAGATTCGTAGTTCTAGCCCCGCTTAAAACTAAAACAGCGGATGAAGTTGCTCATGCACTAGTAACGCATCTCATCTGTCCGTTCTCCTGCCCTAAGACTCTCCTCTCAGACAACAGGTTGGAATTCAAGAACCAGGTGATTGCAAGTATCTGTGATATCTACAATATCAAGCAATCGTACATTGCAGCATACCACCCAGCCTCAAATGGGTTGGTTGAACGCATGAACAGGACCCTCCTAGAAGTCCTACGCCATGTAACAAACCCGCTCCAGGAAGCGTGGGAAGACTGGCTTCCACAGGTAGCAGCTTGTGTAAACGGCTCTGTAAACTCCTCTACAGGTAAGACGCCACACTACATAGTCTATGGACAGGACAAGATTCTGCCATATGAACTACTCTCCAAGCCTAGCACACCATTCTACAATCTAGAGGACTATGCTAAGAGAAAACTACAGGTCTTTAGCAAGATCCACCACCAAGTCCGAGATCATTTACAGGCATCCCGTGCAGAAATGATAAGGAAACAGCACAAAAGAGCACAGCAAACTGTCCTTGACGTAGGTGACAAAGTTATGTGCCTAGATCCGACGAGAATGTCTAAGCTCTCGCCGAAGTATAGTGGACCCTATGTCGTTACGGACACAACATCCGGTAACAAGTTTGAGGTTCGAGACCCTACCACTAACAAGGTAGAAGTAATCCATGGTGATAGGTTGAAACGTGTGAGTCCTGAACTCCCAGCAGATGGAGCACTGACACCTATTCCCTCACCTTCGACAGTGCAACCCACTGCACCCCTGTCGACTGACTCCGCGAACGTCAATGAGTATAAGCGGAAACTCCGTTCTGCTAGCAGAGTGGATCATTGTTCTATTGAGATAGCATATCTAATGAAACAAGCCGCACACCCAGGTATGTAGAAAAGACTAAACCAAACCAACTCACCGTTCTGTTAACGTCACACTTCTAACAGAGCTCACCCAAGTACATCCTACTGGGCGAGTGAAGTATTCAATTAGTACACATTTCTAATAGACTATTGTCCTTTCGTCAGAGAAAGATGAACTGGTTAGTGAAAACACTTCTACTACTTGGAACACTAATAGTGTTCGCATCACCTTCGTTACTGAAGCCCGGCGCCCTTGTTGCCCAAGTAGGGAGAGTGCTAATTGCGGAAGATGTAGTAGCAGTTCAGTATAATTTTGGAGACCTCTTTGACATTCCCCGTAGTGTTGAGACGCTCCAACGTCGCCTAGACAAATTACACTCTACATTTACCTTCCTACTGACTAATCAGACACTGCCCCATGACTTACGACTTACAGTTATACTCCAAAGCTCACGTGTAGCTCGTATGAATCGTAATTTACGGAAGATCCAATTGGTCCTGCCTGAAGACCCTATCCAGGTAGCCAAACACGCTCACTCACGGCGTACAAAGAGAGGACTTTTTAATTTTGTTGGCTTGATCTCCCATGAGCTCTTTGGAACAGCCCGAGCTTCAGATGTTGAAAAGCTGGGAAAGAGACTTAGTGTACTGGAGACAGCAGCAAGAGCCATGAATAGTCTTGAAGTATGACTCAATAGCATTGACGGATGTATTTACGACAGTTAACTCGGTAATTACGACTATTAATACCTTGACACAAGTAGTTAATTCTCTAGTTTCTGATGGACATTCCATAGATAAAGTAATTTACTTGTCCGAGATCTTGCAAGCTACTGAGGATGATGTTAGCGATGTATTTCAGGGTACAAAGAGGGTTCTAGAAAATCTCGTTGATGCTGCCCTAAGCCGAGTCACCAGTGACCTAGTACCTGTAGAACATCTCAGTACGGCAATAGAGATAACGAAAGATCAGTTTTCCCTGATGCCGCTATTTGATGCAGGTGAATGCGAGTTCTACTACCCTCTACTGGAAGCAGTTCTTACGCACTCATCCGTTTTAGTCCACATTCCGTGCAAGTCCTCACATATGTTCAATGCTTGGAGAATTATTCCGTTCCCGTTTCTCTTAGACGGAAGATTACTAACCGTTACTGACACAGCGGACATGATGCTCGTCTCCGACGACCTTCAACTTGTGACTGTGACTGACAATGACGCACTTAACTTATGTCGGTCCTCGTATCTTCATCTATATGTGTGTCCAGCGTATGTATTTTCCTTTACGTCCCCGGACAAAACTGCATGCGAACTTACTTTGACTCAAGCCACTGTGACTGACACTGGAGCTATGAAAGACTGTACGTACGCCCCAGCTCCTGAGCTCCCCGTGTTTCATAAACACTTGCTAGATATTCAGTTCTTTTACTTCCCTAACCAGACCCAGGTGTCACTCATTTGTCAAGATTCTAGAAATGTTTTTCATGCACAAGGGATGTATCAGGCCCCTGATCACTGTGAAGTAAGGAGTTCACTCATGCATACTCTGCCTTCTCATCAGCACCAAGCCCTGATTACTAACCTCCCTTCTGAGTTCATCCCTCTTAACATTTCTATCACAGGCAACTCCTCAGACCTAATCACCAAGTCACGTAGCATTAAATTGTTAAATGCATTGAATTCTTCTGAGTTTACTAATCTACTTAGTTCATATCTCCCCATGTCCCTCAGCCCGGACGTTATCTATCCTACAGTACTAACCCCCGCTTTGGCTCTCTCAGTAATAATTCTAATCCTTGTAGGCCTCTTCCTTCGCCTGAATTTCAGGGTTAATCGCCTGACTCGTAGACGTAAGGCTAAGCTGGCAACTGCCAAGGCGACTGTGTAAGTTAGTCCTTACCCTTTCATACCTTCTTTGGCATTGCTATACACTGGGAATAGGGTTATGTAAGTCATAGGGATGATAGGGATAATATGTATGTTCGGTGGGCCTCACTTTACGTGGCCGAGCGGTGTAACAGCGCATTTTGAGCGACTGTACACTCTAGGGTAACTCATATAATCACTTGTATAACTCACACCCTTATAACAGTTATTCACTTACTTAAGTATACTACTGTACATTCAAATTGGGCATGATCTCCCCTATAGAAGATCTCCCCACCTATAAAGGCCTTGGTACAATTCTTGCAAGCTAAGCAGGGGTTCTCACGCTCCCTTCAGAGAATTACAGCAACACCAAGATGATTGCTAGCAACTAATATCGTATGACACCACTCTAGTAAGAAGCCGGCGCCCACAGTGGGAAGGCTTACAGCCAGTAGCAGATCTCAAGTCCAGCCATAAGGAGGGTCGGACCCTTGAGCGGCTGAGGTAAATTATACAGTGACGTATACAGTGACAAGTGCGATACTGTGCGATATTAGTGTGTGTACCATTTACCTATTTTCGCTATTCTTAATTCATCTATTCTTTACAGGAAGGAATTACAGATTACATGAATAATAGCTCAATCTAGTTGTTAGCCAGCTTACTGCTTTTAATTAGGTAGATACTTCCCTGCTGGGCAATACAGTATCTACACAGACCTTATAACTATTTACAAACCGCATAGTTCTATATTTTGTGTTAAATAAATATATATAGAAAAGCCACCAGTGTCTTTGCTTCAAATCAATTACCTCTATGATTTACCTTTCAACATGTTTTTACAGTGTTAACCTGGACTACAAGCATTACAAAGAAAATCAAGGTAAGAGGCAAAAAGGTATCAAAACAGTATAATCCCCAATACACATACTTCTTTTTAAATGTTTCGTATTAGTTGAGTAATTGATATAAGAACATTGTAATTTAGTGTCAGATGAAAATAAACCGAGTATAGATTAATCATACGATTTTGACAAAATGTCTGCAACTGTGAAGGTGCGTACCTTGAAAACCTTCAATAATACTAGTTATGAAAACTCGCAGATTGGTCAAACGTATTGAATAATTAACACTAAGTAGTTTGGCACGTGTGACTCATATATGTTGCCAAACCATGACTTCCCTTAGATCTCCAGAAGAAGCAAAATCACTAGGAAATATAATTGGTATATTTTATGTAATGTTGCAGGAACACAGAATTTAAGAGAGACTAGAACAGCCTTAATTAAAAGTAGGTGTTACTGAAGATCGTCACGCAATGTTGAAAATGATGAAGACAGATTGGAAGATTGGGAGAATTGTTCACCATTATTGAGACTAACAGTTTATTATTATTATACTTTTTACACATCATAGGTGTAGAGGTCTTTCCTTAGCTGAAGGCAATTTCATAAGGGTACTCTTCTTTTAATAAAACATCTTCATATCTGACAGAAACAAAATATGGTAAAAACAACTGTGAGGGTGTTCAATTATAGAAACCTTTTGAACATTCGGATGAACAAAGAATAATGCGGTTTATAGAATGTATATAATGGTATTTCATAAGCTAAAACAATAAAACGAGTGGAAACAAATTAATTAATTTTGTGGGAGGCAAGGCTATATAATAATTAGTGTATTTTACCCTAGTTATGGAAGGACAAGTTTATTCAGCCTTGGAGGGTTTCCCATTTACCTCACATTATGGTTAGTGTATCCTTGCCCAGCGGAGTATAACCTTTAAAGCGAACTAGCAATATTTACATTGAAAAACTAAGCAAAAGCAAGTAAAGAAATGATGATGATAACAGATTAACTAAATAAAAGTACATATTTATAAAAACATACATGATAAATATAAATAAAGTAGGTGTGCAGTTTTCGCATTATTAAAAAAAAAAAAAAAAAATGCATACTCAACTCTGCGACCTATAATTTTGCAAGTACGATTGAATCTCTTAGGTAAAATAGGTTTATATACAGTATATACAGTATATATATATATATATATATATATATATATATATATATATATAGTGTATACTCTATATATATATATACTATATATAAGAAAGAAATAGTGACCATAATCTGTGACCTTTACCATTCACCTTGACCTTTGAATAACAAAGAAAACAAAATGGACAATCGTTGCATTGACCAACCAAATTTGCCAGCAAAATTTGGTGACGATGCATAACCCGTTCAGTACAGTTCTGCCGGTTTCATTTCATACTGGATACTAAGACGATTTTATTTAGTTTATGAAGGACCTCCATAAAAGTAGCAGGCTTTCAACTATCTTAACCCTTTTTACTACCACAGATCCTTCATAAGCTCCACACAATCGTCTAATTATAGCTAGAATACAATGCAAAAGACGTCACCGGTACACAACGGGTTAAACAGTCTAGGAAGAGTTTAAAGACAATTATCAACACTCTTTTTTTGTTCTTTTACCTTGACCTTTAACCTTAAGTATTATAATATATATATATATATATATATATATGATTGAATTATATGTGATTTAAAATGCAACTAACAGTCGTCAGCTAATCGAAAATAGATTTTTTTTTATGATGAAGGTTAACTTATGACCTTGGCCTGTGACCTTGACCTTTATGTAGAATTATATTTTTGTTTGCTTTGATGTAACTAGAATATCAAATAAGTGTGTCAAATGTCATTAAAGATCATTGGTTAGTTTCAGAGGTATTAAAGGAATAGTTGATCTTGACCTTTGACATTCATCTTGACCTTCATGATGTCTGAAAATTTAACATTTTAATTTTCCCTTAATGCACAACTGTCTCAACGAATGTTGTGAAGTTTACATGAATAGTAAAGAAATTAGCATATTGACTTTATATATGACGTTGACCTGTGAACTTGACCTATCAAATGGAATTATGCTTATTCTTGTATGACCTTACTCTAGGCATTCCGAATATGCATGATATGCCTAATGAGAATCCTACATTAAATAAGAAATACTAGTAAAAATCATATATCGACCTTTAACCTTGACCTCTGACCTTCGACATTAGAATGTCTTATCACGGATTTAGTTAGCTTAACAGCAATGTTCATATTAACTAGCATTATGAATATGGTGTAGCCTAATTCGGATAAAAACTTATTGATTACAAATAGTGATCATATACTGTGACCTTGACCTTTGACCTTTGACTAAAAGTAAAATACATACATTTGGATGGTCGTCGCATTGACCAACTGAATATGCCTGTATAATTTTATGACAATACATTAAACAGTCAAGGAGGAGTTTAGGGAAAATGACAAATACTCTTATCTTGACCTTGACCTCTGACCTTAACTATTACAATATTTATGTGAAATTTGATATATATTAGGCCATATTTAAGTAATAAGCCATAACACAGCCAGTTTTCTAATATTTGAGTAATCTTTTTTAATAAATAATAAAAGTTGACCTTTGACCTTGACCTGTGACCTTTATGTAAGAGTTCATTTTTGTTAGCATTGACATTGCCCATGCACATCAAATACGCATGCCTTATTTAATTAAAACAAATTAGTTAGTTTCATATAATTATATTAAGAGAATAGTTGACCTTGACCTTTGACTTTTATCTTGATCTTTATATATCTCAACATTTATTAATTTCCTTTTCACTTAAAGTGCAGCTATCTCACCAAATTGTGTGAAGTTTGCAGGAAAAGTAAAGAAAATAGCATATTGACCTTTTATTTGACCTTGACCTGTGACCTTGACCTTTCATATGGAATAGAATAGTTTATTGTATGACCTTGGCCTAGGTATTCCGAATATACATGGTAAGCCTAGTGAGAAACTAACAGTTAGTATGAGAAATACTAGTAAAAATACTATTTTGACCTTTGACCTTGAACTTTGACCTTACCCTTTAGAATAATTATCTAAAATTTGTGAAATACAATGTTAATGCTACTAGTAACTTGTAAACTGAAAATGAAGACATTTGAATAAAAACAAAAAATTAATTGTATAAGTTGACCTTTCACCATGACCTGTGACCTTGACCTTTATGTAAGAGTAAAACATAGTTTTAATTGACATTGCCCAGGAAAATCAAATAAGCATGACTAATTTCATGAAAACCCATCAGTTAGTTTCATATGTAATTATAGAGTAGTTGACCTTCACCTTTGACCTTGACCTTGACCTTCATGATGTCTCAACATTTATTATTTTCCTTTTTATTTAAAGTGCAACTATATTGCCAAATTGTGTGAAGTTTGCATGAAAAGTAATGAAATTAGCATATTGACCTCTTATTTGACCTTGACCTGTGAACTTGACCATTCATATGGAATTGTTTAGTTTCTTGTCTGACCTTGCCCTAAGTATTCTGAATATACATGGTAAGTTTAGTGAGAATCTAACAGTTAATATAAGAGATACTAGTAAAACAAATATTTTGACCTTTGACCTTAACCTTTGCCCTTACCCTTCAGAATATTTATCTAACATTTGGTCAATAGGATATCGAGGTTGCTAGTAATTTGTATAGTGAAAATGAAGAAATTTTAGTAAAAACTAAGACACATGAAATATTGACCTTATTTTTAACCTTGACCTTTGACCTTAACCTTTAAGTTAAATTGAAAATTTCTTTTCGACTGACCTTCGCATTGACCAAATGAATATACCTGTGAAATTTGGTGAAAATCCATCGAATGGTCTAGGAGGAATTTCCGGACGGATGACGGACGACGGACGACGACGACGACGATGACGGACGATGATGACGAAGACGGACGAAGACGACGGACAAGCTGAATTGTGGTGCACAGTATACGGGCGGGACCTGTGTGTACGATACCACTCTGCTTCGCAGAGTTGATAAATACATCATTTTTAAATACTACTACTACTAATAATAATAATAATAATAATAATAATAGTAATAATGATAATAATTATAATTAACCCACTGAGCACCAGGCAATACAATATAAATGTACACTCCAGGCCCGGCAGGTTGTCAAAAAATTTGTTTTTCCAGAAAACACCTGGAATGGGTTAGAAATGAAGGAAAAAACACAAAAAAACAATCCTCTACGTCATTAAGGGGTCCTACGGGGTGCCCGAAAGTCAGAATTAACATTGGGAAATGGATAGGCAAAAACATGCAAAAACACTTTTTTGCGCGCTGACGCGCATGCGGCTGGACTATGAATGTTTTCAACTATCGGCATTGTTGCGTGGGATACTTACGCAGTTCCCATACAAATCTGAGCCCTCTAGGTGCCATAGGATTAGGAGTCATTAACCGCGACGCACCCTATGCTACGCTGAGGTTTGGCGCTACATACATTGACGACGCATAACGTGCGTCGCTGGTACTCGGGGGGTTAAGCAATAATACTTGGTTCATCCCGGGTTTGTATAAGTTGCCATATTTATAGAAAGTTCTGTATATTTAAAAGCGATTATAGTCAGCGTTCAAATAACCTACGGGTAAACAGTTATATCCTTTTACCCCTAAACTGTACAAAGTAGTGTGTTACCCGGAAAAACGGAAAAATAGTATCATCGTCTTAAAGTGGTTGAGAATAAGACCTTGGTAAAGGAGAGATATATTATCATTACCGAGAGAGATTGGTTGATGTTGGTAACCGTATACTATGGGTAGAATATAATAATAAAAGGTAGTTGAAGATATAATTATAAAGTCATGGACAGCGAAGATATGATCACCCTTAGGGTCAAGTCCCACCAAGCCCGGAACCCGACGTATTCCGACGTAGATTTGTTCGATCGATTACGTCAGAGGGAAAACAAAAAGAAAAAAAAGAATAACTTGTTGAATTACCTTACATTTTGGTTCAGCCGTTCCAACTGCAACACCAGATTACGTCTGATATAATCTGGTGTGGGTGTGTGAAAACTTTGCTTATAATGTGATGTTATTTCATGTATTTTTTCTCTGGTGTAACTGAACAAACAAATTTGGGTCAGAATATGTTGTGTTTCGGGACGTGTAACTCATCCTTCATTCTGCGAGTCTGACCGGGCGCATCAATAATATACTTTCTTCACTTCTCACTCCCTTTAGTCATTTCTTTCTCCAGACCTTCTGGGAGGTGTACTGCAATCAGTGTTCTTATCCATTTATATATCCTTCTTTATCTATTCTTCCACTCTCTCTATGTATTCTCCCTCCCCAGTTCCTTTCTTTCACTCTTTGTTTTTATCTTCTATTGTCTCTATCCTAATTTTGCTCATACCACCCTCCAAGTTCTTTTCCCATCTTTTCTCTATTCTCTCACCTGTATCTATCCTCTCTGTTCTATTTCCTTTCTTATTCTGGCCTTACATCTTCTCTATCTATCCTCCTTCCCTCTTTCTATTTAGTTTTATATTCGCCCTTGTATGCTCCTTTGTTTTCACTCAATGTTAGTTGATCTCTCTAGTCTTCTTTTTGTCCATCTTTATTTCATTCTGTCTCTATACACACTCTACCTTTCATCTCTATCTCACTTTATTGTCCATACTATCTTTCTTCTTTATATCCATCTTTCCTCCGTCTATATCCTCTTGTCTTCACAATTTCTCCTTTCATTTCCTCCCTACTCCTGCTCATTCTCTCTGTGCTTTCCCGAAGTCAAGTGCAAAGTGCATAGGGATATCATGTGTGTTGTTTTATTAATTTCGGTATTAGGAAACCTGAAACAGGGACAAGCAATACTTATGTTAACTTTGTCGTTTAAAGCTTTGGCTATTTGCCAGGGGTTGATAGGCAAAGGAACTAGGGGAGTCTGAACTTTTGCAGGGGAGGAAGGGGGTTGTAAAGGGACAGGTTTCTTGTAGTCAGGCTTCGTCTTCGTGTCCGTCTTCGTTTTTCTTCTTTTTCGCCTGACAGGCTCAGGCTGTTTGGCGCGTGCAAGTTGGGTGACTATATTCCTAGCCATGTATGCTGGTAATGTGACCGTATTCAGACCCACATCTCTACCCTTATTCCGAGAAGATTGATCAGCCGTATTCCGAGCAGATGCCTCGGCTGTACTCAGAGCCAAGTGTGTAGGTGTTGTAACCATATTCCGAGCAACGTCTCTACCCTTATTCTGAGGTGAAGACTGGTGAGAGGTATTCTGAGCTGATGCATTGGCCATATTTGGAGCCAAGTGTGCAACGGATGTGGCCATATTCCGAGTCAAGTGTAAGACCTCAACATTATATAGAACTGAGGAAGCTTTCCGGTGAGTATACAGAGTGAACGAGTATACCTTGCATGGCTAAGCAGAGGCACACAAGCACTTGTTTTATGGCAACTCTAATAGGAAGTCTCTGGATGAACTTTCGTTTTTAAGTTTTTCATCACCAAGATCATCTACCATCGTTCTAATTATTAATACCACAACAAAATATATTGTTCATCCAAAGTTGCCACCAAGATTAGTTGTGTGATTCCGCTTTCATAAAGTAGCGGACAACCATTTGTTATGAGTTGTGTTTGGTGTGCTGAGCATTCATCACAACTTAAATAGTAAGATGTTGTCGGGTGATGGAAAGTTGGTTGGTCGCTGATAAAATAGGGGAACGGTTCCTTTGGATATTACATGTGTTAAATAATTAATAATAATTGTTGGTTTATTGTTCACTTGCAGCCATGAGGCTGAAATGTACAGTTTTCCTTAACCTAGGTACAGTACAATGCTCATTTTACCTTAACCCTATCGTATTTCGTATTAACCCTTATCTATTTATTACTTTATTATGTAAGTCTCAGTGGTAGCTTCAATGCTAATTACTTTATTATCAATATCCAAGAGGCTATAAGGGAATAACAATAGAAATACATTTGTTTATGCTCCTGTGATTATGAAGGATCTCTTACTATGTTATAGTTATAGGCTGATAACCATACTCCACACGATGTAGATAGATACACATATCTATCGTATCTTTAAGTCTCTTTGTTTACTCTAGCTCTCGTTAAAATTGCTATATTTATTGATATATAAGAATTATGATAGTTTTACTATAGTTGGAGTATCGTTATATATTTATAAGAATATATTTCTGTTATAAAAACAAAGTTATGAATTTTGTTTATTTGCACTTTTTGTATAGCTTTTTATTTATACAGTATATAATTTAAATATTATTACACTTCAGATAATAGTTTCACAGAGTTTCACAGAGTTGTAAATGACTGAATAATTTACCAAGACGACTTGGATTGTTATAACACGTATTGAATGATATTATATACTTGGTTTAATTTAATGTAGTTTGTATGATAAATAATAAATGTTTCCTAGAAGCTCCAACCAAAACTAGCACTTCTAATATTTATATTTAAGTTGTACTCACTAGGATTAAATATGGTGTCTTTCTGGTACTCTCTCTTTTGGAGTCCATGATGACTTCGTAAGGCTGTGGTTGTTGGTGTTTACTGGCTGGTACTGGTACTAACTTTTTGAGTTTTAATCATGAACTTATATAGGGCTCAAGTGAAGATGTCCACGTCCACACTCACGTGTGAATAGCTTCCACGTTTACACTCACGTGTTTAAATTATATATATAACTCTATGTAATTAAACTCTGGACTCGGAAGTAATCTCTTAGGACTTGTAATCTTGGATTAGATTGCCAGTGTTTACCAACATGGTAGTGTTTATTTAACATATAGTGCTACTTGATCTACTTCCACAGTAGATACCTGAATTACACTTTAAAACTGAGTTATTAGTCCTTCACTTAATCTATTGATACATATATTAACTTCTAATATATACTATAAATCATAAATCCATTATGTAAACAAGAGCTGATCAATGATTACTCACAGATATACACAGGTAGGTTCTGGACTATTGTATAAATTGGCTGATATAGATAAGGAGACTCTCGGATCCTTATCTTCTGTACCATTATCAGTGTTCTCTCTTAATTCCTTATTCTTAGTGGGTATATGTCTTATTCTAGCCTTTATTTACATTCTGTATTCACTAGAAGATTCATTCATGTTGAGTACATCTGTTCTCGACAACCCATTCAGTAGCAGGGACGTCCTTTTCTCATACTCTGGCAACAATTAGACAATTTTATTCAGCTTAGGAAGGACCTCTAGCAATAATAATGCTTCAAACTGTCACAACCAACCTTTTTAACTACCACAGATCCTTCCTAAGCTGCACAATAACGTCTAAATATAGCGATAATAAAATATAACACACGTCGCTGGTACTGTACGGGTTAACTATTAGTTAATTCACATGCGACCTTTGGCGACCGTGAGGTGTCGAGCTCCCATCATAGTACATATTATGCAGATGTACTTGTGAGAGTACGTGTGGGCTAACACAAACTGGTAGTTGAACAGCCTGACTAGTGAGGGACCACGATATAATCCTCTCCATCGGGATAGCCGAAACAACAAGTTTAGGATTCTGGGGGACTCA
This sequence comes from Paralithodes platypus, assembly GCA_032716605.1. Taxonomy (NCBI): domain Eukaryota; kingdom Metazoa; phylum Arthropoda; class Malacostraca; order Decapoda; family Lithodidae; genus Paralithodes; species Paralithodes platypus. Next base: position 21,759,005 of record CM064579.1, on the reverse strand, counting down.
AACCTTCGACCTTGCAGTCAGCATACAGCGCCCTAGATCACTCGGTTAACCCCCGGCCCAAATATGTGTGTGTGTGTGTGTGCGCGTGAGTGGGTAGGGTGGGGATGGGGGTTGGACGTGAGTGGATGCATGTGTACAAGAGTGTGATCGTGTGTGTATATGTCTCTGTGTGTTTATGATAGTGGTGGGAGGGTAAGCAATGAACATGGATGAATGATGTCATCGATCAGTGTCTAGTCTGAGTGTTTTTTTTTTTTTGTATGCGGTGGGAAAGAAATAATAGAGAGAGTGAGAGAGAAGTAGAGGCTGGAGAGTGGCTGTGGGTGGTAAGGAACAGGATCAGAATTAAAAGCCATTGGAAGAGAAATTTTCATATTACAAAGAAGTTACACACGCTAGTGGTTTTATGGACCAGGACATATTTTTTGGGGGTAATATTTTTAGCTCGGGTTGGCAGGAACCTTACAAAACAAACACAACTATTCGCAGATTTTTCGCTACTAGGGCCTCAGGAACCTTAACAAATAAAAGGAAATATTCGCCAGACCCATTTTTCGCTTCAATATATATGTTGTTACTTCTGGTTTGACCCAAAATTGGTGTTGAAATTTATAGGAACACTTCCATTAATGCCATTACTCACACGTAGATGACAATTGGACACATTCACACTCATATAGACACAAACACATATGAGGGAAAAACATCTAGAAGTTAGAGGCATTATCCGAAAATCAGAAGCTAGGGAAGTCAGCTTGAGCTTAATAAAAGACTAATTCTGAGGAAAGAAAATTTGAAAGTGTGAAGGTCTAATACTGAAAAAAGAAAACAAGATAACACAATGACATGCCATTCCGCCACATTTGTACATCCCCCCCCCCCCCACCCCTCCCTCTCTCTCTCACACACACACACACACACACACTGCTGTTACAACCAAAACTTATCTTTTAATCATTCACAATTAATTTTGGAGAGTAGGTGTAGGTGGCAAACATTCTCCCGCCTTTGTTGTCTGGCTATTTAACCCTTATGGTTATTATTTTCAAATTGTATCCATTGCCTCAGCTTGGGAAGGATCGGTAGGAATCAAATAGGGACTAACTATACCAATTATTCCTTTCATTCCTACAATTATTTTCAGTCTGAAAAGTACACTAATTGACATCTTAAAATAACACAAAAGGGGCGATGTACCACAAGACTTATGGTTGGGGTGGGCGATTTTAAGACCTTTCGTGCCATTCTCCAAGTCTTATTTCTTCTCAGGAAGTAGACTTTGGAAATGTCTTTCTCTCTCTCTCTCTAAATCTGTGTTTCCCTAATCCTATTACTTAAACTGCTTCAAGCACTGTGTGTTCAGACATTTTGACTTTAACATTTCTTAAATTTGGCTCTCTGCCACATTTTCAACTTTGTGGGAAACACTTTTTAGGTGTCGTCTTTCATCTGGCGAGTGATAGCGTGCCTATAATTTAGGGCATTATATTATTATGTTCCCTCCACCAACCTATAATTTAGGGCATTATATTATTATGTTCCCTCCACCAACCTATAATTTAGGGCATTATATTATTATGTTCCCTCCACCAACCTATAATTTAGGGCATTATATTATTATGTTCCCTCCACCAACCTATAATTTAGGGCATTATATTATTATGTTCCCTCCACCAACCTATAATTTAGGGCATTATATTATTATGTTCCCTCCACCAACCGACTTTACTCCTAAACTCAATTAATGAAATCAACAAATACATGTGGCAATCCGGCCAGGGATTCGAACCTAGGATGCTCACACCGAAATTCAGTGCATTTATCCATTGCGCTACGAAGACAGGTTGCACACATTTATCTCAAAGGGGGATCATGGGCGGTACTTTTTAAAAAAGTGTGATGGAGGTCTAGGGAGGAAATTATGAATAAACAATATGTAAATATACCAATAAGGTAAATACAATAATCTCCCCTTAATTCCCAGCGCCGGTTTGGTGCTCATTGCTTCAGAATATCAATGATGATGCTTGTTGGACACAGAATACTTGATAACACTAAGTGCCAGCTAATTTCCCTTACAATAGTATTTATGCCATGGATTTGTGGCGATAGGTTTTTCGATATGTCATTATTCATATTTGATGTTCTGTTAAAAAATCAAGAAATATGAGAAGGACAAATTTAATGATAAATTAATATATCTAGCTGCATCTCACATTAGTAAATCACCATGATTTCCTTCGTAAAAAAAAAAAAAAAAATCTTCGTTCTTTATCACTAAAAGTGTTTTGTTTTCCTCTATGACGTTGACCTATGCTATGGCATATGGCCTTGGTATGATTAAACTACGAAGTCAATTGATGCAGTACAAACAACTAGAAGTATAAAGGCGTACAAAGGAGTACAAAGGAAATCAAGCAACAACAGGTCTAGTGACCCTTCTAGGCTGCTTGTCCTCCAAAACACTGAGGATCAAGTGTCCAAACAGTGGTTTAGAGTGGGTAAGGGAACATTGGAAAAGGAACTACTGCCCTGGAACTAATGTCCGTGGCAGGACTAGGAAGTTAGTAGGGGACATATGGGTTAGTAACTGAAGGGAGGATAAAATAAAGTTATTCATTTACAAACACAGTCAGTCGCGCGTTTGGTGCGAGATATTTGTCGGAGTTGAAATGAATCAACGGTGCTGCAGACTATAACGTCTCGGGGAAGCCCATTCCACAAGTTGACAACTCGATTGAAGAAGAAATTCTTAGATTCGTGTGAGTTAAAAGATTTACCAATAATTTTGCAACCGTTTCCCCGCGTGTAATTAGATTGGTCGATAGTGAAGTACTTACTACAGTTCATATTGTCGATGCCTTTGATGATTTTGAACACTTGAATTAAGTCACCTCTTAATCTGCGCTGGGTTAAAGGAAATAGATTTAATTCTCTAAGACGCTCTTCGTATGGTTTGTTCTTTAGGCTAGGTATCATTTTGGTAACTCTACGTTGAACTCGTTCTAGCTTGTTTATGTCTTTTTGGTAATAAGGGCACCAGCATTGAAGGCAGTATTCCAGAAGAGGGCGGACTAAGGAATTGTAAAGGGTTAGGATAACGTCTTTGGATTTATGCTCAAATGACCTGCCTATAAAGCCAATTATTTTGTTTGCCTTCTTAACAACTTCTGAACACTGTTGAATCGGTTTAAGGTTACTCGATATTGTTACTCCCAGATCGGTTTCTCTGTTTACATTCTTAAGCTGAGTGCCATTCATCGAATAGTTTGCTTTCTCATTTAGGTATCCGATATGTAGTACTTTACATTTATCCGCATTGAAACTCATTTGCCAAATTTGGGCCCAATGTAACAATTTATCTAGATTGTGTTGCATATCGTCAACTTGAACTTTTGAGAGTACGCTATTTGCAATTTTTGTATCGTCAGAAAATTTCGAGATTGTACAGGTGAGACCCTCATCTATGTCGTTGATGTAAATTAGAAAGAGAATTGGTCCTAGTACCGATCCCTGGGGTACCCCGCTACTTACATTGGTCCATTTAGATGCCTTACCGTTTATGACTACTCTTTGCTTTCTGTCGCTGAGCCAATTTTCTATCCAATTCAACACACCGTCTTGTATTCCATGCGCTTTTAGTTTTAGCAGTAAACGTTTGTGGGGAACTTTGTCAAAGGCCTTTTGAAAATCAAGGTATAATATCTACAGCTTTACTCTCATCGTAGAGGTTGAGGATATCGTGGAAGAAGTCTAAGAGGTTTGTTAAACAGGAACGTTTTTTACGAAAGCCGTATTGAGTATCTTTAAGTATGTTATTTTCCTCTAAGTGATTTACGAGTCTGTCTCTTATGACCGTTTCTAGCATTTTACATACAACTGAGGTTAAGCTAATTGGACGATAGTTACTAGGTAGGGATTTGCTGCCTTTCTTGAATATCGGTGTTACGTTGGCAATCTTCCACTGATCAGGCATAGTTCCAGACTGCAAGGATTTATTGAATAGTAATGTCAGTGGTTTGGAGAGCTCATCCTTAGCTTCCTTTAGAACTCTAGGCGAGATTGTATCAGGTCCAGGCGTTTTATTTACCTTGAGTTTATCTAAACAATTCAATACTTCTCTCTCTGTAACGGTGATATTGCTTAGAACATCTGAATTATCAATCTGAATCGGCGATGGTGTAGGGATACCACTGAGGTCTTCTGTTGTAAAAACTTATGCAAAGAAGGTATTGAGGGCATTACTCATTTGTAATATTCTCCATTTTCATCGACTAACGACTAACGGTCCAACAGTTGAAGTAACTACTTTTTTCTTTCTGATATAACTATAGAATTCTTTCGTGTTTGTTTTACTTTGATTCGCAATATGTAACTCTAGGGTCTTTTTACTTTGCTTAATTAACTTTTTTGGCTTTGCGTCGTAGCTCTACAAATTTCACCCGTTCTTCGTCATTTTGTGAGGATTTGAATCTATCATTAGCAAAATTTTTAGCAAGCAGGCAGTTTGAAATATCTTTATTCCACCATTTGGGCTTATTATTATGGCCTGGACGCCGTATTTTCGATGGTATGCAGTCTTGCACTGCTTTTTGGTAAGTGGTTTCGAATAACTTCCAAGATGTATTAACGTCGTTATTGTTAATTAAAAAGCTCCAGTCAGTTTCTTTAAACATAGCTCTAAGTTTATGAAAGTTTACTTTCTTGAAATTAGGGACTTTTTCGATGCTACTATTTGGTTCGTTACTAGTAAAGTTTAAAGTGAAAGTTATCGTACGATGGTCGCTGTTACTGAATTCATCACCAACATTCAAATTCTCTATTAATTCTTCTTTTGTTGCAAGTACAATGTCAAGAACGTTATTACCACGGGTCGGTGTTCGAACAAATTGATAAAGCGAACTCTCTTGCAAGTTCGTATACAAGTCATGTCCGGAGTGTGAAGTAAGAGTATCGCCCCACTTGGTCACAGGTAAATTAAAGTCGCCAAAAAATACGGTATCTTGTGAGTTACTTACATCTGCAATTTGTTCATAAATTTCTCGGTCAGTTTGCACTGATTGAGCTGGAGGTCTGTACATTAATGCAAGTATTATTTTTGTACCTTTATTATTCTTTATTAGCACAAAAGATGTGTCGACGTTCACAATTTGAGGTTTTGACAAGAGGGTCTGGTTAAGACTTTCTTTGATATCAAATAAAACGCCACCTCCATTTTTATTTATTCGGCTTTTCTCAAACATTACATAACCGGGAAGTGAATACTCTGCTAAAAAGTCTCTATCTACTGTATTGAGCCAAGATTCTGTTATACCAATCACATCATAATTTTCAGTAAACACTAGTTCCTCTAAATCTGAAAATTTATTGCGTATGCTACGAGCGCTTGCATAGAAAACCTTTAAAGTTGCGGTTTTAGAACTCACAGAACGTTCTTTAATCAAATTTTTGGTTCTCGTCGGATCTACATTTACATTCATGGCGGACATCGGTCCTCGGTCGTTATCCCTGGCGGTTTTGAATTTGGGTCGTGTTGGTGGAGCTTTATCCAAATTCGCGGTTCTTGACAGATTAGCATTTAATTCCTTCGCAGGTTGCCGCCCTCGCTGTCTTCGGTCCTCCTTCCTGGTTGTCCTGTGCTGATTCGATTTCTTCTCCGAAAATCCTTCACCGCATCGTTGAGAAGACGCCCAAAACGTGCTGCTCCCACCTGGTTCAGATGAACTCCATCGTCCGAAAACAAATAGTCATCGTAGTAGAAATTGTATGTTAAAACATCTTAAATATAACTGAAGTAACATTCATCATGTATTCAGTGTGTAGTTGAAACAGAAAAGGTACACATAAAGCAAACTTTACTGCCTTGGAACTCTGAAGTTAAGCTACTATTTCCAGCAAAATTTAAAAACAATGTACAGGTTCATTATTATTATTTGAAATAAATTTGTTGCATAATAGTTCATACATCATGGTGAATGCTACAGTTTAATATAAACAAAATACTTCAAATATCTTCATACTGACAAGTGCAAAGAATCATCAATATTCTGTTAGTGTCCTGGTTTCTTGAAAAGTTGTTCATGATATATATATATATATATATATATATATATATATATATATATATATATTTTCTTTAATACATACGAGGTTGAAAGAAATGGCAATTTCTGCATTGGAAATTTTATTATTCAAAGTTTCCAGGTCTCTGATGAGTTTTCGCTGGGTGGCAGGAAGTGGATGAAGGAGATGAGCAAAATTCATGGTGGTACAGGGTTACATTAAAGTACATGAAGATACAGGATATACGACGCGTTTCACTGGACAACCAGCATTATCAAGTAAGGAAGGAATGGTATAAAAGGTAAACAGGAAGGGTATATATAGAGGGTGGAGGATCAGAGGAGGCGGAAAACAGGGGGCAAAAGTCTGCTATTGGTGGAGGGGTAATCTAGGAGAGAGAAAGGGGGGAACCGCTTCACACATGCGCACTGGATGCGGGATGGTGGTCGGTAGGTGGGGTCGAAGCTGATTGGCTGCGTGTCGAGGGGCGTGGCTTAAGTTGTGTGGCGCCAGCGGAAGACGAAGCTGAAGGAGGTAGCGCGGGGGGCTGCGTCAAGGGCACCGGGGGGCGAGGAGGGGTGTTAGGTCCTGTAGGGTAGTGCCTTTTGGCAGAAGGAAGGATCTGAAGGTCCAGAGTTTGGTTGTTGATGTTGGGATGTAAGGCTTGGATATATAAAGCTTCGAGTATAGGTAATCTCCTTGGGTCACTTTCTTTATCGAGTATGGTGGTGTGTTTCTCTAACTCGTTGCGTGTGAGGTGAGGGTGGTTAGGGGTGAGATAGTGGTCTTTGATGGCTCCAGCCTGAAGGTGAAGAGTTAACCGACGTGAAAGACGAGTCTGCGTCATACCAATATAGGAATGAGGTCCACAGTCCTCATAATTACAGGTATGTTGGTAAATGACGTGATCGTCGGTCATCGGGCTCTTTATCTTGGTGGAGGCTGGTTTGTTGCGGAGAACGAGGTTGGAGGTCTTGGGGGATTTGTAATAAATTATTAATTTGATTTTGTTTTCCGGGTTGGTTGGGTGGACATGCTTGGAGATTATTTCTTTTAAGACGGCCTCGTAATTTTTGTGTTCAGAGGACATGTAATTGCGGTAGAAGATCTTAATTTCATTGGGGGGTCAATGTTGGGAGGGCTTTGGGTGTACCATTTTTCAAGATGGTGGTTGATGGTGCTAGAGATGTCGGAGTTGGAGTATCCGTTATTTACTAAAACTTGGGATAGTCTTTCTAGTTCCTGGTGGGTGTCGGCCCAGGTAGAGCAGTGCGTGAGGGCTCTCCTAACATAGGCGGAGATGGAGGATAGAAGATAACGGCGGGGGCATTCACTATCACCGTTGAGGCATTGTCCTGTGTTAGTTGGTTTAATGTAGACGGTGGTTTTGAACCCATGGTCGTTCAGAGCTACGAGGATGTCGAGGAAGGGGAGTTGTCCATTGTTAGATTTTTCAAAGGTGAAGTTAAGTCCGGAGGAGGTCATGAAGCGACGCTGGAGTTCCTGTAGTTCGTGGAGGTCCTTGATTTGCACGAAGATGTCATCCACGTATCTACAGTAGACGGCGGGTCGTTGGGCAGCTAGGAGCTCTTCCTCGATGGTACCCATGAAAAAGTTCGCAAAAAGAACTCCTAGGGGGCTGCCCATCGCCACACCGTCTATCTGCTTGTACATGTTGCCCCGGGGGCAAAGGAAGGGGGCCTCCTTGGTACATAGCTCCAGTAGTGTTTTCAGGGCCTTCTCCGGGATGTCCATTGTAGGTGTATCAGGGCAATGATAAATTCGACGTAGAATCATGTCAATGGTCCTATCCACTGGCACGTTGGTGAACAGGCTTTCTACGTCGAGAGAGGCGATTGTGTGGTTGTTGTTACGGGGGGCGTCTCGTAAAATTTCCAAGAAATCGTGGGCTGAGTTAAGGTTGAATTGGCTGGGCACGTAGGGGGTGAGGAGGTTGTTCAGGGACTTGGCGATCTGGTAGGTGGCAGTGGGGATCTGGGAGATGATGGGGCGGAGGGGGTTCCCAGGTTTGTGAGTTTTGATGGTTCCGTACGCATAACCAGGGGTGTATTCTCCGACGAGTTTTTTAAGGTGGATCCCTCCTTGTTTGGCGTTGATGGCGGTGATGGTGGTGTTGGCAATACGTTTGATTTCGTCGGTTGGGTTGCGGGTGATCTTTTTAAATTTAGTGTTGTCACTTAAGATGACGTCCATTTTTCTAAGATATTCCTCCTTGTCATGGATCACGAGGCAGGAAGCTTTATCCGCACGACGGATGATGATGTTGGGGTTGTCTCTTAATAGTTTGGCAGCTTGGAAGTGTTGTTTGTTGAGTATTTTGCTATGGTGAGTTCCTCTGGTTTTGGCGGCTTCAGCGAGGAGAGTAGGTTGTAGGGCGGGAGTAGTGGTGACCTTGCCATCCTTCTTGAGTCGTAGGATGCCGTCCAGGAGGATTTCCGTTTCTAGGTGTTTCCGGTGGGGGCCAGGTTTGGACCCGTAACAACAACCACACAATCGCCTCTCTCGACGTAGAAAGCCTGTTCACCAACGTGCGAGTGGATAGGACCATTGACATGATTCTACGTCAAATTTAGCATTGCCCTGATACACCTACACTGGACATCCCGGAGAAGGCCCTGAAAACACTACTGGAGCTATGTACCAAGGAGGCCCCCTTCCTTTGCCCCCGGGGCAACATGTACAAGCAGATAGACGGTGTGGCGATGGGCAGCCCCCTAGGAGTTCTTTTTGCGAACTTTTTCATGGGTACCATCGAGGAAGAGCTCCTAGCTGCCCAACGACCCGCCGTCTACTGTAGATACGTGGATGACATCTTCGTGCAAATCAAGGACCTCCACGAACTACAGGAACTCCAGCGTCGCTTCATGACCTCCTCCGGACTTAACTTCACCTTTGAAAAATCTAACAATGGACAACTCCCCTTCCTCGACATCCTCGTAGCTCTGAACGACCATGGGTTTAAAACCACCGTCTACATTAAACCAACTAACACAGGACAATGCCTCAACGGCGATAGTGAATGCCCCCGCCGTTATCTTCTATCCTCCATCTCCGCCTATGTTAGGAGAGCCCTCACGCACTGCTCTACCTGGGCCGACACCCACCAGGAACTAGAAAGACTATCCCAAGTTTTAGTAAATAACGGATACTCCAACTCCGACATCTCCAGCACCATCAACCACCATCTTGAAAAATGGTACACCCAAAGCCCTCCCAACATTGACCCCCCCAATGAAATTAAGATCTTCTACCGCAATTACATGTCCTCTGAACACAAAAATGACGAGGCCGTCTTAAAAGAAATAATCTCCAAGCATGTCCACCCAACCAACCCGGAAAACAAAATCAAATTAATAATTTATTACAAATCCCCCAAGACCTCCAACCTCGTTCTCCGCAACAAACCAGCCTCCACCAAGATAAAGAGCCCGATGACCGACGATCACGTCATTTACCAACATACCTGTAATTATGAGGACTGTGGACCTCATTCCTATATTGGTATGACGCAGACTCGTCTTTCACGTCGGTTAACTCTTCACCTTCAGGCTGGAGCCATCAAAGACCACTATCTCACCCCTAACCACCCTCACCTCACACGCAACGAGTTAGAGAAACACACCACCATACTCGATAAAGAAAGTGACCCAAGGAGATTACCTATACTCGAAGCTTTATATATCCAAGCCTTACATCCCAACATCAACAACCAAACTCTGGACCTTCAGATCCTTCCTTCTGCCAAAAGGCACTACCCTACAGGGCCTAACATCCCTCCTCGCCTCCCGGTGCCCTTGACGCAGCCCCCCGTGCTACCTCCTTCAGCTTCGTCTTCCGCTGGCGCCACACAACTTAGGCCACGCCCCTCGACACGCAGCCAATCAGCTTCGACCCCACCTACCAACCACCATCCCGCATCCAGTGCGCATGTGGGAAGCGGTTCCCCACTTTCTCTCTCCTAGATTACCCCTCCACCAATAGCAGACTTTTGCCCCCTGTTTTTCGCCTCCTCTGATCCTCCACCCTCTATATATACCCTTCCTGTTTACCTTTTATATCATTCCTTCCTTACTTGATAATGCTGGTTGTCCAGTGAAACGCGTCGTATATCCTGTATCTTCATGTACTTTAATGTAACCCTATACCACCATGAATTTTGCTCATCTCCTTCATCTACTTCCTGCCACCCAGCGAAAACTCATCAGAGACCTGGAAACTTTGAATAATAAAATTTCCAACGCAGAAATTGCCATTTCTTTCAACCTCGTATGTATTAAAGAAAATTTATTACCTGGCTTTACCAACATATATATATATATAAATATATATTCGCAGATATCTCTATCCCAGAAGATTTCAACGTTCACCACCGCCAATGACTCTCCTCTCTTTCCACTGACCAACCTGGTGAACAAGCCTATGACTTTTCTATTATAAATTACCAAGAGCAGTTAGTCCAGCAACCCACCCATATCCCGGATCGCTTAGGAGATCGGTCCAACATTCTTGACTTATTTCTAACTTCTAACCCTTCTACTTATACTGTAAATCTTTTCTCTCCTTTGGGCACCTCCGACCATAAACTTATCTCTGTCACTTGTCCTACCTCTCCGGTACGGCCACCCGATCCTCCCAGCCGGCGGCGCTTGAAGTACTTAGGCGCTGCCGACTGGAAGGCTCTTGGGCAGTAGGCTACTTTTTTTATTTCCCATGGAATGACTTTTGCTTCTTTGGCCAGGGACCCTCGTAGAGTGCTGAACGAATTACCGAGGTAATCCTCTCGGGCATGGAAAAATACAATCCATTTTCGTTCTCTCAGTATAATGCTAAACTATCTTGGTTTACTCATGCTTATTCTACTGCTGTCCTCAACAAGGAGGAAGCATTCAAACGGTACTGACGTCTTAAAGCTCAAGAATCTCATTCTTCATATGTTTCTGCCCGGAATCAAGCCAAATCTGTTCTTCGACTTGCCATGCACTTTTTCCTCAATAATAAATGCACTGAACTATCCAACTCTAGCTCTTCCCAAGCTTTCTGGCATCTAGCCAAAAACCTCTCAAAACAAAATCTTCCTCGTCTTTCCCTCCCCTTTTCCACTCTGATAGCACAACCATCACTTCTTCCTCTGACAAAGCTTAACTCTTCACTCAAACTTTTGTTAGAAACTCCCCCTTGGATGATTCCGGTGCTATTCCTCCCTCTCCACTTATGCTACTTATGCCTAATATCCTAATCTCTTCTAAAGATGTACTTTCTACCCTCACTGGGCTTAATACTAAGAAGGCGTATGGTCCGGACGGTGTTCCTCATGTCGTACTAAAAAACTGTGCTTCCGTGATGACTCCCTGCCTAAGCAAACTCTTTCGTCTCTGTCTCTCCTCTAACGCCTTCCCTTCATGCTGGAAGTTTGCTCTCCTTCAACCTGTCCCAAAGAAGGGTGACCACTCTCAATCCTCCAATCCAATTGCTTTTATCTCTTGTATCTCCGAATTTTTTGAAAATATTTTTGCTTCCAAATTTCTTCAACATTTCTCTTCCCATAATCTACTCTCAGATCGCCAGTATAGCTCCCTCAAGGGTCGCTCTACTGGTGATCTTCTCTCCTTATCTCTTAATTGAGTTTAGGAGTAAAGTGGGTTGGTGGAGGGAACATAATAATTAATTCAGGTTCAGGGGTAGTTTATAGAGAGGCCTTCCTTAGGGTTAAGGCCCCATTAATTACTCCTTCCATTCATCTATCCATAGCCTATGATAGCGCAGTTGGAAAGTGTGTACATGCTTAGATTGATATGCAGGATTCGAAACTGCATAATAAATCGTAGGCTTGTCCACCATTCTGTAACTGTCTTCGTAGCGCAATGGATAAATGCACTGAATTTCGGTGTGAGCATCCTAGGTTAGAATCCCTGGACTGCCACATGTATTTGTTGATTTCATTAACTAAGTTTAGGAGTAAAGTCGGTTAGTGGAGTGAACATAATAATTCATATCCTACTAACTGTTGGTCATCCTCCTTCCGCGACTTCGGTGAGACCTTTTCTATTGCACTAGACATATCAAAGGCCTTTGATAGAGTGTGGCACAAATCTTTATTTTCAAAACTACCCTCCTTCGGGTTCTATCCCTCCATATGTGCCTTTGTCTCTAATTTCCTTTCCGGCCGTTCCATAGCTGCGGTTGTGGACGACCATCGCTCACTTCTTCATCCTATCAAATCCGGTGTTCCTCAGAACTCTGTCCTATCTCCTATTATCTTTCTAATTTTCATAAATGATCTTCTCAACTGTACTTCCAGTCATATCCATTCATACACAGCTGATGACTCTACCTAACACTTCTCAATTACTTTTCCAGAACGCCCCAGTCAGCAATCCCTCAAAGACAAACGTAATGAAGCCATAGAACACTTATCTTCTGATCTAACTACTATTTCCAATTGGGGCAGAGAAAACCTTGTTATCTTTGATGCTTCCAAAACCAAATGTCTCCATCTATCTACCCGTCCGGAACTCCCAGCGAACTATCCCTTATTCTTCAACAATACAAAAATCAATCCTTAATCTTCTCTCAATATTGTTGGTCTCTTTTTCTTCTGCTTTCAGTTGGAATGACCATATTACCAGTCTTGCTAAGGCAGCCTCCCATAAGCTGGGTGTGCCCAACAGCCTCAAGGGGTTCTTTACCCCTGCACAGCTTCTTGTTTTGTACAGTGGCACGGTGCATCCTTGTATTGAGTATTGTGGGGGAAGATCCTCTCACACTACACTCCTAGACAGAGTAGAAAGGAAGGCCTTTCATATCATTAACTCCCGGCCACTTACCAACTCTCTGCAATCTCTCTCTCGATGCCACAATGTTGCATCTCTCATGGTATTCTATTGCTATTATAATGATCAGTGTTCCTCAGAGCTCTCCCAGTGTATACCACCTCCTCTACGTAGGGCACGTGGTACCCGTCTTTCAACACAATCCCACCCCTACCCTGTGCAACTCTCTATCCCAAGAGTGAAATGTTACTCTCAGACTTTCTTCTATTCAACAGCTGAGTTATTGAACTCTCTCCCAGAAACAGTATATCCCTCTTTCTATGACTTAAATTGCTTCAAACTCCGTGTCCAGGCATTTTGGCTCGAACGTCCCTTAATTTTGGCCCTGTCATTCTTTCAACTCTGGGGGAGGCACTCGCTACAGGCAGTTCAGCCTTTTGTCTCCCTCAATCACATAGATTTTTTTTTTTTTTTTTTTTGAGAACTTGATTGTATTCTGAAAGGAAGAATGGCTACTTTAGAAGTGAAAAAGTCACCGAAGTGTGCTGCTCCACTCTCATATGGAGTGAGATATGGACAGCAAGTGATGAGGACCTATCCAAAAGGAGAGGTGTGGAGATGAACTATCTCAGAAAAGCACTGATGTGAATAGTCTAGATGGACCAAGTAGTATGGAGGTGTATGATTCATTTAGAATGGACGAGCATGCTCTGGGCATTGCATGTGGAGTGGTTGATTGGACAAAGAGAAGTACTTTGAGTTGGTACGGTCATATTCAGAGGATGGATGAGGACAGAATGCCAATAGAGATACAAGTAAGATGAGTGGAGCAACTATTAGTGGAGAAGAGAGTGGACAAATATATTGAGAAAGTATTCCACGTACTGGAAGGGACATTGTGGCACAGACAAAGGAAGCATATCTTGACAAAGTAGCCTGGAGGCGTTTCTGTCATGGCCATCCTTTATTTGGGTTTCCCAGGGGGAAACAATGTATTGGAGATGATGATGATGACAATATTAATCACACTTAGATCCGGACGACGTTAATCTTGTTACTGGCAGATGACTTGCCTAAGGACAAGGAATATTCTAGGGATTAGCTACATCGGATAATTATTGTGATTAAATAAGGTAAATACTCTCTCTCTCCCTCTCTCTCTCTCTCATACCTAATTAATACCTCTCAAATAATCCACACACATCATTCAACAGCAACAATACCAACACCAAGGCCAGTAACATTAACAGTAACTCGAAAAAAAAAAACCATAAAACAAAACAAATATCAACGATAAAAATTTGGAATGTTATCACAACTAACATTATCTATGCATCAAGCACTTTGCAAACGAGGACACGGCGAAATAATAACACAATGTGTTTTATGGCTGGTCTCCCCACACTCGATCGTGTTACGCCAATGTGCTTTAGAATATATATTTACCAGAGAGAGATAAAGTTGTATAACGATGACAATTATTAATATAATTTCAGTCACTTCTAACAATCATCCATCAATATAATGTAATTGCTGATAGCAATGCATGCAAACCATATAATTATGGCAGACGAATATGTTTACGACGCAAATTGCTGAATGAATCGCTCGAGTGAGAACTTAAACTGATATGGAAGGGAACAGGATTTTGCTTCCATTGTTCTTTAATTGTTTACTTTATTTTTTCTTTATTTTCTGAAAGGTATTATTTGCTGTTTCGTTGACTGATTACATGAAAATCACATTAACAATGCAAATATAACTCCTTATATGGCTCGTTTATGTGGAAAATATACAATTACATACATGCAGACAGTTCATGCCGTTATGTATATTGATAGAATTAGGTAATAACATAAATAAAGGAATACAATAATGTGAATTATTTGTTAATGTTGAGCTTGCAATACAAATATACTGATAATACTAATTATATTAATTAATGTTATCACATCTACAATGATAACATTAATGATAGTAACAACACCAACAAAAAACCTACATATAAGACCAAGCGTTATGGATGATGTAGTGTGGCCGTTATACAGTGTGTATCGATATATGTGTGTGAGGACATCCAGGACAGTAGTGGGTCATACTACAATATGCTGTACAGTCGCGCTAATAAGTGATATCTTGGCACCAAGTATGTTTTGATCAATAATTGGTATCAGCAATATATAAGCTTCATTTCATATCTAGTTAATTATACAAACATGTTCCTACACTTACCCACCCTTTTCAACATCTAACAGACAATACAGCACATAGAAAGCCAAACGTAATGACAGCTGGAACATGACTTATTAGAGCGACCGTACATCGTTGGGTTCGGCTTCCATAAACGATTGTAACCCCTTGAGGATCATGACGCATTTTTTCTGGCTATCATTAGACGATTTTGTACAGCTTAGGAAGGATCTGTGGAAATTAAAAAGGTATAGACTGTCTCAATTATCCCTGACATCCATATAACCTTCCCAGTCTTAATAAGATAGGTAATCATAGCCACAATGAACTGCCAAAGAACGTCATAATCCTCAAAGGGTTAACACACTTCCATAATGAATTTACGGATGGGTTAGTCATTGTTGTAGCCTTTGTATATGGTTGTAAGGGTTTTAGGGTGGATGGGACTCGTCAGCCTTGGTCGGCAATCAGTCTAGGGGAATAAACCGGATACAAATCCGTATTGCTTACCTAAGGGTTGAGCATGACGTAGGTTATTGGATGGACTAGATGAACACCACTGTAGACAAAATAGTGCTAAAAAGATACATAGAGGGCTTCGGGGTCGGACGGACCCTAAATTGAGTGGTTAATCCTGTAACTCCTTCAGTAAACTGGCATGCGTTGTCCCTCTTACAGGGGATAGGTCTACTTGGGGGCCATCTGTTTATGGCCACCCTAATTAAGGGGAGTAAGGCGTATGACAATAGATAGATAGATAGAAAGATATGGTTGTAAGATATGAACACTTAATAGTCTGCTACCTTCAAGTGAATCAACAACTAAACGCCCACATACAGTAGTATCATGAGCTACTGCAAGTAAGACGACATATTGAAATAACCTCGAAACGGCACCATACTATTTTTGCCGACTTTACAATTACTCAAAATAATTTTCAATTTACAATTTTTACAATCACATCCGAACTGCGTCTGATATGGAAATTCGCCCCAAATGTTTTTGGGTGCGGCCCGGCCGAGATTCGAACTCGGGCCCGCCACGTGGAAGGCGAGCGCTCTACCCACTACACTAAGAGAAGTACTCCACTTGGCATGATAGCTCAAGCAGATTTCCGCATCACATTCAGTTACAGACATTTTTGCCACAATCCAGGCATTACATCATCAGATGAGGTTTTACTCTCTGAATCTAATTGACTAATTGCGCGGGGCTATAAGGAAGTTGGAATTGTAGACATTGATGTTGATTATACCGTTATCACAATAATCAGTGTTCGTCAGAGCTCTCTTAGATTATACCACCTCCTCTACGTAGAGTATGTAGCACTTGTCTTGCAACACAATCCCACCCCTACTCTGTGCAACTATCCAACCCAGGAGTGAAACGATATTCCCACTCTTTTATTCGACAGCTGAGCTCTGGAGCTCTCTCTCTGAATCCAGCTTTCCCTCACCCTATGATTTAGATTGCTTCAAACTCCGTGTCAAGGTATTATATCTCAAATATTCCTTGATTTTGGCTCTGTCACACTTTCAACTCTGGGGGAGGCACTCGTCACAGGCAACTTTAGCTTTTGTCTCCCTGTGTTTGAGGTGTGTGTGTGTGTGTGTGTGTGTGTGTGTGTGTGTGTGTGATAAAGAGAGAGGGTCAGAAAGTATGGGTTTGTGTTTTTGCTTATATCCTGTCTTTGTAATATCTGTTATTCTGGCTGTGTTTATATAGTTATGTGAGTGTATGTAGGTACGTACAGTGTATTTACGTACTGAATATTGGCATATACGCGATTATGTGGGGTTGCGTGTACGTACTCTGCATAAATGAATAGGTTTTAGCAGAAATATGTCAGTTGTGAAGAGGGTACGTGCGTGGTGCCATAATAGCACACACATACACTATGTCATTTGTTCATCGCTCACATACCATTACACATCAACTCCGACACAGTAACTCAAACTAAACAGCAGCAATCATCCCCCCCCCCCCCACCCCCACACACACACCCGACCTCTGATATAATTTTCGTTGAAGGAGGCAGTAAATTTCCTAACTCCAGAGTGAGAGAGACCTTATAGCTTCCTATCTAGATACGTTTCCTAACTCCAGAGTGAGAGAGACCTTATAGCTTCCTATCTAGATACGTTTCCTCACTCCAGAGTGAGAGAGACCTTATAGCTTCCTATCTAGATACGTTTCCTAACTCCAGAGTGAGAGAGACCTTATAGCTTCCTATCTAGATACGTTTCCTAACTCCAGAGTGAGAGAGACCTTATAGCTTCCTATCTAGATACGTTTTCCTAACTCCAGAGTGAGAGAGACCTTATAGCTTCCTATCTAGATACGTTTCCTAACTCCAGAGTGAGAGAGACCTTATAGCTTCCTATCTAGATACGTTTCCTAACTCCAGAGTGAGAGAGACCTTATAGCTTCCTATCTAGATACGTTTTGTGGTACAGTTGACTCATATTAACCCTCTACCACACCTAATGTGTACATTGTTTGTTTATCTACTTGTGTTGAGGAATATCTACATGGTAAATACACTGGCAATCACAACATGATCACGGATACATAATGTGAACTCGAATTCCTGATAGCATTAGAGTACTTCACTTTGAGCGAGAACAGCTCTCGCAATGTTATAATACTGTTAGTCTCATATATTTCCTAAACAAAAATATTGCATTTGAGTTATGGGGAGAAATATTAGTTTACTTTAATGGAAAACAAAATAAATATAATAATAATAATAATAATAATAATAATAATAATAATAATAATAATAGTTCTTAAAGCTAGCGCATGCTAAGCTAGCTAAGGGTAGCTCAATAAGTCCGATTAGGCGTATTTCCATTGGGGTCCTGTACTACTATCCCATCCCTTTGCTCATGAGGGATGGTAACGACTCAGTGCTTGTGAAAAATCTTTAATGCGCCGAGCGTGGGCGCGAACCCGGGCCTTCTGGGTGGAAGTCCGGAACGCTAGTCACTACACCAAGCGAGCCGCTGAGAATACGTAACCAAACAAATAACACACGTATATTCAAGGGTAATAGGGAAAATATGAAAAAATTAATAAATAACAATACAAACGATATAATATTATACAGTATATATATATATATATATATATATATATATATATATATATATATATATATATATATATATATATATATATTTACCGCTGTGTTAGTAGGGAGGTGTTAATGGGACAGACTTTGTGATGTACTTAGTTTCAGTATATACAAATTATATCCAGTACCCTAGATAGTAAGAAGCTCAATAGGTGACGTGAAGAGGTGGTGGTGTGAAGCTCGAGGTGATGAGACAGTGGGTAATGCATCAGGGTTTGTTAGGCCGAACTGGCACTCGAGCTAAGGCAGGGTACACCAACTCTAGGTTTTCCGTTGTTTTTGGGTAAGTCAGACTAGTGTAGGAGCGTAGTTGGAAAACTCCGTCCATCTGGGTTAACACCCTTCAAGAACTTTCCCATATCATTCCATGGCCGATTGAATTCCTACAATCCTCTGTCTACCTATCATCGGTAATGAATACTTGGAACATGACAAAAATATGTATTATACACCTGTATAAATATATATATATATATATATATATATAAGATATATATATATATATATATCATAATTATAGATGGAGAGAGAGAGAGAGAGAGCAAGCCGCGACGCGCGCGCGATCGCGGCCCAGCTCAGAGAGAGAGAGGGGGAAGAGAGAGAGCCCCGCGAAGATAGAGAGAGAGAGAGAGAGGTGGGGGGGGGGGTTAGTGTACACATTCGTCCCATATAGACCGGAGATTTTGTTCCATTTTTTTAATTGTCAAATAACTGTCGGTAAATTAACATGTCCGACACTACACACAGACATAATAAGGTGTAGAAACCATAATTAATAAAATATAAATTAATTTTTTTAGGAAAAAAGTTTGAGGAATTAGAATTATACAGCCGTTCCTCATTTGACGGCCCCATATGCCATAGGTTTCCCCTGCGCCTGAAACCTGAAAGTGCAAATTCTCTCTCCTCCTCGCGACACACAAACACACACACACAACTCTCTCTCCTCTCTCTCTCTCTCTCGCGTAAGTATACGAGGAAAAAACTCTCTGAAACAATCTTTTAAAACAACCCCAATGGTTTTTGAACACATGAAGTTATAACAAAATTAAGTTTTTTAGGCAGCAATAATAACACCAACCTCAATCAATGGACTAAAACCCTGGGAGCTTTAAATACATTTTAACAGTAAGCATACCAGTAAATTATGGAAAAGTTTTTTCGGTATATAAGATTTTTTTCTCCATGGAACAAACGTCCCGCGGAAATAGTAAATAGTTCTTGAGTAGGTACTACTCTAACAATTTCACAATGTGTGTACTGTGTCACACAGTCTTTAGTTTTCACCAAGATAGATTCATACAAATTGGCTGCAATAATCTTGGAGGTAAGAAAGCCTTGCCTTGTCCTATTGCTTGTAAAATCCTTGTAACTCTCCAATCAGTTAATTCTATCTATCTATCTTATGCTCAGGCCCAATCCCCTTTTTGGGGTAGGCGACTCAAGACAGAGCAGGAACAGGGAAAACACAAAAACAACATAAAACAAAAAATAAACACTTGTTAAAAAACACAAACTCACACACATCCAGGTCACCCAGAAGACCCAGAGACCAGGGTTACCAAGGTCCGCTCCAGCACTCCCCCGGCCCCTGACCACCAGAGAGGTTCCGATCTCGGCAGGCAGACATGCAGCGGAGCCAAAGCCAACAAGCCCTCCCACCACACTTCCCGACACACCCTTCATATTAATCGTCTCCCCCCGCCCGGCGCCTGATGCACTATTCTCTACTCGAACTTACGCCCGACCCCTTACTCCAGTTAATCAGTTATAATGTCATTTATTTTCCAGTATTGATGCAATATGTACACAAATATAGTTATTATTACTCTCTATCTATATATCAGTATTTGTATGTAACTATGTATCTAATCTATTTAGTTTATCTATTTATCTATCTTTGCATCTAACACACACACATATACATATATATACACGTGTGTGTGTGTGTGTGTGTGTGTGTGTGTGTGTGTGTGTGTGTGTGCTGTGTGCTGTGTGTTGTGTGTTGTGTGTGTGTGTGTGTAATGTGGTCCCTTTGTTATCCTCGTCACTTAAACAGACAACTCCCGTATATTTTCCCGTGTGACTAATACAAAAATACCGTGTTAATTTGACTGGGTTAGGCCGGATAAAAATATATATTGTTGCACGCCAAACTGTTGGAGGGGGGTGGGGGGGGGTGGGGGGGGGAGGAGGGAGGGAGAAGGAGAGGGAGGGGGGAGGGGTAAAGGGAGGGGGAGGGTCAAATAATTAAGGGAGAGATGTTTTTTTTTTCTGGTCCCCCTTATCCCGCATCCTTAGCCCCATTAGTTTTGAGATTTTAAGACGTTCGCCCCATTAGTTTGATGATTCGAAGACCTTTTCGCCCAATTTCTTAGTCAATATTTATACTTTCTGTCATTTAGCTGTCAATGCTTTCCTGACGAGCGACAGAGAACCTGTAATTAAGGAGGTATCGGCCTTCGCCCAAGACATTTTTCTATCAAAAAATGTACATACACTGTATATCTAGAAGGGGTGATCTTGGGATAATTAATGGTAGAGTTTCATGGAGGGCTAGGGAGGAAACTAAAAAACAAAACACAAAATATAATATATACACCAAATATATACATACATATATAACTAAATACATGAAATAATCGAGAACAAAAATAAACCCTTCCCCCTGGATACTGGTATTTGGTTAGTGTTCATATAATTTGGGTATCGCGGGCTGTGTGGAGTGTAAAACATTCTTTCCTTCTTTCTGTCCCGAAATTATAGTAAGCGGCTGTCCTCTGGTCGGTGAAACTACAACACCTTACCTCGAGTCTGGTGAGGGAATAAGTCAGTTTTGGGGGGGAAGGTGATCTATACGTTTTCCTTTTTTCCTGTCACCAACAAACCACAGGAGTATATGTCCGGCAATATTCCAAAATTATGCTAGGTTTATATGGGCAATATGCTTGGAAATCTGTGGCATATATATATAATATATATATATATATATATATATTATATATATATATATATATATATATATATAATAGTATATATATAATAATAATAATCTTCTGGTTACTTATATAGCGCCCGTCTCTCCTCCTTCGAGGATTCGCAAGCGCTTGGCTTTCTTTAGTCTACCAGAGACCATTACCCATCCCCCTTGCTCATGGGGAGATGGTAACCGCCGGCTGTATCCCAGAAAAACTTTTCAATCTGAGCGGGGATTGAATATATATATATATATATATATCAACATAATCACCACTCACGCGCCACCCAATTGCCACCCAGTCCAACAGTAAAATGCAGGTTGAAAAGAGAAGTAAACAGCCCTATAGGACGATTAAGGATAGCCGGCTGATTTATGCGCAAACTTGTGAGGGATTAAATTTATAGCTCGACTTATTTTAAAGTCTTGGGTGGTGACATAGGCCGGTGTTGTTGGGAGAGAGAGAGAGAGAGAGAGAGAGAGAGAGAGAGAGAGAGAGAGAGAGAGAGAGAGAGAGAGAGAGAGAGGGAGGGAGGGAGGGAGGGAGGGAGGGGGGGCGTGACAATGCATACACAAATGGATATATCTAGGAAAACAAACAGTATTAATTAAATAGGCTAAACATTTAATAATCTATTATATTATAAGTATAGTGAAAACATTAAAAACCGAACATATTTTAAGGGCACACTATTTCACGGATCATAAGAGACATGGCCAGCATATTTACTTGGCAAGAACATGTCACAGAATTCAAGGACGAACCACATACCGGTAATTCAAGGACGAGGCAAGAATTCAAGGACAATACACATATTAAAGGACGAGGTAAGAATTCAAGGACGAGGTAAGAATTCAAGGACGAGGTAAGAATTAAAGGACGAGGCAAGAATTTATGGACGAGGCAATAATTCAAGGACGAGGTAAGAATTCAAGGACGAGGTAAGAATTCAAGGACGAGGTAATAATTCAAGGACGAGGTAAGAATTAAAGGACGAGGCAAGAATTTATGGACGAGGCAATAATTCAAGGACGAGGTAAGAATTCAAGGACGAGGTAAGAATTCAAGGACGAGGTAAGAATTCAAGGACGTGCTAAGAATTCAAGGACGATGCATTAATTCAAGGACGAGGCATTAATTCAAGGACGAGGCAATAATTCAAGGACGAGACAAGAATTCAAGGACAAACCCACATACTTCAAGGACAAGACAGCAACATAAGCACAACACATTTATATTAAGGGGTTAGTAGATAATATTATGTTTGGTCTATTTATATATGTATTGATTTTTTTTTTCTTTTTTAGTTTGCTCGCTAAACCTCCATCAAGCTTAAAGAAACACCCTCTAGAGTCTAGACCTCCCCCCTTCAATTTGTACACCTGTTGGTAGAAGAATATTTCGCCCGAAGGCCGGTTCCTCTTAGATTTAAATACAGGCTCGTTATTGCTCGCTAGGAATACATCGACACCTAAATGGCACGAAATGGGGCGATAGGTGTTAAAATCGCCAAACTAATGAGCCGAAAGTCTTATAATCTCAAAACTACCGGAGCTAAACAATAGAGAGAAGGAGGTCCCCCCCAAAAAAAAACCGATCCCCCCTCTTCTGTTTAGATTATTTTATGGGACAATTTCATTCAGTTTAGGTAGGATCTGTTTTAGGGGGTGTTTTTATTATGATCCCCTTCTCCCTCATGTTTATCTCCATTAATTTTGAAATTTTAAGACGTTTGCCCCATTGGTTTGGCGATTTTAAGTTGTTTCGCCCCATGTCTGTCAATTTGTCTCACCACTCGCTGCAGGCGATTGTACAAAGAATATGTTCACAAAAGTATTTTCATTATATTCTGGCAACTATTAGGCGATATTATTCGGCATAGGAAGGCCCTCTAGCAATTAAAAGACCTCCAACTCTCTCACTTACCCCTTATAACTCCCACACATAGTTTTTAAGCTCCACAAAATAGTCTAAGTATAGGTATAATAAAATAAAAATGACGTCGCCGGCACAGTAGTGGTTAATTAAGTTTATATTTCAAGTACTAGTCATGCTTATAGGTCATTCCTACCTCTACAAGTCAAGGTTGGCTCTCTCTCCCTCTCATATATATTATATTATATATATAGAGAGAGAGAGACAGACAGACAGAGAGAGAGAGAAGCTATTGAGATGAGCAAAATCATCTAGTCTATTTTTATTAATGTCACTCCAACAACAAACACCTCCCAATCAAATTAATGAAAGCATGTGATCCACCGGGATTGGAACCTGGCCGGGCTACCACATACAGATTTAAACACTAACCATTACACCATCAAGACAGTCATAAGTACAACACATGACTACGATTAATATCCATTTATCGAATACTGGCCATTAATCTTATCATGTACTACACTTAACTGTAGTAGTAAATTCATAATTAAAAATAACTACTTATAAATTTGTTAATGATATGGGCCGTGTTTAAGGGGGGTGACCTGCTTTTTGTTATTTCTGTCCTTTTCTCTCTTTCTCTGGCTTGTATCCATTAGGCCCCATTCAGCCAAATATTTTAAGACGTTTATCCCCATCTAGGTGTCAATTTCTTCCTGGCGAGCGACAGCGAGCCAGCATTATATGAAGAAATCCGCCGGAGAAATTTTTCTATCGAAAAATGTACAAATTTAGCCTGCTGTCAAACAAAAATAAGAAATATGCAGGCTCGCTACCGCTCACCAGTAAAAAATTGACACCTGGATGGGGATAAACGTCTTAAAACAGTAGGCTGAATGGGGCCAAATGGATACAAGCCAGAGAAAGATAGAAAAGGACAGAACAAAAGCAGGTCACCCCCCCCCCCTTAATGCAGGATTTGTATTGTATCTCTATCCTCTATATATATTATACACTCGTCTGTTGTCAGAATATATCTCATGATTTTTTTTTTCCTTTTTTTCATATTTGTGTTTATTCATCCATGGGTCATTCTTGGTCTTGTAACATTCTTATTTCTACATATTATTAATATTATTATTATTATTATTATTATTATTATTCTGGGATTTAATTTATATATACAAAGTTGCATAACGGAGAAATCTCTGCTTGACAGCGACATGTTTATATCCTCCATCAAATTATATCTATATGGTAGCCTATATATCATGCCTTTCTCTGTATTTATTCTTACTCAAATATAAAGTATAAGATAATTTTAAATGATGAGTCCAGTACAAATGATCAATGAAGTCTGTATAATCTGTGGGAAGGAGTCTGACCAAAGTAATGATAGTTTCTGTACAGTAATGTAGACCGTACACCTTCCCATTTAGTCAACTACCAAATACGGAACTGATCACAATCATTAATGCCACACATAAACCTGATGACATTAATACATTGAGAACATTGGAAAATCAGCTTGTTGATCCTTTGAGCTTAATAATGTACATATTGCAAAATTTAATGATATTGATCCTGATATAAATTTGTATAATGTCAATAGCAATCAAAATTTTAATTGTAACTATTATACTGAAGACACTTTAAATAGTAAACTTAAAGACAATATTTCTAGTCCTGCACATTTTTCTATGATACATTTAAATATACGTAGTTCTCAGAAACATCTTTTTACATTTGATTCTTATTTATGCAATATTACTATCCAATTTGATGTTATAGGGTTCACAGAGACATGGTTAGGAGATCATAATGTCAGAAGATATGCTTTAACTGGATATGAACATGAGTATAAACTTAGAAAGTCAATAAAAGGAGGTGGGGTTTCGATATATATTAAGAATCATGTAGAGTACAAAGTCAGGGAAGATTTGAGCTTAATGAGTAGTAATGTCGAGTCCGTTTTTGTGGAAATAAACAAGTCATCGATTGGTAGTAGTAAGAATATGATTATTGCTGTCATATACAGACCTCCTGACTCGAATGTTACAGATTTTGTTAATTATCTAAATGACATTCTAACATCAATCAAACGTGAAAACAAGATTACATATCTAATGGGAGATTACAATCTGAATCTATTACATACCAAGAATCATAAGTTAACATCAGATTTTGTAGATATGCTTTTCTCATATTCCTTTATTCCGCTGATCAACAAACCAACGAGAGTGAAAAGTAACTCTGCCACACTAATAGACAATATTTTTAGTAATGACGTTCAGAGCAATGACATTGTAAATGGCATAATGTATACAGATGTGTCAGATCATTTTCCAATATTTTCGGTTACCAGAAACATTAGAGAGAAAACTTGCACAAATTTCATTACAAAGCGTTTGGTGAATGAACATACATTGCAAAATATTAAAGAAAAGCTAGTTAATACTGATTGGATGAACATCATTGGTAGTAAAAACTGTCAATACGTATTTTCTGAATTTCACGATATTTTCAGGAGATATTTTAAAGAGTCATTTCCTCTTAAAAATATTAAAACTACGTATCTATCGTAACCGAAAGTGTTGGCTCACCGCTGCTCTAAAGAAATCTATACAAGTAAAAAATAAACTTTATGTCCTCACCTTAAAAAATGAAACAGACGAAAATAAAAAGAAATATCTAGATTATAAGAAAATCTTGAATATATTATTACGAAAGGCGGAGAGAGAACATTACGATCTGTTACTTAAGCAAAACATCGGCAATACTAAAAAGTCCTGGGACTTAATAAAAGAAGTCATAAATAAAAAACAATAAAAAAAACTTGTTACTAATTTCGTCATTGATGGTAGGGTTGTTGATAACAATAAACATATTGCCGATGCTTTTAATAATTGTTATATCAATATTGGAAATAATATTAGTAAGTCACTGCCAATGATCAACAAAACATATGCATAATTTTTGTCTAATGCAAATCTTGGTTCAATGTTTGTGACACCAACAAATAGTGAGGAAGTAAAGGGCATCATAGCAAATCTAAAGAAAAAAAGTCCAGGTTGGGACAATGTAAATTGTCATGTCATTAAAGAGGCTCGTTTACTTCTCTCTGACGTCTTTGCTCATCTAATTAATTTATCTGAGGGAGTTTTCCCTAGTGAGTTAAAAACTGCAAAAATAATACCGTTATATAAGGGTGGGGATGTTTCTATTGTTAATAATTATCGCCCGGTCTCAGTGCTAAGTATATTTTCAAAGATATTCGAACGTATTATGTATAACAGATTAATTTCTTTCATAAATAAACATGATCTCTATACAAGTATCAATTTGGATTTCGTAAAGGATATGATACAGAATTAGCGTTAATACTGACGACTGATTAGATTTCAGAAGCTCTTGATAAAGGTAAACATGTTCTTGGATTATTTCTAGACTTTAGTAAAGCATTCGATACTGTAAATCATGAAATACTTCTGAAGAAATTAATTCATTATGGAATTAGGGGGGGGGGGGGGGTAGCATTAAATTGGTTCAAAAATTATTTGGACAATAGGCTGCAATATGTAACTTACAATGGCAAAAACTCTTTCAGTGATGTGGTAGAATCTGGTGTTCTTCAAGGCTCTGTTTTGGGGCCGCTTCTGTACTTGATATATGTAAATGATATAGTTAATGTCTCTACACAGTTACTTCCTATTTTATTCGCCGATGATACTAATATATATTCTTGAGTAATGACAATATTGATAACTTAATTGATAAGATTAATAATGAGGTAAAGAAACTGTTGGAATGGACTATTGCAAATAAACTTGCACTCAATTTATAAAAAACTCATTATATGATATTTTTCTGTTATGCCCTGATTTTAATCAGGTTTAACGATTAGTATAGGTGAGTTCTACTAGACTGGGACTTCCAAGTTCATACAAGTACATATAAAGAAGACAACAAAGGATATATATATCACCAAAATATAGTTTATAATACACTTTATTCCCCTTAATCTCTAAGGGGAATAATATGTTTAGAAAATATAAAACAATTATTAGTACTTAAAACACTTTATCTTCGAGCACAGTCGCGGATCTGGATGGAGTTCAGGTATTTTTAACACAGCTTAGATGTATTCCTTTTATCTGGAATCATTAACACAAATTGTTATCGAGAGTTTATACAAGTAATATCATCAGCTATTTAATTTCACTGTACTTGTAGCGAAGTAGACTTGCGATGGTGGGTATGAACGAGAGTTAGTTATTTCACTATAATATATATCTTGAGTTATATACCTTGCGCACTGGTATGAGAGCAAGATCAAAGTCGAATGATTGTAGACTTTGAAATATTTTCTATGTGTCACAATAATGGCAGAGTCGATGGTGGACTCTGAAATATTTTCACTTGGTAGAATAATGGTAGAGTCGCTTAACATGAAAATCGGCTTATTTGAATTAAATTCGGAAATTCACTTATAGGGATAGTGAACACTTCAATATAGTATAGAGCATTCATAAATGGAATTCTTTTCTGTAAATTCCTAATATTAGCACGGTAATGGATTTTCAATATTTTTAACACGTTTGGGACTGTTTTATTTTACTACTTGAGTGGAATTTTGGCAGAGTCGCTTATGAACTCTGTTTTATTTTGTTCACTTTGGTAACTCTCTTAACTTTTCTCTTGTTACTTGGCATCAATTTAGGCGTCTTTTCTGTATCTTCTTTACTGCGATAGTTGAGGTGTTTGCTGTCTGTAGTCGTCTGCTCCTCCGTGGGCCGTCCAGGTTGGCCGTGTGAAGATAGTTACAGGTGGGTTGATGGGCTTAGGGTCTTAAGTATGGCTCCGTAACTTATTGTAATCATCTGGCAATTACTGTTGGGCACCATACCGGACTAACGCGAGTATTCTTTAGTTTTATGGAATACTCGACTATCCTGACCTTTATATCAACCGTTGATGAAGTCCTGTTAAGGTACTCTTGATTTAGGGTCTTAAATATCGTGCCTCAGTGGTGACGTATATAGCACGATATCGGACTAATGCAGGAAGACTTTAGAACTGATCTTCCTGACTGTCTCTGACCTATATAAGAGGTTCGGAAACCCAGGGCGGTGTTTAAACCTTTTAGTTACACAGTCTAATGGGATGCCACAGACTCAGTGCACCTAGGAATTGTCTATGCAGAGTCCCCTTGAGGGTATCTCGCCAAGCCCTTCCCTTCACAGCGGTCTCGGATGTTTTGAGACTACCTGTGAAAAGTGACAGTGTTCACTTTCAATAGTAATAAGTTGAGAGGTCGGGTTGCCGGAGTCTCTCAACTCTTACTAGGGAAAGTGGAACCTAGCAGAGGGGACAATGTTAATTACTGGGATGCCAGTATTAACAACGTTCCTCTGAGAGGACACTTTACACATTCAATAGAAACAGCTGAGTCGTCGGGATGCCCGAGTTCTCAACTCCTTCTACAGAAGGTGTAATCCTAACAAAGGTCACTATGTTAGTCACTGGGATGCCAGTGATAACAAAGTTCCTATAGCAGGACTTTAGTACTTTTCACTAGAGAGAATTGAGGACGGGAGGCCGTTCTCCTCAATTTCTACTAGAGAAGGTGCAATACTAGAAGGTAGGGATCTATGTTTGTCCTGGGATGCCTGGAACAACATAAAGCCTCCTAATAGGAGTGTTGTGGACTTCTTCAACTAGAAAGGAAGGGGCGGGATGCCTGACCCTTCGTCTCCTAGCTAAGGAAAGCTTTATACCTAGAGCAGAGAGCTATGTTAGCCACTGGGATGCCAGTGATAACAAAGTTCCAGTAACAGGCCACAGTTTCGGTAACTAAAATAGTAGAAGTAAAGTTCCGGGTGCCGGTCACTTACACTACTACAGTTTAGTAGACACCGCCTATCAAGAGTCTCTATGTTAGCTGACGGGATGCCGCAACCAACAAAGATCCCTAAAATAGGATTTTTATCTCACAGACAGTATATAAGATTTTCGGGATGCCGTAGGACCAACTGAATGGAGTTTTAATTCTAAGACTTCTTAAAAGACTTCTTAAGGTGGGATGCTAGTGTTCAAGAAGCCTTAAAATTGCTTACCTCTCCTAGATTTCCCTGACATGGTATTGAGGATTACTGCGAGGTGTCCTTTCTAACCTGTAGGATGGTAAGGGCATGAGGATGTATCATTGGATAGGTTGATAGGACCTTCTTATTCTGGTGGTCAAGATACTCTCCTTCTAAATCAATTAATTAGGTCACACGGTGGTACTCATATCAAGGGGCATATTACCTAGAGAGGTACTTCATCAAAGGTTAAGGAAATAATTATAAGTAGACAGGTAAGGTCAATAGAGCCTTGGAAATAATAAATTTGTTCAAAGGAGAGAGTTCCCTAAGTTATTAACTCGGGGTGGGAAATTGAGGGCCGTGTGCAAAACAAAGCGAGGAGGTATAAGATGCGCATCGAAGTATTTGGTTCATCATACTCGTACACGGGGGTCTGGGATGAGGATCTATTTATGCATTATCGATAGTATGGTGAAAGTTGATAATGACTTGTGAAAAATAGAATAGTTATGTTACCTCTTAACATAGTATTTTAACTAGGCGTCTCCGCCGGGGTGGGTTGGTACCCCTGGCGAGCCAGCTGGCGAGCCAGGTATCTTCCGGCGCGTGTTTGAAGAACACCAGCGCCACTCGGCGTTTCGGCGACTTTGGTACTATTGAGTATAGTTATATATACACAGGAACTCTTATATGGGAAAGAAGATAATGTGTTTTGTATAAATAAAAGGGGTAATCAGAGGATAACAGAAGACGTATATATGTGTGTAGGAAACTATGTCCCAAGGATCTACTGATGTATTACTTAAGATTAATTTTGCATAGTTAGGTTAAACAAAACATCATGGTATAATTACATAGTATTTGGATTGGTATTATTCTTAACATTACTGGTACATCTTATTTATAACTTAATTTTAATACGTAAATATAGGAAAGCATGATTAGAAAAGGAAAACAGGCATAGAATTTTAAGGACTCCTAGAAGGGTTGACTGAAGACGATCTTCATCTTTGATGTTGCTGTGGGGCGAATCGTCTTGCCCGGCGTGAGCGGGCATTCCTTCTCCAGCGTAGCGACTCGGCCGTTCCTGGGGTTCGCTACGGATGCTGGTATTTCCGGTGTTGTGGTTGGTGTTGGCTTCTCTATCTTGGTCCTTCCTTTCTCTGGATCCTCCTGTTCCGTTTTCCTTGCTTTTCTTCCTTCTTCTTCTACCACTTCTGTCCCTCTTGCCTGGTGGCTTTTTCTTTTCCGGGGTATCTTATTTTCTATGAAAGGTAAACAAGTCACTGCTACCAGAAGTGTGTGTATAAATGGTAAAATATTACAAAAAGTAGAGAGCACGAAATTTTTAGGTGTAATTATCGACTCTAAGCTTTCTTGGTGCGACCACATCGAATATATAAGAAATAACATTCAAAGGGTATCGGGTTTATAAGCAAGGCAAGGAAATCGTTAAATATATCAACACTCGTAACTCTGTATAATTCCTTTGTATACCCTTATTTGACATATGGCATAGTACATTGGGGCACAGCAAGTGAAATTTATAGGAGACCATTAATGACCCTCCAGAAAAGAGTAATAAGGATGATAAATTTTAGCTCACTATAGAGCTCATACTCCACCAATTTAGCTCACTATAGAGCTCATACTCCACCAATTTTCAAAACATTAAAACTATTACCTCTCAGATATATATCAATTCTCAGTGTCGAAATTAATGTTCAAAATTATCAAAGGTATTGTACCAACAGTTCTTACCGAAATGTTCACTACCAATATGAACATACACCATCATTTAACAAGGCAGAGAGAGAGGTTGCGCATTCCTATCGCGAGGACTAACTTAATGAACAGAACTTTCCGACATAAAGGAGTTCAAATTTGGAATATCATAAATGAAAAGCTCAATACACAGTGTACCTTCCCAGTATACAAGAGGTGTCTTAAAAATTACTTATTAAATAAATAAATGCATAATGTAAACTACCTATTTTTATGATTATATATGTGGAATCCAATTGATAATCTAATTATTATTATTATTACTTAAGTTACTACAAATTACAATATATAATTTTGTTCACCTGACATCATTATATTATGTATAGTGATGTATCAATGAGGACACATATGCCTGATGCCATCAGATCCTCATTGACACAAAGGGTATGAATAACTGTTATGTATCACCTGTATTTATGTACATTACTTTGTGTCAATAAAGTTTTTTGAATTGAATTTTGAATTTAATTGAACTGTGCTTATGAATAGCCTAATGGTTAAGTGAGAGGAAAGGATATTCATGGGGCACAGATCATATAGACCGACCTCGCTACGAAATATGCATGAACCTACTGATAATATACTTATATTTATTTCACTCCAACACCAAACATCTCCCAATGAATTTTATGAAAGCATGTGATCCACCTGTTAGATAAACAAAATATACAGTATATATATATATATAGCATGAACCGTCCCATGGTACTGAAAGAGCTAAAGTAGCAGTTGCCAAGGTGGGTAAGAAAACTATCGAACGCGACCGTACCAACAACTCCGGCAATTTCCCAGGAGGTGAGTTAAGGGTATACTAAATCACGGTATAATGGAGAGGTCTACTGGCATACTCCTTCACTTTACAATATATGGGCGGGCTCTCTCTCTCTCTCTCTCTCTCTCTCCTGCAGTGCAAGACTGCATACCATCGAAAATAGCAGTGCAAGACTGCATACCATCGAAAATACGACGTCCAGGCCATAATAATAAGCCCAAATGGTGGAATAAAGATATTTCAGACTGTCTGCTTGCTAAAAATTTGCTAATGATAGATTAAAATCCTCACAAAATGACGAAGAACGGGTGAAATTTGTAGAACTACGACGCAAAGCCAAAAAGTTAATTAAGCAAAGTAAAAAGACCCTAGAGTTACATATTGCGAATCAAAGTAAAACAAACCCGAAAGAATTCTATAGTTATATCAGAAAGAAAAAAGTAGTTACTTCAACTGTTGGACCGTTAGTCGTTAGTCGATGAAAATGGAGAATACACCAAAGACGAAGTACAAATGAGTAATGCCCTCAATACCTACTTTGCATCAGTTTTTACAACAGAAGACCTCAGAGATATCCCTACACCATCGCCGATTCAGATTGATAATTCAGATGTTCTAAGCAATATCACCGTTACAGAGAGAGCAGTATCGAATTGTTTAGATAAACTCAAGGTAAATAAAACGCCTGGACCTGATACAATCTCGCCTAGAGTACTAAAGGAAGCTAAGGATGAGCTCTCCCAACCACTGACATTACTATTCAATAAATCCTTGCAGTCTGGAACTATGCCTGATCAGTGGAAGATAGCCAACGTAACACCGATATTCAAAAAAGGCAGCAAATCCCTACTCAGTGACTATCGTCCAATTAGCTTAACCTAAGTTGTATGTAAAATGCTAGAAACGGTCATAAGAGACAGACTCGTAAATCACTTAGAGGAAAATAACATACTTAAAGATACTCAACACGGCTTTCGTAAAAAACGTTCCTGTTTAACAAACCTATTAGACTTCTTCCACGATATCCTCAACCTCTACGATGAGAGTAAAGCTGTAGATATTATATACCTTGATTTTCAAAAGGCCTTTGACAAAGTTCCCCACAAACGTTTACTGCCAAAACTAAAAGCGCATGGAATACAAGACGGTGTGTTGAAATGGATAAAAATTGGCTCAGCAACAGAAAGCAAAGAGTAGTCATAAACGGTAAGGCATCTAAATGGACCAATGTAAGTAGCGGGGTACCCCAGGGATCGGTACTAGGACCAATTCTCTTTCTAATTTACATCAACGACATAGATGAGGGTCTCACCTGTACAACCTCAAAATTTGCTGACGATACAAAAATTGCAAATAGTGTTCTCTCAAACGAACAAGTTGACGATATGCAACACAATCTAGATAAATTGTCACATTGGGCCCAAATTTGGCAAATGAGTTTCAATGCGGATAAATGTAAAGTACTACATATCGGATACCTAAATGAGAAAGCAAACTATTCGATGAATGGCACTCAGCTTAAGAATGTAAACAGAGAAACCGATCTGGGAGTAACAATATCGAGTAACCTAAAACCGAGTCAACAATGTTCAGAAGTTGTTAAGAAGGCAAACAAAATAATTGGCTTTATAGGCAGGTCATTTGAGCATAAATCCAAAGACGTTATCCTAACCCTTTACAATTCCTTAGTCTGCCCTCTTCTGGAATACTGCGTTCAATGCTGGTGCCCTTATTACCAAAAGACATAAACAAGCTAGAACGAGTTCAACGTAGAGTTACCAAAATGATACCTAGCCTAAACAACAAACCATACGAAGAGCGTCTTAGAGAATTAAATCTATTTCATTTAACCCAGCGCAGATTAAGAGGTGACTTAATTAAAGTGTTCAAAATCATCAAAGGTATCGACAATATGAACTGTAGTAAGTACTTCACTATCGACCAATCTAATTACACGCGGGGAAACGGTTGCAAAATTATTGGTAAATCTTTTAACTCACACGAATCTAAGAATTTCTTCTTCAATCGAGTTGTCAACTTGTGGAATGGGCTTCCCCGAGACATTATAGACTGCAGCACCCTTTACAATTCCTTAGTCTGCCCTCTTCTGGAATACTGCGTTCAATGCTGGTGCCCTTATTACCAAAAAGACATAAACAAGCTAGAACGAGTTCAACGTAGAGTTACCAAAATGATACCTAGCCTAAACAACAAACCATACGAAGAGCGTCTTAGAGAATTAAATCTATTTCATTTAACCCAGCGCAGATTAAGAGGTGACTTAATTAAAGTGTTCAAAATCATCAAAGGTATCGACAATATGAACTGTAGTAAGTACTTCACTATCGACCAATCTAATTACACGCGGAGAAACAGTTTGCAAAATTATTGGTAAATCTTTTAACACTCACGCAACTAAGCATTTCCGCTTCAATGGAATTGTCATCTTGTGGAATGGGCTTCCCCGAGACATTATAGACTGCAGCACCGTTGATTCATTGAAACTGCGCCTAGATAATATCTCGCATCAAACCCGCGACTGACTGCGTTTGTAAATGAATAACTTTATTTTAATCCTCCCCTCAGTTACTAACCCATATGTCCCCTACTAACTTCCTAGTCCTGCCACGGACATTAGTTCCAGGGCAGTAGTTCCCTTTCCAATGTTCCCTTACCCACTCTAAACCACTGTTTGGACACTTGATCCTCAGTGTTTTGGAGGACAAGCAGCCTAGAAGGGTCACTAGATCTGTTGTTGCTTGATTTCCTTTGTACTCCTTCCTTTGTACTCCTGTGTGTGTGTGTGTGTGTGTGTGTGTGTGTGTGTGTGTGTGTGTGTGTGTGTGCGTGTGTGTGTGTGCACGAGCGCGTCAATGTTACTGTGTGCCTGAACGTGATATCACCTTTTGTTCCCCTGAACTCGCCCCCACAACATCCTGGAAGGTGGTCAGACCTTGGGCTCAGACCACCTCCCGATCATTATCACCACCAAAACAAGACTCACCCCAGCTAGCCACAGACACACTTACACTAATTATAAAAAAGCTAACTGGGAAGCTTTCACAAATGAGACAGAACAACACTTTGAAACCTTAAACAGTACACCCATCACTAACATCAACAATGCTGTACACACATTCAACACGACTATTCAAAACGCCGACAAGAAACACATTCCAAGAGGTAACATAAAAAAACACAACCCCAACTTCTCACCAGAAATTCAAAACCTCATCATACAACGCGACACACTGAAACACTCCCCAGCACCCCACACACAAGACATCAATCAACAAATTCAAGCACTCAACATCCAGATTAACAACAAAATACAAGAACAACAAACACTAAATTGGAATAACTTCCTACAAACACTCGATCACAAAACAAACCCCAAAAAACTCTACAAAACACTAAACAGCAACACAACACAATCACATGCTGCAATCACAACAACAGACTCTACTCCTTCACGTAAACAACAAGCAAACACTCTCATCAATCACTTCTCTCATGTCAGTCACCTAAAACCCCACAAAGACGACCGACGTGTCATCCGACGAAAAAGACAATTCCCCACAGACCCTGACTATACACCCTTCACCAACAACCAGACAAAGCATATCATCAACAATCTCAAGCTCTCACCCGCCTGTGGCCTAGACAACATAAGCAACATTCACCTCAGACACCTGGGACCACAAGCATACAAGCACTCGCTAACATATCAAACTACAGCTACTCACACAACACAATACCAGACATCTGGAAGCATGGTATCATCATCACATTCCCCAAACCTAACAAAGACCCCACGCTACCCTCCTCACACCGCCCTATCACACTCCTTTGCACCCCCTCCAAAGTCATAGAGCGCCTTGTAATACAACTGATGACACCTGACTTACCCCTTTCTCCAACACAACACGGCTTCAAGACATTGCACTCCACAAACACTCT
The DNA here is from genome assembly GCA_032716605.1 of Paralithodes platypus. Lineage (NCBI taxonomy): Eukaryota > Metazoa > Arthropoda > Malacostraca > Decapoda > Lithodidae > Paralithodes > Paralithodes platypus. Next base: position 21,723,366 of record CM064579.1, on the reverse strand, counting down.
TCTTACAGACCTTACACAAAGAGCTTTTGACGGCATCAACTCAGCTAGACCACCACACAGATCAGTACTTGCCACACTCGACATTAGTAAAGCCTTCGATGCCATCCCCCGCCACAACCTAACAAACAAAATCTACAACACAAACATGCATAACAACACAAAAAGATGACTGGCCAACTTCTTAGCAGGCAGATGTGCACACGTATCTTTTGCCGGTCAGTCATCTAGCATCAGAAATTTCCCAAACGGACTCCCGCAAGGATCCGTCCTGTCGCCCGCACTCTTCAATCTGTACATGCATGATATAAATACACCAAATTCACCCCAAATAACCATAACCTCCTACGCAGACGACATAACACTCACAAGCACGCACCAAAACCCAGACACAGCAACAAGACTCCTTCAAGACTATCTCGACACATTACATGAATGGTGCACTACAAACAGACTCAATTTAGCCCCAGCTAAATCCACTGCAACCCTCCTCACAAGCTGGACAGGAGAGCACGATTACATCCCGGGACTCAACATAAACAACACACCCCTAACACACACACACACACACAAAATCCTAGGAGTAACATACGACACCCAAATGACATTCAAACAGCACACCACAAACACACAAAACAAAACTGACACCCAGACTAAACGCCCTCAGATCACTTGCCCACACAAAATTTGGACACAACAATGAAACCACCACCACAGTCTACAAACAATACATAAGATCAGTTATGGAATACGCAAGCCCGGCCTGGGCTTCTAACCTAGCTGAAACACATCATAAGACCTTACAGACTATTCAAAATAAAGCCGTGAAAATCATCACAGGATGCACAGCTACGACACCCACAGATCACCTACATCAAGAAACCAAAGTCCTCAAAGTCAAAGATCATCTAGACATGAGAGGCACACAATTCCTGGCATCCTCCTCCACGAATCAACACCACCCACTACACTACATGGCAACACACCCACAGACACCACGAAATATCAAAACAACACCCAGCACACGCTATCACACACAAATACGTCTTCTCTCCCTCCCTGCCCACCCCAAACCAACTTCCGGAAGCACATCCATACTCATATCACTCGCCGTTCCATCCACTCACTCATAGACAACACACAGCTGCAAGCACGACCTCTCAAAATCCATCCTTCTGAATCCTCCCTTGCTCGCGAGGACAGAGTCCACCTGGCCAGGCTGAGATGCGGACACCATTCAGCTCTTCTGAGCTATCAGAAGAAACTGGATGACTCAGTCGTCGACACCTGCCCGGGTTGTAACACAGCACCCCATACCATTAAACACATCATAGAAGACTGCATTTCACACAACCACTTACGCCAACAACACAATTTACATTCTTTGAAAGCTCTGTGGGAGAGCCCGACCGTGGCCATGGCCTTCCTTAAGGACTCGGGGCTGTTCGGCCAGGCAGCTTAGGGAACAACAACAACAACAACAACAATGTGTAAATTTATGCCTGTGTGTGTGTGAGTATGTATGTGTGCGTGATGTTATTGATGTGTGTGTGTGCGTGTGAAGGCATAATCCCCGTACACAAGGAAGGCGTGGGGCGGCATACTATTACTAAGCCTTTCACACTTCTCAGGTAAAGGTGTCATCACTTCAAACAAATATCCGAAACTTTCTTTTGTCCAATGAGAGGATATTAACACTACCTGATCCGACGTCTTGTTGCTTATTATAATGTTTTTTGTTTATTTTGATATTATTGGGAAGAAGAAGTGCGGGAGAGGGTGAAACAGGGGAAGAGGGTTGTAGGAACGCGGACATCAGTAGCAAGAAATAGGGTGGTCAGCATGGAGGTAAAGACGTCCGTGCATGTTAGTTTGGTAATTCCGAAATTAACATAAGGAGAGACACAAACCAAGAGTGAGAAGAATGTGCAAATCCATCTTGAAGTGGGGTCTTGGGTTTTTTTTTATAGCGTGATAGAAGTTTAGGGAGGAAACTATACAAAATATGATAAAAAGATACATAATTGAGGAAATAAATACTCCCATCCTCCCTTAAGAAGGACCTGTGTTATTAAGATTTGTTTAAAGATCGTATTTACCCATTTGAGTCGTAGAGGTAGAATATAAACTAAAGAACATCGTCTAATGGTAACCAGCCTATGATGACAATTACGTAATGGTGGTGAAAGGGTTAAGTATCTATAAGTATCCATTTCAGTATATTAGGAACCTTGCATTATGTACAATCGCGCTAATAAGTGATGTCTCGGCACCAAGTATGTTTTGATCAATAATTGGTATCAGCATTATCTAAGCTTCATTTCTTCATATCGAGTGATATAGACAGACATGTTCCTACACTTACCCACCCTATTCAACATCTGACAAACATTAATACAGCACAGAGCAAGCCAAACGTAATGAAAGCTGAGACATGACTTATTAGCGCAACCGTACTGTATATACTTTCTTATATATACAGTATTTGTTTTCTTATGTATTTATATATTTTGTCTTGGTTATTATGGTTATCTTATATCAATTACATATATAGTTTTCCTCACTGTAAACCATTCAGTAGATCGTATTAGATTTATTTATTTTGTCTAATATTACATTAATGTACTTGATTTAATAAGGATAGCTAATTGATAACTGGCAGGGTGAAACTTGGTAGAATCATCAATCGTGTGTGTGTGTGTGTGTGTGTGTGTGTGTGTGTGTGTGTGTGTGTGTGTGTGTGTGTGTGTGTGTGTGTGTGTGTATGTGTGTGTGTTGGTATCGTGTGTGTGTGTGTGTGTGTGTAAATAAGGATGGTCCAAAAAGCAAACCCCGGTGATGGCTAGGGTAATGGGAAGATGGGTCGTTTTTCTAGACCCCCTTCTCCCTCATGTTTAGCCCCATTAGTTTTCAGATTTTAAAATATTTTTCCCCATTAGTTTGTCGATTTTATGACCTTTTGCCCCATTTCTTTGTCAATATTAAGACCTTTCGTGCTATTTAGGTGTCGATTTTTTTTTCCTGGCGAACGATAGTGAGCCAGTAATTATGGAAAAACCGGACATGGGCCGGGACATTTTTCTACCGAAAAATTTACAAATTAATCTCAAACGGGGATCTAATTAATGTTTTTTTGTATAAGTTTTGATGGAGGTCTAGGGAGGAAACTAGAAAAATAATAAATAAATTAAAATATCCACCAACAAGTGAACCATTCCCCCTTAAATAGGCCCCCTGACGAAGCTATGCCCTGACGGTGCTTGATGACTAAGGGGGGGGGGGGGTGCTTCATTAGGGGCGGCCCTCACAGTCTTATTGGTTCTCCCTGAGTGGGGGGGGGGGGGGGGGGCTCTAATGGGTCCCTCTTAGTTGCCTGAACCCTTCTATGACAGGCTGGGGAACTCTCACTCACTCACTCACTCACTCACTCTCTCCTAACCTCTTCAGGATTTTGACGTATTTTGAAAGTTCATCGATTAAATGTAGATTAGGATGGGTATATGGAAGTCAGAGGGTTAACTAAGATAGACTTTAATCTTTTGATGCCCACAGATCCTTCCTAAGTTGCATAAAATCGACTAATGATAGATAGAATATACTTTCATAACGCGTCATACTCTTCAAAGGGTTAACCACTCACTCTCACTCTCAATCACTCACTCTGAATCAATCCCTCACTGTCACTCTCAATCACCCACTCACTCTCAAACACTCACTTTCACTCACTCACTCACTCATTCACAATCTATCTCACTCTCAACCACTCACTCTAAATCACTCACTCGTTCTCACTCTCAATCTCTCTCTCACTCTATACAGTATACCAAATCACTCACTCACTCTCACCTACTCTCTCCCTCCCCCCCCCCCCCCCCCCCCCCCCCCTCTCTCTCTCTCTCTCACGGCAAACAGATAATCAAAGTGAACATTGCTGGCTCAGATGAACTATGATGTAAAGCACTCTATATTAATCTATCTATTTATCCAGGTGTTTATCTATCTATCTATTCATTCATCTCTTTCATTTAGATGTCCCCACATTCGTCTACCTACCCATCCAATAATTAATTCATCCATCTCTCTCAGTCAGTCAGTCAGTCACTCTCTCTCTCTCTCTCTCTCGCTTCCGGCAAACAGTTTATCCAGATGATAATTGCTGGACAAGAAGGGTTAGCATTTACTCATCATAAAGAAATTGTATCTAATAAATTACATATACAAACACACACACATATAAATCTACACATACAGTATATTCCGTGTGCCGCCCAATATTCCGTGCTGTTCCAATCACACACATACAATCACGCTATCATGCAAAAGTGTTCAAGCATGCAGGCAGAATGTGGCAAAATGACATGCATGAATCATTGCACCATCAACATACTTAACTAGGCAAGGGAGCTAGACGGGAGAATGGATGACTATTGTAGGGTATGAATGAATATTGCTGTCTTTATTATGAGTTAAGGGGGGTCACCTGTTTTTGTTCTGTCCTTTTCTATCTTTCTCTGGCTTGTATCCATTTGGGCCCCATTCAGCCTACTGTTTTAAGACGTTTATCCCCATCCAGGTGTCAATTTTGTACTGGTGACCGGTAGCGAGCCAGCATATTTTTTATTTTTGTTTGACAGCAGGCTAAATTTGTACATTTTTCGATAGAAAAATTTCTCCGGCGAAGCCGGATTTCTTCATATAATGCTGGCTCGCTATCGCTCGCCAGGAAGAAATCGACACCTAGATGGGGATAAACGTCTTAAAATAGTTGGCTGAATGGGGCCGAATGGATACAAGCCAGAGAAAGAGAGAAAAGGACAGAAATAACAAAAAGCAGGTCACCCCCCTTAAGGGGATTTGTATGTATTTGTATTTATTTGTTAATCCATCTATTTATTCATAGTTTCCTCCCAAGACCTCAATCAAGCTTTTAAAAATACTGCACCCTCAAGACACCCCTTCGAGATATATTTGTAAATTTTTCGGTAAAAATAAGCTTATACCTTAATTACAGGCTCGCTAATCGCTCGCCAAGAAAAAATCGACACCTAAATGGCACAAAAGGTCATAACATTTCCAAACAAATGGGGCTAAACATGAGGGAGAAGGGTGGTGGTAAGCCATAGGAACACGAGTATATATTTACACAGACATAATTATACAGTATAAAGGCTATACACACACACACACACATGTATAACCTGCCTTCCTCCCATCCCCTTCCCCCCCAGTAACTGTTCAAGAATATGAAGTGGCCAAAAAGCTTTCCAGTTTCAAATAAAAAAGATCAACAACTCCAGTAGACCTACCCATGAAAATATACAAAGAATTTTCGGTGGAATTGCCACCCCCATTTGCTCGATAATTAATGCCTCCTTAAGGCAAAGTAAATGCCCTGCAGACTGGAAAACTTCATACGTCACTCCAATCCCCAAAACCCCCTCCCCACATTCTCTTAATGAACTCAGACCAATTGCCATAATGCCCATCCCTAGTCTAATCTGTGAGGACTTTGTATTCACCTGGGCTTACTCACAAATCCGTCACTTGATAGATCCCCAACAGTTTGGCAACGTAAAAACCTCCTCCACCACTCACTGTCTTATTAGCTTCCTAGATTATATTTACACAAATCTTAAGAGAAAGACTTCCCTCGTCCTTGCCTTTATTGACTTCAGGAAAGCATTTGACCTTGTTGACCACACCATCATCATCAACAAGGCCATAAAGTTGGGGCTACATTCTACCCTGGTTGCGTGGTTGACCGACTTCCTTAGTGACAGACGACAAGCAATGCGATACCAAGGCTTCATCTCCACCTTCCTAGACATCACATGTGGAGTCCCACAGGGCACAAAGATAGGGCCTCTATTGTTCCTCATCTTGATTACTGATGCCCTAAGGGACACCCCCTTCCACTGGAAGTACGTGGACGACTCGACAGTCGGCATTACTGTCGATAACACCTCCCCTAACTATGACCCCCTACAAGACATCCTCGACCGTCTTCAAGCCTGTACCACAGACAATCATGTGACTATCAATCATGACAAGACAGTGGTCATGCACATCAACACTTCCGTTACCGACCTTCCTCCACCCACTGTCACAATTGGTCCTCATCCCCTTCAGCTTGTTGAGTCCACCAAACTCCTCGGAATCACTGTGGACAACAAACTGAACTGGAAGAAACATGTAACTACCACAGTCAGGACCGCCACATACAAGTTGTTTATGCTAAGGTGGTTGAGATCCTTGGGGGCGCCGGAGAATGAGCTGAAGAGTATATAGAACACCTTCATACTCCCTAAGCTCACCTACGCCTCTCCCGCCTGGTCCTCCTCTCTAACCCTGACACAACAACGTCAATTGGAGAGAGTGCAGAGGAGGGCATGCAGGATCATCCTGGGTGGCACATATCCAGGGTACGAGGAAGCTCTCACCACCCTTAGCATACCTGCACTTTCAACCCACCACTACAACACACTCAAACAGTTTGCACCTAAGCTGCTTGTTCACCCACGACACAGAAACTTACTTCCACCAGACGCCCCTAGACCAACACGTGCAGCTCGTCACTTCAACACACTCCAACCAATAAGAGCAAGAACTGACAGATATAAAAATAGTCCTATCCCAACCATTGTTAATATTATTAATAATGTGTAATAACGGCCTGTCACACCATATATACGCGCCCACCTTTAATAATGTATGCATAAGTGTGTGTGCGTGTGTGTATTAGAATATAATTATGTATGTATTTGCTTGAGTTTGTTTTTGTATATGTGTATATATGTATATGTGTATATGTGTATCTATGTATGTACAGTATATGTGTATGTATGTGTGCGTATATGTGCATGTCTGTATGCATTATTTATGTATATATATATATGTGTCTATAGTGTATACTGTTTGTGGTTCGAGCCCGGCTGAGAGTATCAGGTAGGATAAGAGAAGAGCATATATGAATGTAATGTGCATATATTTATGTATATGTATGTCTGTGTGTATGTGCTGTCAATGGTTCGAGCCCGGTTGAGAATATAAGGTATATAATATATATATGTACTGTACGTGAATTTGTATGGTCATATGCACATATGTATGTAAATATACGTACATATGAGCGAGAACATATTGCTCACTAGCGCAACTTCTGATTATAAATCTATGCATAAGCATTATCTATTATTAAGTGTTCGCGTATCTTGTTACGACTGAGGTTTAAATATATCAGGGTTCTTATTCATTGGACTAGTAATGGCATAAATGCTACAACAGAAAGCGCTAGATCCAACCTCTGATGTATATTCCCAGTGAACAAAGAACACAAATACTCTCCAGAGTTCTATATGCAATAATAGGTTATTAAACTCTCAATTAAATGTGTGTCTACTCTAGGCCTTAATGTTATGTGAAAATAGCCTATTACTACCTATAACCGAAGGTGCTTGGTTATGGTATGCAAAGTAAGGTGGTAAGAGAAGTTACAGCTTACGTTACTTTAATCAATAAATGTCAGGCACTCCTGCATGAAAGAAAGTGCACTAAAGTCCTTCAACACCAACAAGGAATCTCTTTAAATGTTAGATGCCATCAAGATGCTCGAATCGGAAATGGAACCCAAAAAGGCAGGCAGCGGAACAATGCTCGTGCAGGCTATGCACACAAAAAGGCAGGATATATAATGCAGTTCGGAGCCAAGAATATCCTAAACGCTACAAACAATAATAATATTCGCAACGACAAGGCAGTATTCCTATCAACAAAAAGAGCCTAAGTCGTTTGTGTCTCAATACATCAAACTAGGCTGCGAAATGCTTGTGTAATCATAAACGGGTATGCATAAAAAGAGTAATTGGTTTAATATACTTAATGTCTACTGTGACTGATAAAGTCTAGCTAGAGTCAATGATACGAGATACTGGTGCGCATGGCATGGCCGCATAGCCTAGTGCAAATCTCAAGTCTGTGCGTCAAATATTACGTTATAGGGAAGGGTAGCTCTCTTGAGAAACCTTAATACCGAAGTATTAAGCGTTCTCCTGGCGTACATCAAAGACCCAAACAACGAGCTTAGAACAGTGCAGAATGGTATAGGCAAAAAGCCCTCATTCGTGCATGCTCTACTCTCAATGGCACACAGACTAGAATTTACCCAATCAACTCCAGTTCTCAGGTATGTCGTGCAGCTTTTAACTAAAGCCAACACCCATCGGAAACAATACCTTATAGTATCAGACTCCTAGTCTAGCATTATCTAATCCAGCAGAACACTAATAATTATAGGAAGCGGTACTGAACAATATGAATGCCAACCAATGCTTCGTGATCCACTTATCTTAACAAACTAACATACATGGGTTATATAAGACCTTAACGCACAATACACTGGCCAGCATGAAGCTGATTATGCAGAGTTAACCAGAGGGGTATAATATTAATAAAAGGTGGTGAAAGATATGGAAAATGAGAGAGATAGGCAGAGGAAAAGGTTCTCAGGTGCAGGAAGGGGGACAGGTATCAAAGGGATAAGAGGGATGCGTTCTAGAAACCAGATCTGAGGGAGAGAGTGGCGAGGGAGCTGTATATATACTAGCACTAGCTCGAGCCACGTGGGAAAAAAGCGGTAACAAGTCCTCCAGCCAATGCTAAAGAAGCCAGCCAAACATGACATCACCAAACATGGTAAAAAACTCCACCCAGAGGCCAGCTAGCTGTGATGTCATCAAGCATGGCAAAAAACACTGCGCGCCTCCTCTCACTCTGTTCTACTCTCTCTCTCTCTCTCTCAAATCCTATCATTACTACTTAATGATAAAACATATACTTTGCAATTAAATATATAAAGCCTTGACATGGGTGAAAACAAAGAGCCTTTCTGGACTGCCCAGACACGAGCTTTCATATGAAATAAAGCACACAACAATACATCAACTGTAGCCACATCCACTGCCCTGGCGATCCTAGCGAGTCACTGTAGGACAAGCCATGCGGTTCTAACGGAGTGGTTAACGTCACACCCCCCCAAAGATTTTTTTCAGAGGCCCAAGGCTCACAAAAATCTGATTGTTAGAACCCATGCTATATCTCTACTTCCCATCACCCAGCGGCAGTAATATATCTGGCACAGTTCTAAACAAAATATTTTACAAAATTAAAACCCTCCCCAACACAATAGGTTAAATCATATGTAGTTATGCTCCTCAAGAGCGAGCTTCTCTAGCCCAGCATTCTGAGAGGAGTGCAACTCAGAATTACTGCTATAACATACTGAAACATTCAACTATCAAAGAAAGAGTTTTTATTTGATTTTTATGTTTTTAATTTATTTATTTCGGGCTGCACTATAGGGGCAAGCCAATTTTTTTTCTTCTATACCAAACGCTCAACCCTCCTGGCTTTACGACCCCAATACGCTGGGCTACAACCACGAGCCAACAAGCACCAAGCGCAAAATACTATTCAAAACTAAAGCAGGATGCTACCCGCTGTGGTCCAATCTACCCAGGATCATATACCCCTTGAAAGACCATCTGCAACCACGTTGTCACAAAACTCGGCAATATGGCGTATGTCCAGGTTATATCACCAGTGAACCTTAGTGACCACCTGGTCAGCCTCATATTCCGATTGTGAAACTGGTTCCCAAGAACTTTGAGGAGGGTGCTTGATCTGTGTAAAACTACAACGACCGGACCATAGGCTGCACCATAGACCTCGGAAATGCCCCCAGCGCAAGCCACAACCGCCAGCAGCTCCTCCTCGACAACAGAGCAGCTCCCCTGGGCCGACTTAACTTCTCCGAGCAGAACACTAACAGGATGCATTGCTCCAGCCCCCATCATCGATCCTTGTTTTTCACAAGGACGGCACCAGCCCCCACACCACTAGGCATCCCGTTGCTAGTTTGGAAAGGAAAGCTAAAAGTCAGGGGCTCTGAGTATCGGGTGAGTGGCAAAACAGGTGGTTTTGACTACTCTAAACGCCTTCCTCACCACTCACCAGGCGCCCATTTGACTTTTTCTTATTCCTTTCCAGTTATCCTCCGACCTGAGCTATGAACTGTCCCCGGTCTCCTTCCTCCACCTTGACTGCTAACGTCATCAAACAGGCACAGTGAGAGGCTCAGAGGGTTGCCTCACATATAAACTCCTTCATGAGATTAACGTGACCATAACTGGTTTGCGCTTTACGTGCGTCTGGAGCTGGTGCCATCAAGCAATCCAGGTCTCCGATAGCCTCTCAACCCACCCTATAAAGGACCAGTGTACTTCGCGGGATAAGTGGATGACCTACAAGGGGCAGTTTAATCGGACACCCATCCTGACCCACGGAACACTCCCATGAGTTTAACCTTGAGGTCGTACCTGTCCTTCATCGAGGGCACTCAGAGCTATAGTCAAATTAATTACGGCCACAGCCAACCTCCAGAACCTGCCGCAACATCCGTTCTATCGACTGTCGAAGGACATACTTGAGCATAGAACAAGGTTTTTCTTCCTCTGCGCCCTCCCATATTTCTTCAACCATATGGAGAGGCCCTCTGACACCGGTTTTCCAAAGACGAAGCTCATTAGGGCTGAATCCCCAAACTTTTCCCCCAGGTACATCCCGTGCAGCAAATGGAAACATATGGCAGGCCAAGATCCCAACCCTTCCCATCCTCAAAGCAACAACAACGAAGCATAGATTTCAAGGCTGAGTGCCAATCGCTCCTAACACACCCTGGATCTTCTCCGGATGATCTGCAGATAACACAACCGTAACAATCCCATGCTGCGGGGCATTGCTCGAACAAAGAGGCTAGAAGAGTGAAGTTGGATCCTTGGTCTGACTGAATCACCTGCGGGTAACCATACCGGGAAAAATACTCTAGCAAGTTTCGGACCTCCGTCTTCCGCTGACCCCCATTTTCTCATAGGGGTATGCATCAGGGTACCTTGTTGCTACATCTCCCGACTGTGCCTCACTGTCCTCCTCCAACTCGACAGCACCGGTTACCACATTCCAGAACCTCCTGGTCTTTCTTAATTGCAATTTACAAATGTCCGAAGGAGCAAGCTTATCTAAGTGTTTGTTTGCGAAACAACTCATAGCCCCCCTCACTAAATTGAATTTAGCCTCCCGTTGGCTTCTCTCTCTGTGTATCGTTGCTGTCTCTTCGTCCTTTGTTTAAAGAGTTAAGCCATCCTCTGCCTTCTTAGTATACAGTTAATGGGTGTTTCTCACCAGACTCGCAAAATTGGTCCTAATAATGAGTCCCCGAGAATGTCCGTTGATACTAAACTCTCAACCATGCATCAACTTCCCAACCCCGTTCTCGGTACATTTCCTCGCGCTTGTTCTAAAGATTGTTGACCAGAATGTGACTCCCTGGATGCAAGAGATCTAGTGACAACACACGCCATAGTTTGCAACCGGACAATTCTCAACTAAAAAAATTCTCAACAACTCCTGGTTCTCCCTACTCTCCACGTCACGGCCGGCTTCTCGGCAACGACCAAGGAGTGGGAGCCTCGAGAAGTAGGCCCCGCAAAGTCGTTGTGCCGACTGGATAGATTGGAGGTCGACGCCCCCAACAGGTAACTTGCTCCACAATTCTCTACATCCAGGTCACGAGTCACACCATCTCTTCCATCTTCATTCTTACAAGCGGGTATGACCTTGTTGCATTAACTAACTCCCTGAACCACAACCACCCCCCCGCGCCGTATTTTACAGTTTACCAGTTGAAATTCCTCAACAGTGTTTGCGATGCCGCTCAGTGTCACGCAACCAAATTCTCACCATCGATGTCGTTTCTACCCCCCCACTCCCCACAACCGAGATTCCCCTGTGGTCACTAAAAGGCATCACGGACATGGAAATAAAGCTATTTTTCCGGGAGTCCTTCTTGCACCTGGCACGTGTAGTTTCCACCTCGCAAGAATTGCCTCTGTCAACGCAAACTCCTGATGTCCTCTTGAAACACCTTCCAATGCTGTGCAGCAAGACGACACGGCCTGCAGTAGGATGGTCGACTAGGTGCACTCATTTGCCTTATGACCCTCCTGGTTGCACTTATAAAACACATAAATCTTCGGTTTTTCTCTACTACTGTGATGTAAAAAACGCCCCTGACTTGTTTTTCTCATATGGCGTTGGTGTTAGGTGTTGGATTCAGTTTTAGTTTCAGCAATTGCTCTTTTTTGTTTAAATTTGTCATTGCTACGGGGATGGGGATGATAACGGGTCCCTCGCCCTTGCCTCGTCACTTTCTGTGAGGGGAACCCCCAACCCCGAATCAACGACAGCCGTCGATCATCCATTTCTGCTGCTTCGACTAGAGTCTTTGGGTTTTCTCCTCCTTTAAGTTCAAAGTTAGATTCACCACAACCACCCCCACCGTGCTCTTAAAGAACGGCTCCATACATCATCAACTGCTTAACACCTCCATCAAAATGTGGTTACCATTCTCGAATCGTAAACCAGTTCCCCCATAGGCATCGGACATGTCCCGGGCGTGTTGCCAAAAAGGTGCTATCTCTTCCCTTGGTTA